>JAQPZY010001607.1:3370000-3930000 GCA_029931535.1 Margaritifera margaritifera
AACGAAATCACAGCAATAATTCGTCCAATACTATTTTTAATGTTAATATAAATTCTCTAGTGACATATAAAGAGAAGAAGATTTAGAAAAATATTATAAAGATTATTTGGACCAGTATCTGTTCGATGGTAATAAGGACCATAACTGCACGATCTCTGGAGTCATGTCCTTCTGATCTGATCTTATCGGAGCTCGGGAAAACCACTCATCCTCTCTTTCTGACCGGGTAAAAATTGGTTGGGCCGAGTAAAACTTTACTACGTACTCGTCCCTGGGCCGAGTGGAAGCAGATTCGCACCTTAAAAATAAATCTGAGCGCATTTTCTACTCTTAACAAGCGTCGAAGTTCAACATCACTTAACATTTGGAGTGGGTCAATTATAAATAGCCTTTGCCAAATTTGCCTACTTATTGCCAGTCTGGAGCATGTCGTAAAGGAAACGACTTCGTTTTCTTTTACACATTTACCCGATGTAAACTTGGTACTAAAATGGGTAAATATTAGCAATATATTATATTACAGTTTCACACTTAGCTCTCGATTTCTTAATGGTGTTCGCATTTCCAGTGACACTTTTCGCTAAATTGGACGTCATTTTGATGCGGAGAAAGTTTCCATTTCAACGAGCTATCAGACATTTTTATGAGTCAGACCTCTGTGAAGTTATAGCACAGAAAATGTCAAAATGTTGGTGATTTGTCATCTGGTCAGGCAATGCTACTGTTGCCCCAGGGAACCGGTATTTTCAAGACTGAAGCTATATTGATATATCCTCATGTCAAAGGGAAGATGCCAGCAGATATTTCTATAGGTATATAATTAATTTTAACAGGAAAATGTTGCCAACTTACATTCAAACGAGTATTTTAAGTGTCTCAGCTGATTTCCAGCAACTTTCACACAATTCTTGTTGTTGTAATATATTTATAAAGCGTATAATGTCGAGACAACAGCTGATTGGTCGAAATCTAGTTGGGGTAATGACCTCGAAAGGTTCCAATTTGTTTGGCCAATCAGCAACCTTCCTTTTTATGGCGCCTGTGTAGTTCTCTAGAATGGAGGTTTGACCAAAATAGATCATTTAGTACGAAAGTTGGTGGAAATTGAGACAGTTAGAATTATTATTTCAAATGCAAGTTAGATTTTTCTCTTGAAACGTAATTACATACTTTTATAAATATCTAATGGCGTGTTTACTTTGGCGTGACAATGTATTAATAAAGCTGCACAGTATTGAAAATACAGGTGATTTGGGGCAAGCGTAACAATGTCTGACCAGAGGAAAATCATATAATTTGGACATTATCTGTCTCTTTACTTCTCCCATATCTAACTCATAAAGATGTGTGATAGCTCGTTGAAAAGGAAACTCATGACACTAGATTACTGAAAGGTTTCTCTGTAAACGCGAATACCACTAAGAAATCATGGGATATGTGTGCAATTACAACTTTCTTGAGTTCCAAACTTGTCTCTTATTATATGTTTATCAAAGACATGTATTAGAACATACTATTTGCATAGTTTTTACCCATTTTAGTATCAAGCTTGCATATGGGTCTTTAGTAAAAGCGTAAGCCGTGTAGTGGAAAAGTATACTGTGCTGAGTATAATGAGGACAGGGACCAGTAACTCTTGCAAGTCACGCGTCCCAGGGACGAGTGCTTGGGAAATATTTTCCTGAGCCCTGTCTTATGTAAATTAGCTTTACTTAAACTCTTGATGACATCAGTATTCTCAATACTTTGATGTGTCCTAAAGTCTGTGGGCTTTTTTGACACTAGAGTATTCATGACCATATGAGACGAAAAAAACACTAGAGTATTTGACCATATGAGATGAAATAAACACTAGAAGTTTTTATTGTGTTCACCAGTAGTTAAATATAATTTTTTTGAACATATTTCTATACGTGACATGCAGAAAGAAAGACGTAAAGAAAGACATGTTAAATACAAATAGATATGTAAATAGATATATATTCATAAACTAAAGATAGCTAAATAAGGTTTGAACAAAGATCATAGCAGGCTTTAATATCCCGCAATATTCATTTTCTTCCTTTCTAGTTTGGCATTACCTGGGTAGCATCAGCTCGAATGATTGCAGGGTAGATATGGTTAAACATGTCGCAGGTAATCATCTATTGTAACACACAGTAACACGGATACAACGAATATACGGTTAGTTCGAAGTGACTTGATAGAACCGATGAAATGTAATATATATGCATAATGATATGGATATATCGAATTTCGAATATAACGAAACAATTGTGTGGAGCCTTAAAGGGCTGCTATACTGTGTAAGGAATGCTGTTTCATACAAAAATTAAGATATATCACAAGAGAGTTAACATGCTGGCACTATAGGAATTTAGAAAGGAGCATCGAATCAGACCCACAATGGAGACATGTTTTCTTACTTATATATATATATATATATATATATATATATATATATATATATATATATATATATATATATACACACAAACATCAAAGTAATATTAATGGATAAATAATTCCGAAATCTTTTCTTGTCCTTATACAGATCATTGATCATTTTCTAGAAAATTATAAAGGAGAGCAATACATGTGTTTGACAATTTATTAAGTCATATTTATGCTATATAAGGTTTATGAACATTCTCACATTGGATGCAAAACGTTGTTTTCCAAATATTTGTCGTAATATTGCTCTTAAAGCAGCAAAAACTGTAAGTGAAGAATTTTTGTGCAGTTTGTGACAGTCAGAACGAAATATTTACCTAAAATAATTACCTATCTTGCATTAATATTTATATACCTATAGTTTATATAGGATATAGTTATTCCATATTAAACAATGTACACATGTTCGTCGATTTCCGAGACCAGATTTATTAATTTGCAATCATATCCACCTTGCTTAGCGGAAGAAAATCATTCAAGGTTAAGGATTATTACAAGTTAATAAACAAAAGCTGCTGGCCAGTGATAACTTTGTTCACACAGTGTCAGTTCTTATCCACTCTCACCACAGGGTCACTAGCAAACATTTTAACAAACATATGCCAGGCATGTTTTCGTGACCCTATTTGTCCCCCAATTTTTAATATAAGAAAAACTCTTATAGAGTGCATGTGGCAGCCACCTCTGCCGTGCAACACCTTTGTTGCAAATAAAATTATAAGTAATAAAATGTGACTTTGTTCTGATTGCATGTGCAAACATGAACTTGAAGGATCCGTGGTTGAACGGAAAGTAACGGTATGCATAGGGTTTAACGGCACATCAGCTATTGTGGGTATATAGAGCCTAAAATGGTAAAAGCGAAAGCCTTGACAAAATCTCCCCAAAATAAAAATCCCACGAACGAATCCTTAAATTACAAGGGTTTAAATTTGTATGTATAAACCACACTCTTTTCAAAAGTCCAAAACCTTGTCAATTTTAGCATTCATCAGAGGATGCATACCACGGCAAACAGGTTCCTTCTATCAGTCGCCTCTTACGACATGCAGGAGGGGTTTCTAGTATGTCCGTACTCAAGAGGTTTCGTACACGAGAGGTTTCGTACCCGCGCAAGTGGTTTCGTACCCGAACTATATTATATATTTATGTATATTCTAGTTGTTCATGCAAGATGGAACGGTTACATTCTGGGTGTCCACTTAACATTTATTTTCCCCCGATTTAACTTAAATCTTGTATTTTGTCACCAGGTTTATAAATATCGTGAAAAACATTTCAATAAATGTTTAAATTTGTAGTTTCAGATACAATGTATAAATCTTAAAACATTTAGAAAGTTTTCGACACTTAAATACAGCCTGGGCTGATTTCACGCATTTCCGATATTTTCCTCTGCAGTTGGAGGATTCGTACCCTCCTGTTAACTATATTATATATTTTTGTATTTTATAGTTTTTTTCTTCCGGATAATCGATTATCGATTTTAATCGGATAATAAACCTCCAATGCTCGGGTACGAAACCACCGTCCTTTAAATATGAAACCACGGTCCTTTGGGTACGAAACCTCCGATCTCCGCCGGGTACACACCAACTTGGGCACGAAAACACCTGCTTCCTGCAGGATGACCCATAGGGTTTATTCTATATCCATGAGCATGCAGAAGGGGTGAAAAAAAAAATGAAATGCCACGAAGAACGATGTGTAAATAACGGCTGGTAATTGAGTTCGTAGGATGTTTTGTTTCTATTTTAACATTATACATAGGTAATTAAAATGTAAAATCCTTCATGTCATCTCGATGTTCTTTCTGTAAGTTTTTTTTCTTCTTCTTTTTCTTCAAAGATTTTTTTTCTTATGTTCTTTCTTAGACTAGTATATTACAGAGTCATGCTTTCTTTAAACCCATTTATTAAGCCCGACGTCACGCTATAAACATGAATAAGTTCGCACCAGTCATAGTTCATGTACATTAAGCCCTACGTCACGCTATAAACATGAATAAGTTCGCACCAGTCATAGTTCATGTATATTAAGCCCTACGTCACTCTATAAACATGAATAAGTTCGCACCAGTCATAGTTCATGTATATTAAGCCCTACGTCACGCTATAAACATTAATAAGTTCGCACCAGTCATAGTTCATGTACATTAAGCCCTACGTCGTGCTATAAACATGAATAAGTTCGCACCAGTCATAGTTCATGTACATTAAGCCCTACGTCATGCTATAAACATGAAAAAGTTCGCACCAGTCATAGTTCATGTACATTAAGCCCTACGTCATGCTATAAACATGAATAAGTTCGCACCAGTCATAGTTCATGTATATTAAGCCCTACGTCACTCTATAAACATGAATAAGTTCGCACCAGTCATAGTTCATGTACATTAAGCCCTACGTCACGTTATAAACATGAATAAGTTCGCACCAGTCATAGTTCATGTACATTAAGCCCTACGTCACGTTATAAACACGAATAAGTTCGCACCAGTCATAGTTCATGTTCATGCATTAGTTTTACTTCATGAATGTGATCAGAGACAAACGATTCTCTCTTGTGATAGGCTGCAAAAAATGGATTTTTCTCAGCCGTACATGTAAATTTACCGCACACATATTGATATATAAGTAATAGTGTTGCTTACTAATCAGAGAAAAGTTCACTAATCTGTACATTTGCAGTTATTCTGAATGTACTTTATCACAAACATTCAATTAAACAAAGTTCGTTCTAAGTAATATATTGTCTGTTTTTCCTCACCTTAACAATTTAGAACTTCGATTACCATGTTAATTGAGTAACGTTTCTTGAATTATATCAGAAAATAATTTAATGTCCCTTTATTTTTTTCGTACGTGTTTGCGGCAACGTGAAATAATACCTCAATATTTCTTTCTAAGTCGAAATTTATTTCTACATTGATTTTTTTGTCTTTCCTGAGCAAACCAAACCTAATGCAAATATATTGCCAACTAAATGATTAAAGCGCAAAAGTTATTTTACAGATATATATCGCAGAATGACGGACAGGTGTTCCTGCCACAGTATTTACACAGGTAAAATCATTGATTGTTTTTAAGTTTGCCGCATCTACATACATGTGACAAACTAATTACAATCCTAAATAGCATTTTGTCCTCTAAAAAATTAATATTTCAATGGTGATTTTAATGTACTGTGCTCAAGGATAAAGAGAAGCTCTATTTACATGTCACCTGATATATTGATAGATAGACAGGCAGCTAGCTACCTAGCTTGCTTGCTTGTTTGATTGATTTGATAGACAGATACGTAGTTGGTTAGTAGATAGGTCGGTAGATTGGTTGAAGCGAAGGTAGTGGAGAGATATTTACCATGAATGTAATATGTAGGTCAGAAAAAGATCCTTATACTGTTTCTTAATGCTCAGCTGGTCAGGCGTTTTCAGATACAAGCTCTGTGTGATTGTTTTTATATCTTTTTGCAAAAAAAAAAAAGAAAAAGAAAAAAAAAAAAAAAAAGGCTGACCACATTTTTTTTATTCTCTAGTTCAGTTGCAGCTTTCTGCCATATAAAATATTCCATGACTACCTTGTACACTTTCTTATTCCGTCATTTGATGTCAGCATCCATTCTATTTTTGATAGGAGTTTGTACACGCTAGTCGTTACATGTAAGTTTTCTGCGCAATTGCATGTTCCACAACTAACGTTACATTACACCATTGACTTCGAACGAGGGCTTTGAAGCCGGCAGGTTATATCTGTACAGGTGTAACGCCAGGCCTGACTTTGAAAATAATTAAACAATTAATCAGTCAGGTGCCTGTTCTAAGTTCTGTTCGCAGCTAGGGAGAAAATGGCACAGCTCAGTTCATTCTTCTTGTACATTTCAGCCCTGTCGTTAATACGGAAATGTTTCGTGTTTTTACCGTTCCTTTGTGTTCAATCCATGTCTCTTTTTTTCTTGGATATCAGTAAAGCTATGTTTCCGATTACAATAAATGTA
The DNA here is from genome assembly GCA_029931535.1 of Margaritifera margaritifera. NCBI lineage: Eukaryota > Metazoa > Mollusca > Bivalvia > Unionida > Margaritiferidae > Margaritifera > Margaritifera margaritifera. The sequence continues at coordinate 3,376,451 of JAQPZY010001607.1, forward strand.
GATTTCATTTTAGGGCGATAACCATATTCATTCAGTTTTACATGACAGGGTCTGGGTTACAGCGAGCTGATTTGACTACTCAAAACAATCTGTCATCGGTACAACTTCCTATGAACGACTATTGCATACAGTACGAATCATATAAATGTAAGTATGATGAACAAGAATTATAGGTTACTGCATTTGTATGGGAAAATATGAACGAGTTTTTTTGAGCTATACTGCACGACGTCAGGAGTGCAGTATAGCTCAGAAAAAACGAGTTCATATTTTCCCATACAAATGCAGTAACCTTTTTATTATATACTCATTTTGCTTTTCTACCTAAGGCTGAATAAAAAAAAAAAACACACTACAAGAAACAAAGTAACTGAATTTCTGCTATATTCTAAAGTAAATACACAACCGAAGTTAAACCAATACACAGTAACAGTATTGATGCGCACATGGCACCGCCCAGTGACCTTTGAACTTGGTTGAGTAGCGCGCGCTCTGTGATTTGTTTCAAAAAGAAATCTCATTTTGGTCTACTTAAAATTGAAATTTTGAGTCATATTGTGAATGACTGCGCATTGGAACAACTTTCCCAGTTGATCTGGAATGGAGCGATTTTGTTTTTCTGTCGATTCAGCTAAATTCTGCTCTTTAAGTTTTTAGCTGGTTCTATTACGTACGATGTACATGTAGCTAGAGGGACTGGCCTCGACAGCAAGCTAGCTTACACATGTGTTACTGTCCAGTCATTGATAGTTTGGAATCATAAGGTGGACAAAATATGAAATTCTTTTAAGTGAAATTCTCAAGAAGATGCAGGATTAAATATTTTTTTAGGGAATATTAAATTCATTTCGTTTTGGAGTGCAGTAAATTCTCCTTTGGAATGTGATTTCTGTTGGAAATGTAGTCTAGATTGCAGTGCAATTTCGCGCCGTGGATCAAAAAGTACATTTTGAAGAAATTCAGGATGCAGAAAAGTAAGTACATTTATTGTCATTCTTATTACCAGCTATAGATGACATATATATATGTACTGTCATAATAAATCCAAACAATTTCTCCAAAAAAAAAAAAAAAAAAAAGGCACAATTGCAATGCGGCTGGGGTGTGAGAGCCCATTTCGTCAGCGGAAAATAAGGCTTCTTCGTTATCGTGGCTTCTTGGCTCCGAGGCACTTGCTTTTATACCAAAACCCGCCTTCTTTAGTTGTATTTTTTCGAATTTAGTGCTTGGACTGACTTGTAAAATTAGCGGTCTCTGAGAGAAACGGAATATCATTTGGTCATAAAATGCCTTTTTATGCTATTTTTTTTATAGACTCTAGAGAGCATGGTTCATAGTCTGAACCATCGGCTAAATAAGTGTTTAAATGATCAGAATGATATTTTCAATACTGCATGCCTCACGTTTGTTGTCATAAAGCCACCGCTGTACATTGTGAATATCACGTTCAGTCACTTGGTTGGTTGAAAGATTCTTTTGTGACTCAATGAATTCATCCACATCGTCAGCTTTATCATCTCTACTCTCAAACAGCTTGTTTAGTTCATCCACAGACAAATCTAATAAAGCAAAAGCTCCGGTGTCTGCTACATTTGCGTACATTGTTTGTTTACAATAAAAAGTAGTTCCTAACACGCGATACTATTTTTAGACACACGTGTCGTGCAGTATGAAGTCGTGCAGTATGAAGAAATACTGCACGAATCTGACAATGCAAAGTTAATGGAGAAAAGAATGAGTATATAATAAATGCTATTTCTGTATTTTCAGATCAGATTCACCACAATCCTAATAATGCATTTAAGCAGTATACATAAATGATATTTATGTTACCTCCTCAATATCTTGGACTCTATTTCAACTACACTCTAGAAAATTGGTATGTGGATGCATCGCAGGATGAGTAAGCTTCTTAACATATGAGAATTATGAAAAGAAAGTCCAGTCTCTACAGGACTTTTTAGTTATTGTTTGGCACCATGGATATCAGTATATTACCATAATGGTAAATGAAATTCATATCTACTGGTGCATACAGATACGTGAAAGCCATATACAAGTACTAAATGACGTTGATAGTGACTAAAATGAAATGGTTATTGAAAACTTTGTGTTACGTTGCTCAGAATAAAATGATAGTGCTCGGCTGCATGGCTGAACGTGTTTGTCTAACTTTGTCCACATGCTATGCTTAATATAATGTAAATCTCCAATGCATATTGATTTGTTTATATCTCTTTACTAACATCCCTAGCAAACATGTTCTTAGATGTAGATTCATACATTTGGTAGCATACAAATCCGAACAATGGATGTCATAAATTCAGTAAGTCAGATTTAATATCAAATGTAAGTTTTATTAACTTTATTCCTTTTCTTTTTTTATTCTGTTATATGTTTGTCCAGTTTTAATTCATTTGAAACAGCCCAAGGTATCATTGGTTTACTTAGTTGTCATTGTCCTGATCTAAAATATTGTTTTTTTGTCTTCCATTTATACTTTTTTTACCTTGTCACATGAAATTATACATGTTGGAAAATTTCAGAATATCTATCGTTTTTCTAATCGTGAACATATGAACTGATCCTGCTCTTACTGACATAGAGAACAACACTGACTTTGCTTAAGTATGTGAAGTTAAATGACAAAATACACAATTAGTGCACAAATTTCTTTAAAGCAATACTATAGAAAACTAGTTAGCAGATTGCTAAGTATTACAACATTGTATTGAGTGTTATAGGGTTTTGTTGTTGTAGTAAACAATGTAAAGATTTAGACTTTATAAATATAGTAATTGCTCCAAATGAATCCAACAGTTTGGAAGTATACACCACTGATGCATTTCACGCATACCTCTCTCATTATGCATGTAGTTTAAGTGACATCAACATTTAAGATTGAAGAATATTCAAATCATTTACATCCATAAATGTTTTATAAATGAAGATTAGACAGTATTAAGTATGTCAAAATGGCAAAGGAGGAGGGAGGTGAGAACTGTTTTTTTTTCTTCACTTGGGGCATCATTATAATATGACCCTGTCGATTGGAATTTACGTACGATTCAGTGAGATTTTGTTCTGGATGAAACGATTGTTTTACAACATCTTATATATGTATTACGTCTGGGATTTCAAATACTTTGCACGGATATCCAGAATGAAATCAATTTTTGAAAAACGTTATAAAAGCCATAGGCCACCGTGCTTGGAATAAATATATAGCATTTTTGTTTTCTTTTATGCGGAGCGGAAGTAGAAGTTTACTGAACGTAATGGAGTTACCAAGTCATAGATTGTAAGGATTTATTAATTTCCGCAGGTATACGTAGCACATTGATTTATTATTATTATTTTTTTTAAAAATCAATCAGTTTAGTAAACAAAGTAACAGTTTGCCTGAATCTGATTGTCTAGAGGTGTGTTTATGTGACGCGACATCTTTGCAAGTCATTGTAGGAATTTTTTAGCAAGGCATTGTAGGTACTTTACTGCAAGTCCTGCTAGGTATTTTTTTGCAAGGCATTGTATGTATTTTTCTGCAAGGCATTGTAGGTCAAACTGGTACTGTTTAACACTTTAACTGGTTCACCTTTAATATCAGTGACAACTCTTTCTTTTGGATAACCAAACAGAATTCATACGCATTACAACTTGCAGAAAATTACCCATAATGACTTGTAAAGATGGTCTGTTTTATTCACAGAATACCCGTTGCGCTTGCCGCGTCTGCTGCAGATTATAGCTCTAAACGAAATTTAAACTGGGCTACTTGCCCACTATTAGGCTCACATTTTGGTCAAGGTTTGTAGCTATCATTTTGAAAATGGTAAAGTATTTTCTGAGAAAACTAAAAGGATGTATCTACTCGAACCTGTTGAAATAAACGTCAGTACGGATGCTTTTCTTGGAACCTGTTGAAATAGACTTCAGTACGCAATATTTTCTTGGAACCTGTTTAAATAGACGTCAGTACGGATGCTTTCTTGGAACATGTTGAAATAGACGTCAGTACGGATGCTTTTCACGGAACCTGTTGAAATAGACGTCAGTACGAATGCATTTCATGGAACATGCGACTTTAATCCATAGCAGCAGTAGCACAAAACTTATAAAATGCTTTCTGCTTGAAAAGTAAATTAGACTCGCTATTTTGCAATGTCAAAGCTTACATGCAAATCAAATTGACAAAATGATTTCCCACAAGTTTTGTAGGAAACACCTTACTTTTCTTTAAATTTTATAACAAGTACTTTATATTATGGTATTGTATCATATATTTTACAGAGTTCTTGATAAAACCGGTTATATGTAATACAGTTATGAAATAAACCTGTTTTTCTTCAGATAGTGGTAATAGTTTGTAATACAGCACTTTTCTATGATTAACATGTATGGATCGACACCTCCACGCACTTTTCTATGATTAACATGTATCGACACCTCCACGCACTTTTCTATGATTAACATGTATGGATCGACACCTCCACGCACTTTTCTATGATTAACATGTATGGATCGACACCTCCACGCACTTTTCTATGATTAACATGTATGGATCGACACCTCCACGCACTTTTTCTCTTAATTTGAATACGTATTCGTGCTCTATCTATCCTTTTCTCTTCTTTTCCTTTGTTGAAAACAAGCAACATTTTAATGTGATGGATTGGCAAATTACCTGTAATAGAAAGCAGCAGTCAACTCTTACGAATGGTATAAGATGGCATATTCAGATTTTTTTCTCATAAATGTCATAATCTCGTGTTATTAACTTTTTTTCTAAAGGCACACACACACACACATATATATATATATATATATATATATATATATATATATATATGTATATATATATATATATATATATATATATATATATATATATATATATATATATATATATGTATGTATATATATATATATATATATATATATATATATATATATATATATATATATATATATATGAGGTCTTTAACCGGAGTTTAGACTTTAAGGTACATTACCTGCAATAGAAAAATTAAGTTTTCCGAAAGAACATGATAAGGTAATGTTTCTAAAAGTGAAAATAACACGTATAGTCTCCGTTTAATCGGAAAACAGAAATTGGAAATGCATCTAATTCATACAGATGAATTATACTCATATTCTTCAAACTGCCAATTTCTTTCACAGATGAACCCAAAGTTTAAAGCTACAACAAATGAATTGCACAAAAGAGGGAACGTTGATATTAACTATACAATACGTCTTAACTTATTTACTAAATATAATATTTGTTTGCTTTAAATATCACTATAAATTGACAACATCATTCTTCATAATAATGAACATTTCTCCATTCAAGAACGGCATGACCCGATCCCAAACTCTGCATTTGAATGCAAATATGTTTTCATAAATACAATAAATGCCATCTGAAATGACAGAGACAAAATATATACAACGTTTCTAATACATAAACGTATATTAATTTCAGATTTGTACATCTTAAGCTTACATAACAACACATGTGAAAGTGTTAACACAAGTGAGTATTGCTTTCTATGAGTATTGCTCTATCTCTATGTTTTATTTCTCCTTGTGAAAAAACAAACTGTCTTACATTCAGATAATCTTAGAAAAACCGATGACTTGTAACCAGTATAATATCTAACATTATTTCTAACAAATAAGAATAAATATACATACTAAGACAAGATAGTCGTGGAAAGCTCTGCTGCAGATAAAATAATGACAAGATTTTCAGACTTTCTTTAAATATAACGGTCTTCTGAAACACTCAGATAGGTAGATAAAATCGAAAAAATAACATGACTTTGCAATTGTGTATTTTATTTTTTATTTTTTTTTAAAACAATACCAACTCTAAATCATCAAACATGCAAAAAATAAATTTCATATTCTCTGTAATTTGTGATTATATAAGGTGCTGTCTACTTATTTGAGATGGATCATTACTGATGTTTTCAATTTAGATTCAAACTGAATAGGTTGTCTTGTAATTTTTACCATTCAAACCCACAGGTTATATATATTTCTTTTTATTCCTGCAGTGTGGAGTTATCTCGCAGATATACAGAGAAAGGATGTACAATGTAGAGTAAATATTGTGCAGCGAATGAGCCGTAAGAATCACTTTCAATTATCACATCAAATAATTGTAATTTTGTTCACTCCTAATTTAACAATGTTTGCCTCTTTAGATTCTGCTTACTGGTTAAGGTACTGATTAAAGTCTGAAAATCAGTCTGCGGTCGGTCATATTGTAACACATATTATAGAGTTGGTAAAACTGGAGAAATGTAGCCTCAAAAATATTACACGTGATTTTTAACTCGCCTCTTCGTAGTGGAGATAAGCTATTGGTGTTACCCCCGGCGTCGGTGTCGGCGTCAGCGTCCGCTAAAAGGTATATACATATTTATAGTCTCACTGCCTTTCAATTATTTATTTTTGTCAAGGTCCTAGGCAACAGTTTGGAGTGGGTTTCAAGGCACCTACTCCTTGGGGAGGGGTTAAATGGCCTAACTTTGTACATACATGTACCTTATTTGTACATTATTGGTTAAGTGTATGCGTTTAGGTCAGGTGTTTTGCAACCTGTATGCATGCTGTTATACCTGGAATCATTACACGTGGTTAGGGAACATATCTTAACGAGTATTACACCATCGTTTCAAAAGTAAGTTACTGTAACCCATATTTCACACTTCACTGAATTTGATTAATTGTTTTTCTTTTAAGTTTATTTCTCAAGCTCTTATCATGCTAGAATCATCAAAACAGATGACATATTTTTCACATTTTTACTGGCTTCGGTTAAGTTTTTGCGTTTAGTTCATAACCACATAGGCTTTTTGCACATTGTATACATACTGGTACACCTGGAATTATGAAACTTGAAGAGGGGTGCATCTTGACGAATACAACACCTTCATCAGAAAAGTGGGTCACTGCGACCCACATTTAATGCTTCACTGACTTGGGTTAAAGTTTGTTTATAACTTTATTTTTCAAACTCTGTTCATGCTAGAATCATCAAACTTGATGATTGCATGTATGTCTGTTTGTTCCACACTCTTGCAACAAAAAAGGTTACTATGACCCACGGTTTACATTTTACTGGCTTAGGTTAACGTTTTGCATTTAACTCATAACGACAGAGTTTTTTGCGTCTTGCATACATACGGTTATAAATGGAATCATGAAACTTAGTGAGTGGATGCATCTTGATGTGTATTAAACTCTCATCCCAAAAGTAGATCAATGTGACTCATATTTCACGCATAATTGACTTTAGTTAAATTTTCTGTTTTAAACGTTCTTGCTAGAAACATTAAATTAGATGATTGTATTTATCTCTGCTAGTACCACACCCGTACAAAAATGTAACTAGGACCTACTTTTTATAGGCTTAGGTTAATAGATTTCTTGCATGCTGTGTACATACTATCCCATGTGAAATCATGAAACGTGGTTAGGAAATGTCTCTTAATTGCACTAGTCACTCATTGCAGAAGCAGGTTATTACTGCCACACCCTAACAACAAAAGAAGCTCATCATGGCCTGCAGATGCTCGATCCTATAAACAGTCTGTTACTTATACTCTGTCTGGGTGCATTTAGAACGTCCCCTTCAGAAAACCTCTATGCTGAAGCAAATGAACCATCACTTTATCTGTGACGATCGAAGTTGGCTCTTCAGTATGCCACCAAACTATCTTCTAATCCATCTAACCCCGCATATGATGTAGTGTTTAGGCCCAAATACCAAACCGTGTACGTTCAGAAACCAAACTTCATTTCACCTTTTAGCATACGAATTTGTCCTCACTGGGAAACAGCAAAACTCAATTTTGGAAATATTGCAGAATTCTGTATTCCCAAATCACCACCGTGGTTATCAAAACCACCCAAAAGAATATTTGCCTTTGCGATTTCAAACAGTCTTCAAAAATCTGCTTCTTTTTCATAATAAATTCAATTAAATCACAGCCTCCAATCGCAGTCATATGTCATTGTATACAGACGACTCCAAAGATGGAGACAAAGTTGGAGCTGATAGTGCAACATCCCATGGCACTGCCAATGCAACATCCCATGGCACTATCTCGAGCCCGTTACCGGAAGAATTCTCAATTTTTACTGCAAAAATTACAGTCATACTCTAGGCTTTGAACTACGTTCAAAAAAGAAATTTCATCATCTTTTCGGATTTCCTTTCCACACTGAAAGCCTCGCAGAATCTTAAATCTGACAACCCGTTAATATCCCAGATATTAGAGAAACAATATGGTCTCATAAATCTGGGACAAGTATTATGTACTATTGGCTGCATAGTCACATCGGTGTAAAGGGTGATGAAAGGGCAGACGAAGCAGCCAAAGCTGCCCTGCGGTCGCCTGTCTCCGAATGGAAAATTCCATATTCTGAGTTCAAATATTATACGCATCAGCATGTTCGATATACTTGGCAAAATATGTAGAATGAAAACTCCACATACAAACTTACGAACATCAAGCCCACTATTCTAGAGTGGCATCCCTCGTAAAGAACAAAACGGAGGAATGAGATGGTATTGTGCTGATCGCGTATCGGACACACATACCTGGCTCATGCATACCTCCTAAAGGGAGAACCTCGACCGGAATGCATACCATGCCAGTGTCCACTGGCAGTAGATCACATTCTTGTCGAGTGCGTTGATTTTCACCCAGTGAGACAGGAGTATTTTGACGTGAACTGCTTGAAGAAACTGTACGATGACGTTCCACATCTTGTAGTTTTTGAGGGAATCTTGTTTGTACAACAAATTTAAATAATGTTTTAAGGATTTTACAAATGTTACCTTCATCTGTTATTTTATATACATTTTACATAATTTTAACATCTTTGCGTTTTATACTTATCTTGTACTTAATGTTTACATTTATTTCGAAACGTTTATCTTAATTTTTGTGCAATAGATTCTTTTATTTTTTCGAACTTTACCTTTAGTTGGCACTACATAGCCACTTTTGTGCTGAGGTGCCGTAAAACATACATACATACATACATACATACTTTAATTAATATTTTACTGGCTTTGGTAAAGGTCATGCATTAAGCTGATGACCAGATGAGATTGTGGCATGCTATATGTATGGTGACCTTCCTAGAATCATGAAGCTTGGTAAGGAAATGCATCATGATATATACTACATCCTTGTTACAATAAGAGGTCTATATAACGTGTTTTAAATGCCTCGGCGACTTCGTTAGAATGTTTGTAAAGATAATTAGTTCGGTGTTATTTATGTTCGAATCTTGAAATGTGATAATTCAATGCATCTCTAGCTAGTTCTCTCAACAAATATTGAATGACCTTTGACAATTTTGTTCAATCTCTTTCAGATATCTCTTGTCACTTTTGTTTATTTCTCTCTCTCTCTCTCTCTCTCTCTCTCTCTCTCTCTCTCTCTCTCTCTCTCTCTCTCTCTCTCTCTCTCTCTCATAGGGATAACATGAATATTATATCTATTTGTAACCAGAGACTATCAAATCAAACGTTTACTATCACATTTTTGGACAAGAACGTCTCTGTAAATTGTACAAATATTTTACCCAACTATGTCACATGTCAAGAGTTGCATTATAAGGAGAATAAATGATTCATTAAGAATTGCTTCAATGAATTTTCAGGGGTTAGGAGACTACGTCAAAAGACGGGAAGTTTTAATTCTCTTTAGAGGAAAAAGTACTCCGTTTATCTATTAAAAGATACACATTTTATAAAACGATAGTATACATACATTGGATCAACTTGAGGTTACAAATGTATCTTCAATTCTTTTACATCGAATTCAAGGGATTTACTATTTTACTGCAAATAGCTTTCAGTTTACCATGCATAGAGCAAAATTAGATCTTAGTTGCAATAAGATAGTTTTAGATATATTAACGCAAATTACGGGCTTACACTTAAAAACATTTATGGTCCTAATCATGACCCTCCATAGTTTTACACTGTAGTAAGGCAGGATATAAAAGACCAGAAAATCAGCATATAACTATTGGAGGTTATTTAAATTTAGTTATAAATCGGGAACTTGATACATATAATTACAACTCCCTAATTAACCAAAGATGTAGCAATTTATATTTGTGCTGACTATAATCTGATTGATATCTGACGAGAAAGAAATTTGGATGCAAAAAGATACACTTGGAGAATGAACAACCCCATCAAGCAGACAAAATGAAATTTCTTATTTTTTTTTCAGAAACTCTTTCACAATGGTGGATGATTCCTGTATGGAACTAGGTCATAAAACTGACCTTTCTCTAGTCAAATTTTAACTCTTTTTTTAAAAAAAAAACAGAACGTTCTAGAAATGCAACAATTTACTATTGACAGATTTCGAATACGTGACACATTTTAAGAACGCAATTCAAGTCTTCAAGAACAAATATGTCTCCCAAACCGAATTTTAATTCGGAACAAACGCCAGCTTCTGAGATGAGATGTTCTATTAATGGTCAATTATTGTTTTAATACTTTTATTAGAAATAAGAGGTAAAACTATCCCCTATGAAAAAGACTACAAGATCAAATACAAGATCAAATTTTAAATGAGATTACTATTTTACAAGAGGAAAACGATATGAATAAACTGTATGTATTAGAAATGAAAAATAGCCGGCTAGTTGAAATTCGTACAAAAAAAAAAAAAAAAAAAGAACAAAAAAAAAAAAAAAAAATGGAAGGGGTAAGAGTGAGATCTAGGGCAAAATGGATTGAAGATGGGGTAAGGGTTTCAAAATATGTCTGTAATTTGGAAAACAGAAAATATACAAGTAGAAGTATACCAAATTTACCTAAGCAAGATAGAACATTTACTAAAATTAGCTACAAATGTTAGCAGAAACTGTATTGTGCTATGAAAAGTGATATTCTTATCATCATGTAGACCCAGTTGATCTTTATTTTAAGTTATATTCGTATCACCATGTAGATCCAGTCGATCTTCAAGCTTTACTGAATTTAAGAGACATCTCTAAATTTGATAACATGAAAAGAATATCAATGAATGTCTCAATTACACTAACAGAAGCAACACCAAGTCTTAAATATGTGCTTAATAATAAAAGTTCAGGATCAGATGGATTTACAGTTGAGTTCTTTAAAGTCTTTTGGGAGAGATATTGGACAGTATTGTGTACGAGCAATTAATTTTGAGCTATCATCAACTCAAAAGGAATGTGTTATAATATGTCTCCATAAAGGGGATAAACCAAAACAGTTTCTAAAAAATCGGAGACCCATTTCTTTACTTAACTTTGCATACAAATTTACATCAGCATGCATTCCAAATAGACTAACACCTATACTTACATTAGTTATAAGTAGTTACTTACAGGCTTTATTAAAGGCAGATACATAGAAAAAAAATATCCGTATTCTTTATGACCTTATGTTTTACTCGAAACAAATACAATTTACCTGGACTTCTTTAAATTGATTTTGAGATGGCATTTAATATTCTTTTGCATGGTCTGTTAGTGCTGAAGTTTTAGATTCTTCGTAAAGAGTATTTTGAGGTGGCTTGAAATTGATAGATATAAACATATTTTAACATTCTTTGACATTAACTTGGGTGAGAAGACTAATTACCTCTGAGCCTAAGTGGAAAGAGAATTTAACTTCCACGCCAAATATAGAAAAGGTTTTAATTTTGGACATTATATGATAACAGTGAGATATACTTTTAATGCATTTTACATAGATGCCTTTGCAGCTTATACTGAATTACATGATACATTTACTGTGGAGGACACAAAAGATTTTCTTAAAAATTCTATATGGATGAATCCTAATATTAAAGCCTATGTACATGCATTGGGTGAAAAAGGGAATCTAGCGTGTAAACGACTTTGTCAATGAAAACGGTTCATGGGATTAATATAGATAGTTTCTGTCATAAGTTTGGAATCTATGTAAATTTTCCGAGTTTCAAGGCATGCTCAGAACCATCTGATAAATCTGTAATGTTGCTCATTAAGGAAAGAAAGGGCTGTTAAAAGCACATATCAAAATTTAAATGCTAATACTTCTCGACCCATATCAGTATTGAAATGGAATCAAAAATATGAGTTTATAGACAAGAGTGATTGAAATGAATACTTTGTCTTGCCTTTTAAATGAACCAAATGTCCTAGACTGAGATGGTTTCAAACTAAAATACTGTATATAATTTTACAAACAAATACATTTTTGAACAAAATTGGAAACGTTCAAACAAGTATGTGCCGTTTATATAACGACTCCTAAGAGACGTTATCTCATCGTTTGGAACTGGTTCGGGACAGAGTCAATACTTACTAGTTATATAGGGTGGGTAAGGAGCAAGTGTAATCATCTACATTATTTTTTAGTTTCAAAAAGAGATTTTATTTTTGGTATAATAGACACAAACAAAAGAGATATTTTGATCAATCTCCTTTTGTTGCAATTGAGATCATATATCTATAAATGTAGATTTTAAACACCGAACATGGCTCATTTAAAAAATAAATGAAATTTTACTACATCTCAGAAACAATATTTCGCATCAAACTTTTTAAACACTCAGCATCAGTATTGTCTTCACTGTCGCTATTAATAGTCATTCCCTCGCACTTTGTTCATATACTTTTCATATACTTTTCAAGGTTTAAAAATCCATCTAGAAGTAAAACAGTTTCTGTTTTATTCTTCTGATTGATGTAAAATATTGTTTTAGATCATTTGGAATATTGTAGTAGTCGACTTCAAAATCTGATCTCTGCAATGGAATATATAATTTACCTTCTATGTCATCAATTGGATTAGAAATATATATTTCTCTCACATTATGCTTCTACGGTAATGAAAGTTTCCGTTTAATTAGAGGAACAGTAACATTCAAACAACCAATATATAACTATTTTTCATTTACTTTGTTACTTTCGTTATTATAATAAATTTCCTATTTAATGTAAGCTTCGTCAAAATCTTTTTTTTTGTTTGTCTTTCCCTCTTTTCAAATATGTTTTCCAGTTCATCAGTATTTTGGCTGTCTATGATGATTACTTTTTTCTTCATTACATTTTTATTTCCTTGTATCTGTTATACTGAGTAATTATCAAGTTAAAATCATCGTGACTGATTTCATTATCATTTATTGCCTTACCATATCATCAATATTCATCGTGTTTTGCAACTTTACTGTATACTAGCTGAAAAGTTTTTGCAACAAACTTAGTAAAGTTGCACCAAATCCACTAAAAGCTAGGGGGATTATAAATTCTGTTGCTATTCTTAACTTTGCAGTTGCTATGCACATCCCACCTGAAGCTGTTGCCATGCAAACCTCTACCCAGTCAAAAAAATGTGTATGCATTATTATTTTTTTTTTCTAACACATTAGGATAATGTTCGATTTCTTTCTTTTACAAACTATTTTTATTTTCTTTAATATTTTGGGACCACAATTAATGTCATTTTCTGTAGGTGGTAATATTGAATAGAATCGTTGCGCACACGCCTTTTTCTCTCCCATTTAGATGTAACAAATAAATAGCTTAGACATAGGTATAGTGCTTGTAAAAACAGGAGTTGTGTATTTTTCAGACTTTTTCTTCACTTCACACATCCGCTTTGCATTCTTAAGTTTAGATTTTAAAATCTTAATATATTTATCCTCCTTAGGTTCACTAGCACTCATTAACTTGCTTAGTCTTTTGGTCTGGTAGTATCCTAACTTACTTAGTCTTTTGGTCTGGTAGTATCCTAATTTACTTAGTCTTTTGGTCTGGTAGTATCCTAACTTACTTAGTCTTTTGGTCTGGTAGTATCCTAACTTACTTAGTCTTTTGGTCTGGTAGTATCCTAACTTAGTCTTTTGGTCTGGTAGTATCCTAACTTAGTCTTTTGGTCTGGTAGTATGCATTGTGTTATTAAATAATCGGTTGTAAACTGAGATAATTAAATCGGAATAATTAGCCTCGATATCATCTTTAATATCCATGTCTGATGGTAAATTTATGGACATTTGAAACATCTTTAAAATCATGCTTTAACCAACTGTCAGAGTTAAATTTAATGCTGCTTGGTACATAATGTGAATTATGATATTTTCATCACTTAGCATTTATTATTCTAAAATTCACTGCATTTCAAAAATTGTATTTGTTTATTCCTTTTGTGTAACTATTTTAACTGCTTATACTTTTTTGAACTTGTTCACCACACTTACTGCTCTCAGGGTGTTCATCAGGAAAAAACGTTTTGAAAACGGATCTCTTTGAATACGTAAATCACAAACTTAAGCCAACTACTACCGCACCTATTAAGTCATACAGTTCGTTTGAGATACTTGTTTTATATTTAGTTTTCTTAGATTTATCTTGGTATTGTTTTAACGTTTCTGCTTTGGCTTTTTAAAATTCTTTCGAATGTTTTCCAAGTTGTTTTCCATGTTCAAATCTACGTGGATATTTCTTCTTCTGTGTAGTTACCTTTTCTGGTTGCTCTACCACATTAGAAATGACTTCAGTTTTATTCTCACTACCTTTCATTTATATTGAAATATAATCAACAGTTAACGTAAGCATAATTTTAAGGTTAGTTTTATGTTTTTCAACATCATCTTTTAACTAGTCTTTTATTCAACTTGAGCTCATTTGAAGAACATGTTGAAAGACGAAGGCAGTACAATTTCAGTAGTAAAATTTAATTGAAAAAATAGTCTTAAGTACATGTAGTCCAAGAAATGTCAAAATTATAGAACAAAAAAGGTCATTGCATAATTCATCAAAACAGCTTTTGTAAACCTTGCTATAGGTTATATCTAGAAAATTGGAGACACAATAAGAAAAATTATTTTCGAAATTGCAGGCAAAAGAATAGAATATACATAATAAATACACAAATCAAAGGTATTTCAACGATGAAAAATACAAATATTCCACATGGCACTAGTTAGAATTTTAAAAGCGATGAGACACCACGACCCAGCCCCATAAAATATGATACAACATTAGCAATGCTTGGTGTTCCATCCGTTGGATTTTACCAAAATTGGTTATATTTTACAAAGCCTGAATGTGCTGATATGAAATATTTAGATAAATAATGTAATGCCTTGTACAAAATTTGTTATTTTTCTAAACCAGAATAACAGAAAAAGATGCTTTCACTGGTCAAACACAAAATACACAAGTGCTAATGAAAACAGATCTAAAAATGATAAAATGACATAAAAAAGAAAATGAAGAAAACATTAGAATGCGAACTGTAAGATTGATTAAGTTTTATGGTATGAACCAGTTCTATTCTCTCATTTATCCACTGTTATATCATTTTTATATCTTTTTTAAAAAGAGTGTTTAACTATGTGGTAAAGAGATATAATATTTATAACGACAGATGTTATTAATGGACACATTCATCGATTACCAAACATCATGTACACATTTATTAGGAATGTTTTCAGTGTTTACGTAGTTACAAACTTTGCTACTATCACTTTTATCTGTTTGTGTTTTAACAGTTATGTGTTTAAAAGTTATCAAATCTGCATGCAATGTAGAAATAGGTAATTCTGACCTAAATGAGAAAAGACCAGTAAAATATCTTATTCTATTCATTGTCATGCAAATTTCTTTAAAATCTGTCTGCAATTTGTTTAAACTATTAATTGAAATAAGTTGATTCATCAGTTATCTCACTCCCATTCTTGCTACATCTCATAATAACTTTTTGCTTAAGTTGCATTTACAAAAATTTCACATGTTTTATTTATTTGTTTTCTGTCCATTTTTCAACTCTTTGTAGGTTACAGTTTTTTCCAGTTATTTCCATCTATGTTCCCAATGCTATAATACATTTTAATTCCTTATCGTATTTTTCTTCTTCTTCATTGCTTTGTATTGCATAACTACTGCTATTGATAGCTTTGCTTCTATCACTGTTACTTTTATCTTATATGAAACCCAATTATTTTTCAAGTTTTTTTTTGGATCCATTTAAACAGCATATAATTGCAGAACTTGGCGATGTGGAATTTGAAAACCCTGCTAAGGACCTGATGATTTTGATGACCTTTACGATCATAATATAATATATGAAATTCCTGTTAGAGAACATATTAGGAGTAGTGGATCAATACGAAGAATAAATAAAACACGATTTAACCATATCTAAAACACAATGTAAATAAATTAGTCGTCAATTTAAGACTAAACAAGGAATATTGTATTACCAAAATGTAGGCAAATATCCTATATACATTTCTAGAAAGAGTTAACCAAATAAGATGCTAGCATCTAACACTATAGCTACGCAAAAAGGAGGAAGTAACTTTCTCAAACCTTTAGGCTGGACAGAAAAACAAAATAATTGGAAATCATCAAGCAATAAACCAACAGGTATACCTTTACAACAACCTTTAGAGCATACTTTTCAACAAAGGCAGCCAAACATTTCCAGAGGAAAAAGAAATGCAAATAATTAACACTGATGAAACATTTGAACAGCAAGTTAAAGAAGCTGACACTATAACGGATGAAAATCACGAAATAATTGGTAGTAGACCACCTTCTAGATTATATAAGCTGGAAAAAAGAAAAAGAATTTAGACGTTATGCAAATGCAGTGAAATTAGCTCAATATAAAATAATATAAATGAGCTCAGACGTTAAAATGTATGACCAACAGATTGAGGAGATACAAAGGGATATCAGTAAAGAAATATATGCAACTAAAAAAATATAAATTGCAAGAACTGTTGTTTAATACTGAATCAAAAAAGCACAACAAGTTGGACATTTAACAGATATAGACAATATCTTTAGAGAAATTGTCATCAGAATAAATCTCAAAGTTGGAGAAAAGTTATCATTCGGTAAATAGGTTAAAACAACTATGAAAAGAAAAAGGTGTAACTATTTTTATATCCATAGCAAATTTGTGAAAAGGTTTGAGAGGGGTAGGCGGAGGAACATGTGGTAATGGCGGTGGTGGCGAAGGTAGTACAAGTTCATTTGTAGACACAGTTAAAAAAGGAATGAAAAATTGTGTAAACTATTTGATATTGTAAGCTAAAATAGCATTAGGAATATTGCCTGGTATTAATGACAGTGTAATAAACTGTAATAACTGTTTTTTTTTAAAAATCAGCTATTTTATTTTAGCGTAACATTAGTTGGTTTGTTATTTGCAGTTTTGGTCAGAGTTGTACACGTGGAAACAAAGATAATATATGAAAAACTGCTCCTGGAAAAGTATAAAAAAAATACTTAACTTGCTAGTTAATATTCTACTTTAAAAGTAAAGTTTACTTGCTCCTGCAACCATTGTCATAATTATAAACGCTGGTTTAATTGTTTCATGATTTATTTCTTTTAACCACGTGCAACTGGACAAAAGTTAAGTATGTATTTTCAAATAACCACACAACTTACAATCGTAGACAAAAGTTAAGTATATAAATATCATTCATAGCATCACATAATTACGCCGTACCGGAGATTCAGTCATAAAACAAGAACTTCAGAATTTTGTATATAGCATAAAAGATGCATTCTTTGCTACCTTTCCCTATCCTTTAAAATGAAACGTTAAGTTATGTTCTTGTTTCGATGTAAATAATAAAATGATTATTGACTGATTGAATAATATTGTCATCATTCATGTCGGATATAATGTCTTTGCAAGATCGGGCGTTCCGTGACAAATAACATAATAACTTACGTTCATTTAGATTCAAAACTCTACCAGAATTTTAGATTCGTACTGTCATTTTTATAATGTTAGTACTGAGTTAAAGTCTAACATGAAAGGGAGCCAAAATACTTCCCATATTTCACACAGACAGGGTCTACACATTAAAATTAGCAGAAAATAAGTGCATCGTTAAGTAACTACCCATTCTAAGTGATTACATGGTCCGAGCAATGCATATTTGACCGGTGTCAGTGCCTCAGAGTCTTAAGAAAGTATATAATTATTCATATACGATTTGCCGACAAAAGCTAGCAGCAGGGAGGGCAATCATACCACCATTCTTAGTACGGGGATGGGTTCCGCGATGATGTTAGAATTCAAAGGATCCCAGCAGATACAAAATGGTGGTTAGTCGCCGTCCCCATGAGCTAGTCAAAACATTCTTTACCCGGCTAGCGGAGACCAATCAACATGAAGCCGTCTCAAACTGAGAGTTTTACAGTAAGGTCCCGGTCCACACCGGAACAAATATTTTTTAGAGAAATATAGTGCGCAGTATATACCGACAAGATGAGGGCCCACAATATGTGCTGGTGGCTGCTGCTGGGAAAACAGGGAAATCCGAGGTGCCGTGTGTCACGGAATACTGTAAGGTGCATGCACAACCAGTGCAGTGCAAGTTCATGCGGAAGGGGAAGCGTACAGAGGCGTGGCTGTTTCAGGCGTGCAGCACCGACAAGGCAAGGGTGAATCTGCAACTAAAAAGAAAAAGAAGGAAAAGGCGTAGTTCGGGCTGGTGATCACTGTGCTGCTCAGGAAAATGCGTGTGAGCTAGAGCGGCAACAATTATTTTTGTGATGGTGGGGTTATGTGCTACATGATATATATTCGATCGCCCATTAGAAACACATTGCATAACGCTACAGAGTGGATATTATCAGTAAGATGACACACGCAGAACGGGTGCGTGCAGCGTGCAAAGAGTACTAGATACGGATTGGGTCCTGACCACCTTACCCCAGGTGCTGCGAATGATTGCAGCTGCATTGAGAAGGGCTCGACAGCCAGGGGACGGCCTGTGCAGCACAGCGGACAGCAGAGGGACCAGATCGGGAATTTGGCCGCCTTGGCGACATCAAACCCAATCCGCCCAAGGACCCATTTGACCTTGACAAGGTAGTGTCGCAGCATGCGCCTATTCCCATTAACTTGGGCCGAGGATGGTACCGAAGCTTCTGCGACACCAAGAATGAGTTCGAGGCCGTTTACAGCTCGTTTCGCATTGAGGAAGACGACACATTGAAGCTCGGGGACCTCAACATCATGACTAGGTACATAGTCCGAAACGGACGCCTAATCCTAGATAGCCGGATGAGCGACGCGTGGTAAAAGCTGGGCCACGAAACAGGAGCAACCATGAACGACGTGGTCAACCTGGAAAAACTATTAGAAGCGAGCGATCGTCCTGAGGGATATCACTGGCGGCGACATCTATAACAGAAGGGCCTACCGCTCGTCAGGGTGGCCGACAGTGGAACTATTCACGCCTGGCCAGCGACCCTCCACTTCGCGGAGATGCGCAGGATAGAGTTCTATGAGGACAACGACTGGGAGGCCATTCAGCAGGTTACGGGGGCCGACCGTGTGGGTCATTGGCGGTTGGGACGACATAAAGCTGGACACCAAGCTCGTGGAGCAGTTCGTGCTGGCAGACAACCGGTGCTGTATAATCCAAGAAAAGCATGTGCAGATTATCAAGGCCTGCAGCAAGTACACAGATAACCCTGAGGAGTTGGCGACCAAACTCTTTAGCGAGGCCTCCGACGCTGCTAGTGTTAGAGAAACGGTTGGAAGCCAATCTCGCGGCCATGCTGGAGGACATCCAGCGAGCATGCGTCGAGTTTGGGCATGGTGGTCTTTGGAATAGACCTGATGGGTGTCTGCGACGGTAAACCTCGACATGGTTGCTTGCTACCCTTGCAGCGTCTCGGGCATGGGAGAGTGTGCCCCATACTGTAAATGGTTTGGCCACCCGGGCAACGGGATGACACAGGTAGCTATTTACGGACAACTCACTCAAAATCTCACGGGATTTGCACAGCTGCGCTCTTGATTCCTTGCTCCCGACTGCCACCCAGTTATCCATACTTGGCTTGGCCGCCACTTCAGCAAACCCGAAGAAAAATAGGCCGACCGCAACGACCATACTGTTTATGGTCGAGACGGGCGTGGTCAAGCGCGGTGAGGTGGCCGAGGCCATCGTCTCCTACAAGATGCAGACAAAGGTCTGCCGGACAACAAATAAATAGGCTGAATTATCATCAGCAAGTTCACAGACGGAAGCGCAATTGGCTGCAAGTTCATGACGCCGGCTGGTCACTAACCTGGGCGAGCTGGACTATCTCATGCGCACCTGCAGAGAGGCCAACGCTCTGGTCGGGAAGGTCAAGACGACGGATCGCAGGCGCAGTACACGCACCTCTGTGCGTCCATGCTAGGATACGTGGGCATCAGCCTTATCATCTGGCTGCAGAGGTTCCCCACTGAGGCTATGCCAGTTGCGACTGACTCCATCGATATCAAACCCATGCAACTGACTGGGTGGTTGGCGTCGACTAGAGTACTGTTGAACCTCTCCACAATGCCTCACACCTCGTGGCCGCATGCAGACTCAATCGTCTGTCTACAGCGCAGACAACACGTGAGCATTTTAAAGGATGTTGGCGGCCCTTTAATAGCACGGACGTCACTGACATCTCAGCCACAAAAAGCCAAAAATCCACGACTCCACTGGGCTCTGCCGCCTGAATGCTTCTGGGGGCTGCTTATTGGCCCCTCTGGCTGCAGAAACACGCAGCTGCTGCAAAACCTCCTGACGAGCTGGATGAAATAGGACAGGCTTTTTCGTACTTGCGCCCAGCTCGGGCGATCACAATGCCACCATATCCTGCGACAGGCCATGGACGGAAAGCTGAGCGATGAAACACTCGTTCGCAAGGCAAAGCGCGACATTGACCTCGAACTTTCGGCCGCGGCCCTGAAAAACATAATAAAACCGGCATCTTTCCCCTGCTCGCCATAGCTTTCCCGGCTCTGGCGGCCGCCGGCAAGGAAGCTGCGCGACTGCAGCAGCTAGTAGTATGGCCCTTAAGAAAGTCCTCGGGTAGGGTGTCAGTGGTCTAAATAAAGGACAGGGTCTGCGCCTGCAAGTGCGGCGGCAAATGTTGTCTCCAGCTTTGACCTTCTGCGTATGGTTCAGCTTTTGAAACACTTTTTTGGCGTCCATGTGCGCGATGAGTTGGCACACCTCCCGGGATCGCACTGGGTGGCGTTTAGGGCGAAGCATTTCCACCTTCTCCACTTCGACTCGTAATGCCTTTCGCCGCCTCATGAACTCATGACCCCCAGTCACTACCGCTGACCTACCCCACTATCCCGGTTAAAAAAGACCGATGGTCCTGTCTACGGACACCAATTCAACGCGGTGTTAAAGGCACTTGAACGCAGCTAAACGCCGGACACATTTTTGGGCGCGGCATTATCTTTCAGGCGACGCCAATTAGAGCCGCCTAATCATTTCGGCATGGTGTAAACTCGCCGCTCTGATGTCTGTCGACATATTTGAACGCACTAGTAGTGCGTGAATCTCCCGTGATACTGCCGTTTTGGCGGAAACAATAAGCGCGCTTGACCTCGCCAAAAACTACGCGACGAAGGCCGACATTGCAGATTTTAGCAATCGCACTCAAATTGTTGAGATTGCCAGGGTTTCTGTGAGACACTTGGCCTATCCCATCCAGCCACAACATGCTGCCACAAAAATATATGTCGACAGCAACAACGCACTCAGAGTTTTCAAGATTGTCGACCGCATGACGGACATCCTAAAGACGAGCTTTAATAAAATCGTGTCCATGGCATACCCCACCGAGACCCAGGACCCGGCTACGAAAGCATACTTAAATTGCTGTATGGTTAAACACAACGTTGGAATTGTCCCAACACTATTCTCAAATTCTCCCCATGACTTTGCAGTTAAAGCAAGCTCTGAAAACGCCAAACACCCAGCATTTTATGTATTTCACCCAGATCCTAATACTCAATGGGTCGATCAAGATGAACAAAGTAATCATTGGGTACTAGTGTGGATGCCTGTTAAAGCGAAACTATGGGGGGAAAAAAGAAAAAAAAACGCAGTCTACCAAATCACGGTATTTGGCCAAAAGACCGACTCGTTTCAGAGGCAACAAGGCATGGTACTTTTAGACCTTGATAACAATGCTATTTTGGAATCTGATGATATCGGAAACCTATCAGCTTCTTTGAATTCTCCGTCGCCTTTGCTGCAAGCGGAGACAATCGGTTAACGGTGTGGATTCAAAACCTAACGAAAGCCACGAACGAATTAAAGTTTGATATCGCGCTGCTTATAGGGGAATTATTATGTCGATATATCCAAAAATTCAAGAGCCACAAGATTTTCGCCTGAAAGGGATCAGTAAGGCTGAAACCTCCTTACGGGCATAGGCTGAACAGCGGCGCGTTCTATACAAAAACTATAAACGCGCAGCAAAGGCGGTGGATGGTATCGAGACCACACCGACGGCTGTGTTTCTGGGCACCGGTGTGGCGGGAATTGGAATATTGTCAAAAATCATTGCTGCCCCATCACGATTGCCCTTGAGATCACAGCTTTAAGCTGTGCTCTGATTTCCATTGCAGGAAATTTTATTAGCCGATGATTCTTCCTGAAAGCTAAAAAGCACGACGAAATACTCGTTTTGGCTCAACACAATCGTAACCCATATCTAAGGCGCTACGCGATAATGCTGTCACTGAAGAAGAGTTCGAACTGATCCTAAACGAAGTCGAAAAATACACAACCAAAACCAAATTAACAGACCGCAGAAAAGCTGAAGGTCACTAGGAGATTATGAAAGATCTGGCTGGAAATTCAAAATAAGCCGTATGTGGCAGTCAAAACGACAGAACCGTCGGAACGCCAGCTTTTTGACACGAGGTCTATCGCCCAGCGCGCCTCCGCCATACGTTGCAGTCTTTCAATAGCGGGTAAACAAAAAATGCGATTATTTTAAATATCGTCTGTGTGCTCTGAAATCCTCAGTTCTACCTCTAAGCCATGAGGAGAACTTGTACACGGTTCTTAATCAGATCTATGTAAACAACAAAGCCTGATTTAACGTTGCGAGGGTCAGTGAGAAATACCAAAACTGTACAAGTTTCTTAAAGTTTCGGCATCATATGTTTTCATTAGAGAGCTGACAGATCTATTTGGTTTAATCAAACAAATCTCTTCTTGCTGAGCTCTCACTAATTCATATGGAACTAATACATGCGTAGGCGGGTAAACATTCTTATCACGCCTCATCTAGGTGAGTAAACTTCTGGGTGATGCAACTATTAGGATTAAAACATTCTATGTTGTATATAGTATGTTTGGGCGTATCACTCTCGGTGAGAAAGTTTTATTCGGTCAAAATTTTGTCCGTTCTGTCAAGCGTGTAACAAGACTGTCTATATATGACATCTGATGAAAAAAAATATTTCTAATGCTAGTTATTACAAGGTAAGTCATTTTATAGTGGGTGAGTGGCAGTGCATTATTGCACAACCTCTAGTTTAAGATGGCTTCATGTATGTGGGGCAAAGAGCATTTTTGACTAGTTCATGGTGACAGAGACTAACCACCATTTTGTGTCCGATGTGGAGCCTTTGAAAACTAACTTCCGCTCGGAACCCTCTCCTGACTCAAATGGTGGTATGATCGCCCTCCGTGCTGATAAGCTACATAATCGTACGGAAGTACGGAGATGTAAATGAATATACCATAAAAAGAAAATGAGCGAAGTTCTGTTCATTCAGTTCTCCATATTCTAATCTCGAGAAATGCTTTGGAAAGTGTGATACAATTTCAGGTAACGATGTTCTTGCATTATAGATATTTTTACTGATGATACGATTGACTCCATAAACTGCGTTTGCACAGGACAGGATAAACATCACGATATCGTCAGACTTCGTGAGTATATATATATATATATATATATATATATATATATATATATATATATATATATATGTCTCTCTCTCTCTCTATCTCTCTCTCTCTCTCTGTATAAGCGTGGAATAGTGACTATATAATCAGGCTCTCTTTCACCATGTATACCCTTCTGGAAACATTTATCATACGAAAGTCTGGAGAATCCCTGGACGATTGACTCCATACACTGCGTTTGCACCGGACGCGGGATCAACTTTACGATATCGTCTAAATACGCGAGTGTATATATATATATATATATATATATATATATATATATATATATATATATATATATATATATATATATATGTTCTTTTCTGTGTGATCTCTCTCTCTCTCTCTCAGCGTAGAAAGGTACGTGTATATTCCTGTTTACTTTCTCAGTGTATGCCAGTTTAAGTTTGTGTGTCTACCAAGTTCTTCACGAAATGAACGCATCAAAATCATATTCGATATAGAGATTTAATGTTTTCATGACGAGACTGGGTGATCAGTAATATATTGCCCTTTTGACTTTAGAAGTTTCCGGTTACATCTTATTACGCATTTGTTAAAATATATATATCATTTGAAAATGACTTGCATTAAAATTTATATTATCATTACGCTTTACTTTAAGATTAAAATCTATAAGCTTTAATTTCAGCTAACTTAAATCAAGACTATTGCTGGTGGCAACACATATATTACAAACGTAAGTATATGCACGATGATATTTTAGTCACAAACTTTCTCAGAACCATCTATGTAAATTGAATTTGAATCACCTCATCCCCTCGCAGATACCATTGAGGACAGAACGTTATATATTGTGACCAATGGTTTTCGTACTTCAAAGAAGATGTGCCAGCTTTGGTGGTAGTGTACGTGTGTATATATATATATATATATATATATATATATATATATATATATATATATATATATATATATATATATATATATATATATATATATATATTACAAATCACACGGCAAATAACAGTCTTTCCAAAATTACACTGGATCATAAGGTTCACAAAAGCTAGCTGGTGTGGCCAGTTTTTGCACAGTTGTTGTCAGTCTTTTTCTATTCAAATTATATATATATATTACAAAGAATCGCGTTTCAGTACTGAAAGCGCTTGAGTTGGTTGTAGACGGTTTTGCACTGTTCATTGTCAATTTGTGCTTCATTCATATATATATATTACAAAGATTTTTAAATATCAGGTCGAAACCATGCTTAAATTCAGCTACTTCTTTCTCGCTATATCTGCTATTCGTAATTGGGATGTTTGAAACTAATATGCCTTAAGCGTTTTAAATGGGGGGTGGGGGCGTAATTCTTAATTTTTAGGTTTGGCTTTTCGAAGTCAATTGATAAGTCCGCCAAAGCAAGGACATATAAGCACTATTACTATTAGTTTTAACTTGTTCGTGTGAAAATTATAAGCAACACTCTAATTATATATACCTTTATGATGAATAACAAATTGTATATAACATAGTCCATGAGCCCAATATGTCAGTCGGTACTACTTGGAGGGTCAAAAGCACTTTGATGCTATACTGTATTCATCATCAAAGGAAAACAGAAAACTTACGATAACCCTTCCAACTGAAGAGCTTTTTATGTCTGAAATAATAAATCAACATTTCCACAATTTTAGCTACTGATACATATCTAAAATTAGATGTTTTACTTTTGAATTCCTTTTTCAACAAAAAATATGCACATATCACTCAATTATTTGGAATATTTCACATAATTGGATAAGAAAAGATACATCCAGTAGAGCTTGATTAATCGATTATTTACATGCCGCAACATTCTTGAGGTTATCACAATAGAACCCTTACACAGTGTTTTGAGTCACGCTCATAATAATATTTTGAGAACCCCTGCCAAAGAAACCAAGACAGCAAAATGCTTGTATAAATATTTTCCTAACAAGCAGCATGACACTCTCAAAGATTTTGTCAACAAGGCTGTACCATCAAATGTATAAAACATAAATCAATTGACTCGGATGGAGATAGTGGTATGAAACTCAGTGCCCACGTGCAAAGAAGTAGTTATACATGCAAAGTTTCGATTATATAAGAGATAAATTCTTTGCGAAGCATTAAGTGGTAAAAATGAGAAAAGAAAACTAACGCACAAACCACTGATTCTAATGTAATTTACGTGAATAAGGGTTTGGGAGTCAACAAATAACGCCGGTCTACAGCAAGTTGTAGGTTTACAAAGGAAAAAGCCCACTTTTTTTTCTGGCGGCCAAAGAAAGCTAACAGTATTCTTTACAACTTGTTCGCGTATAATCTCGTGAAGGCAAAACGAAAAGTTAATGATGATAAGAGCTTCTTAAAGGAAGCTTCTTTGACACAGATGCAATCTGAAAAAGTTGCCTGCTTCTGTGAACAACTATCAAAGATCAAGAAGTTATGCCAACGTGATCTCCAGTACCATCACAAATTAAAGGTGCTGCTTGCTTCACACCAAGCTTTCTCACGATATTTTGAACTTTTAGCATAAGAACAAGAACAATAAATCCCACCTCCAAGAGTGGAACGATTGGTTGTGTCTGTAGCTCAGGATCTTGTCTACGACGTTATACTTATGCGCTGCAGAAGGCCTCAAATAATGTGTTCCCGTTTGGAGTACAGAGTTTCAAATGCTATGTAAAACCTATTCTAATTAAATTATCTTCAACACGGGGCTCATATCCCATACGGAGGAAGCTGGCACAGTTCTTTCTCTATAAACATTGTCATGTCAGAGAGGTTCCACTGCCTGTATTCAGTCTAATATAGCTGTAACTCTTTAATAGCACAGTATTGCTAGACTTCAAGAAACACGAATTGAAAAGTGGGCTTCAAACGGAGGAAATTGCATAAAAGTACTGTTAACAGTATTTTGACCTCAGCTGCTAAGGAATAGTACGGCTTTCTAGAAGAAAAAAACTAAACTACCAAGACTTTTTGTTGGTTCCTTCTAGTATGTAATGCTAGCTAATACGACCTCTACCTGGGCTGTACTTCGACAGGAAGCAAATGAGTTGATGGAAGAATACTATATAGAGAATCTAGTTTGGATCGAGACATCTTCACGAAACATAATTTTCAAACATTCCATGATATTTGCAATGTGAAAATAACATGAACTACCAAAGTATAACAGATACAAATGAAATACCAAAGTATCACAGATACAAATGAAATCTGGCTATAATTTATTTGCGCATATGATTTTTATAGCCAAAGCATAAACCTGGATATCAAACTATTATCCAACCCTCTGGGGACATTGCCTAAGCACCGTCAATACCAGTAAAACAAAACAAAAACAAAAACAGTATATCGGTCCCAGCATAAGAAAAATGAAATATGTCACCGGCAGAATTACAAGTCTGCTTAAAGACGATATGGCCCTGTTTCAGACGCTGAACGGAAACCAGAGAACATTTGGTCAGCTAACAGACTATTATCTGTAAGCGGTCATGGTAGAAGATCCAAACGTGGAAAAATATATATAATACGGGTGTCTGTTGTATACAAGAAAAAACATATTTCATGGGAAAAAATCGTTTTGGCCTTGGGGATAAGCTGAGTAACTATCGAACTTCTGGTAAAAGGATTAAAGCACCATAGGAATAAATGGGAAGTATCATGATAAAAGAGATACTTATCACATGAGGGATTTTAAGAATTATTCCAAGGTGCTAAACTTGACAACTGAACCCCTCCTCTCTGCGTATAATAATTAGTGTTATTGACACAACAGTCACTCATTTTCACTACTGTCACAGTGGTGGAAGTGAGTGACTATTGTTTCACTCACTTCATTTATAAAAATGTTATATTCATGCACATATCAGCTAATCAAAA
Organism: Margaritifera margaritifera; assembly: GCA_029931535.1. NCBI lineage: Eukaryota > Metazoa > Mollusca > Bivalvia > Unionida > Margaritiferidae > Margaritifera > Margaritifera margaritifera. The sequence goes on from JAQPZY010001607.1 coordinate 3,404,119, forward strand.
TGTAATTCGGTTTGTGATTTAAGATGATGTTCGTATGAAAAGGGTGAAATGTTAAGTAATTTCTTTTGTGTTTCAGTTATGTATAGGGAATTTATTATATTATCTGAAAATTGATAAGTATATAACAAAAATGTCATTATCATAGTAATTCGATTTTGATTGCTAGATCGCGTTTTGTTGTCAGCATTTTCTGATGCCGACAACTCGACATGATCTACCAATCAAGATGAAATTACTATGATAATAATATATATGTATCATATGTGGCTTGGAGATAGAAATCGTATGTCCTATATACATGTATAAAAATACCAGAACACAAGCATGCACCAGATGTATTGACGTCTAAAGAAATTCCTAATGCTCCTGGCAATATATTTTTCATGGAACTAACTTGTCTTATGTCATTCCGGATCTTTAACGGGGTGTAATATCAAGATTGCTTTTGCAGAGCATGAAAGATTGCCTACTATTAAGATTGCATAAGCACAACATGTCCAAAATAAACCTCTCCAATAAACTAGGAATCTGTGTAATCTACGTGCAGACAGATTTTAAAAATGCTCCAGGCATTCATCTGTCTTCTTTATAATAAGAAGCGTGCCACGGGTCATGTAAATGAACTTTGAAATCCTGTTCCTGTAGCAAGGATGAAGCAGCATTGCAGTATTTGCCTCCTCGTGTTGTCCGTTCACAATCCAAGTAAAACACTGCCAAGAAGTTTCATATCCTGTTTGCGAAAGTTTGTTAATGGATACACAAGATTAAAAAACAGCGCCTGACCCCGATGTTCAGTTATTAGTTTAAAATGTCTTGAATCATGCCAAATGATAGAATATCCACGCCTAGTCAATGGAATACAGTGTAGTGAATAATTGTAACAACAACGAGAAGCTGTAACAACAACATCATGGATAAGAAACTGTCCGATTATGATTAGAAGAAAGTTCATGATACGAGTATGATACAGAACATAGTTTTGTGAAGTAGCTAGAAACAGTTTCTCTATTTATGTAATGGACTTATACATAAAGCCATTCATACAGAAATAGCATATAAGGACAAATACCTATTCAAAACTTAATTATGGAATTAGCTGCTTCAGGTGGTTTCAGTATATCCAAATTTAGGCTTCGTCTCCAGGGCTCAAAATCTTCAGTACTAGATCTTCTGTACGTGGTAAATATTTCATATTTATCCTGAAATGTTCCTTAATTATTTCTTAGGATTCTGTCAAGATATGGACAAAAACTTAACCAATGAAGTGTGATCAAAATGTTGCGCTAATATTTTTATTTACAAATAAATGACACACTTTTTACTTTCAGACCTCCACGATGAAATGTATGCGAACAGTCCTTCACAATGTAGATCACACCAATATAGTAAGAAAATACCTAACTGCGTAGTGTATTCCACAAAATAAGCTTCATATGATTCACTTTTAGATTGTCTGCCTTAAACACGTAGGAATTGAATGCACAATTCTCTATTTCTATGATCGTACCATTTTTTTCGTTGTTATAACACTTCTACGACGTAAGATGTCCTATACGCTTCTGAATACTAACAAAAAGAAATAAAATATTACATTAATTTAGTCTATAATGGATAAATACATAATTATGTATTAATTTAATATACATGTTCCATATTCCATATACTGATTTTCGCTAATTATTGGTACAATGTTTTTGTGTATGATGCCACTGCTTCTCAAGGCAGAAAATTAAAAGTCAATCAATGATAGACGTGTTTTTAAGAAAACAAGACGTTTAAACTGCACCGTAAAAGTTGAGAAATTATTCCCGTTTCAGCATTTATTTAGGATTCTCATCTCAGAGTATATCTTATTTAAGTCTGACTTTACCTTGTGTTAAAACAAACAAACAAAAAATAAATTCGCAAATATACACGTACATATATTTCATGAAGTACATGAATTTAATTTAAATAAGTTTAAAAAATATGATTACAAATTATTAGTCTGTTCACTAAACCAGAAATATAAAACCCTTGGCATTATAATTTTATTTTAGTTCGGTTTGGTCTAATTTCAGTGTGGTTTTACCTTGATGGAATCTTCCAAGACCTAGTAAGAGATTGCATGGGGGATTTCATTCTTCATGCAGCAGGTAATGGTCCGAAACATCAAGTTTTTGTAATAATTTATTATAGTGAATCCAACAGAGAAACCGTTTTTTTTTTGTTCATTCACTGAATCGGTAAGTCAATCATAAGTTCATATATTTGACAGTCGCTTATTCACAATAGTATTAAATATATTTTTCATAGATAAAACTGAATCAATTATTTTATTAATTAAAATAAAACTAGATTACATTCGACTAGACAAGACTAGATAAAGATTAAACTAGAAAACTTGATTATATTTAAACAACCCCTGGGTCATTAGATTTATTTATTGTGTCGGCCTTACATGAATAGAAACAATAAAAGCTGCACAGATTAGATAAGATTTAATGTGCCTACCACACGAGTGCTTGCATCGTGTATGACGACTCGAATATAAAAAAATAAAGAGATATAAAGGATGTGTCCTTAAAGGTTCTCTGTATATGTATATTATTGTGCCATTAACATCAACGTAACAGGAAGACGGTATCCAATTGAAAATAGTATAAAAAAAAAAGCAGTGAAATTTTTATTACTCGCATGTACTATATTGTTATAAGCGTAAAAGCGCTGCAAAAAAGCAAGAAACAATCAAAAAATAGATTGAACTAACATGAAAGTCATTCAAAGCGTTATATTTAAAAATAATTGAGTGAACTCATAAAATATATATTTTTTAAATTTATACGAAGTAACACGAAAATTATAAATATATAGAATATATTTTTTAGTAGATATAAGGAAATATTTCAAGAGGGAAGTGGCAAGTGAAGTATCGTTACTAGAGGCGATGCCGCCAATGACAATACAAAATGCTTCCACTTCATTTTACTGAACAATATATTTGGTTCTTTCAAACAGACAAAATGGATGTTGGTTTCAAGGACTACACAGTGTTCCAGAAATATGTTTTTTCAGTCCTTTTGCTAAACATTTACAGACATGCATACATGCACCCATCCATGTATCCAGCCCTTCATGCACAGATACATAGATACGTCCTACATACATACATGCAAAAACATATGTGTAAGTACATACGTACATATATTGTAAGACTAAAGATATATACGTAGGTATTTATACATGTACGTATGCATTGATGTATGAGTTTTTTTTTCTAGCTAGTTAGTTCCTTATTTAGGTCGGTAGGAATAGATATATTGTTAAGCACGAATAGATAGATAGATAGATACTGTTTATCCCCACGATTTTCTGAAAAGCATCGAGGATACTACCTTTCGTCTCTCTGTCCATAGGTCCAATACTAAATCTCCTCCTAAACCACTGGGTTATGTTACCATCGCAGAAACCTTGTGCGAAAGATGTGTCATTAATGGATACCGTTTCCAGATTCCTGAAGGGATTCATCGGCGAAATGTACAAGCATTTCATGTACAATAATATTTTCAATAGTTTCTGTCCAAATGTAGTATGTGCAGTCATAGCAGGAAGATGTGACATATATGTGACGGGTTGGCCTTATGACGCCTGAGTCACTGTCTGAGTGTTGGAATATGCAGTAAAAAGCGTAAGGATGTTCCATCACAAGTCATTCCAGTTGCTCCAGTTAAATTTTGACACTGTCTTGCAATGTTTACTTTCAGTCACATATCCTAATCCAGCCCAAGATCCCTGTTCGTGTTTGTCAGGTAAATACATTCCGGCTGCGCCTTTATAAAAGACGATGTTCTTTATAGGAGATATGTTTCTTACAATAAACGAATCTACATAACAATACAAAGAGTTCCTGTGTCATCTTCGGCTTGCAAAGAATGAGACCAACAAAATATTTCGATATGTTTATACAGTCAGATATGTATATTGTGTCATTTCCGTTGATGACTATATAATGACAGAATGAGATGATCTTTACTTAATTTGGATTTACTGAATTATTTTCTCGGTCTACATGTATATTAGGATAAGTGAGCATTATAATTCCTCGTTACCGCAAGGAAACAAGAAAATAAATAAATAGATCGGACATAGATCGGACATATATATATATATATATATATATATATATATATATATATATATATATATATATATATATATATATAATTTATTAAGTACTAGAAAAACCGTATCACCGATATTTTGTTTTCCATAACAATCATGAAGTGAACACCGCAGCAGCATCTATTTCAACAACTACTGAAACAGCAACGGTGTCGAATACCATAGCCACGACCTTTGTTGTTCCAACGATTCAATCACCTGAATCGACCACCCATCCTTTTCGTCGTAAGTAAACATTATTAAACATATACTGTATTGATTTTTCTTTGAAGCTACGTCATCTACAAACGCAAGCCCAGCTTGGTTTTAATTCCTAATTTCTTTATCATTTCAGTGAATAACAGTAAACAATACCTTACCATTGATAATGAGATAAATGCAGTCTTTAATTACTACGACAATTTATTTATTCATGTTAACATTATGATGTTAAAAGTCGTGCTAGCTCAGTCCAAGCATGAATTGAACCCGCGCCGCGAGTAACGGAACTCATCGCCTAGCTCCCTTACACCAGCGCTCTAAACCACTAGGTCATGCACTCATCCACAATAATGGATAGAACAAGGTCGAATGGAAAGGCTCGAGGTGTACAGGGACCAACGCGCTAGGTAAGCGGAAATTAACGATCAGCTAAATATACAAAACCATTGGATTTCTATTAAGAAATGTAAGGTATATACGTGATATTATACGTAAAATTGACATCTATATAACCAACAGAGCAGAGGAAAGCACTCCGAGGAAAGTTCTTATGCCTTGATCCCACATTATATATATATATATATATATATATATATATATATATATATATATATATATATATATATATATAACGTTTTGTTTACTTATAAGACTTGTTGAGTGCTATAACCGTATTACCCAAATTTTGTTTTCCACAACAATCTTACAATGATCACCACAGCAGCAACTACTTCAACAAATACTGAAACTGGAGCGGTGTCGACGATCATAACCACAACCTTTGTCGTTTCAACGATTCGAGCACCTGTATCGACAGCACTTCTGTTGTATAAATAGCAAACATTATTATACATGATCATGCATGCATGTAAAATATTTTAATTTCTTTGAGGCAATGCCATCTAAAAGTGTAATGCGGACGTGTTTCAAATTCTTAACTATTTTATCATTTCAATGAATGACAGTAAACAACACCTCCCAAATTATGACGAAAAGGATTCAGTATTAAAGGTCCATAAATCGATGACGATGCAGGCACTGAGCCGTGACAATATATCTCTCACCATTGTTACTTTTTGTGAATAAATACAGACGTTAATTAGTACGATTATGTATTCCTGTTAACCGCTTCGCCTTCGTTCGTTCCATCGATTGATTGAGAGAGAGCAATATAATCGAACAGGTTAGATAGTTATAATTCATTCAAAGCAGGATTCAAACATGTGCCTCGACTAACGACACAAATCATATAGCTACCTTGTACCAGTGCTCTAATATATTTGGCTATATGCTTATCCCCAAGCAAGGGTGGAGCAAGATTAAAATACATGGCCCCAGGGACACAGGAAACAATTCGCTAGCCAATCGGAAATTAATGCTCAGACAAATACACAAACCGACTAGATTTCTTTTTTAGAAATGTAAGGCATGTGGATGAAATAATAGTTATAAATCGATACATATATACCAATTACTGAGGAAAGCGCGTATCCTTGTATCCCACATTATCTGCATGCATGATTATCGCAGGATCCCAAATTGCAAAAAAAAGATGAAAAAGAAAATTCCAGCCAGTCAAAAGAACAAAATGCTCGTTCAACGAGGAAGATATCTTCCGATATTGATAGCTCTTTTGTTTGGTAAAGTGGATGCTCCCCTTGTAGGAACGATAGCTGGACCTCTTTTAGGAAGCTTGCTGAGGTGAACATAAAAAGGACGGTAACTTCTGGAAGGATATCAGTACTATACACCTGGACATTATGGAAGGACGAAAATGAGCTCTGGTCCCTTACAACAGGAGTTGCAATCATTGATGAATCGAACAGACTCGTCAGAAGCGTAAAATTCAAAATGGTACCTACAATTATTGCAGCATAGTTGACTGTTTCACCAGAACGTACCAGATGAGACTTCCAAACCTACTCTTAGAGATTTCAAAAATGTGATGGATGATGGAGAAAGAGCACACAAAAAAACAGCAGCTGCTAAGACGACAAACCCGGCCATTTGGAAGAGAAAGATAAAAGAGGTGCTCAGACACCATTTCCCCAAAGTGTTGCAGCGCTGTTGGCACCTTCACCTACATCAAGGCGTGAAGAAATTAACGCCTGGATCAAAATGATGATGTTGACACCCTCTCCAGCAGAATACGAAAAGAACGAAGTAAAGACAGAAGTGAAAAAGAAGTCAAGAAAAAGTAACCGATGATCTATGTGAAAACCACCTCCTTAACCACTCCTATTGCTTGTCTGACACAAATCTAAGAGCATCGAACATCGGGTGACTTACTGAACCACAGTATTGACACACTTTTGGCCACGCATTTACTATAATCCTGCCCATGTGGCTGGTTACGTAGGAATTCAAAAATTGTATCGTGCCGCCAAAATCAAACTCAAAAGGTTACGTCTTCAGAATGTTCGACAATGGTTACAAGAACATTCGACGTACACGTTACACAAGCCCATTCGAAGCACCATCTAGGAAGTCAAACGAAGATAGTAATAATCATCCATCAGTGGGAAGGCTATTTGGCAGATGTAACTCGCTTGACTTTGTACAATCAAGGTCACAAATATTTGGTCTGTGTCATTGATATGTTTTCAAAATCGGTTCGTTTTGTTCCTTTGACTTCACAAACAATATCAGAGTTATTGCGAGCTTTGACAATCGTCTTGAAACAAAGTGGTAGACACCCTCTGCGATGATAAACTGACAAAGGCACTGAATGTTTCAACCAACCATTTCAAAAATAATTAAAAAAAGGACACATTCACTTTTTCACCACTGAGAATCCTGAAACCAAAGCATATGTCGTGAAACGTTTTCAAAGAACCTTAAAAGAACGTGAGAGGAAATGTTTTACACATCAACATATTCTCCAATACATCGACGTTCTACCATGTCTGGTGAACGCTTACAGTCAATTGTACCACGGCAGTATCGGATGTGCCCCAGAAGAAGCAACTCCCTAAAACGAACTGGCAGTGTTTGATAGGTTCTTTGGAACGTCTGAGACATCGTCCAAGAAGACAAAAAATATTAAACACAGGAGATTATCTTTGCATTGGAAAAACAAAACTCACTTTTGACAAAGCATATTTACCGAACTGGACTACATAATTATTTCGTGTCACAGAACAGGTACGTAGACGTCACCCGCCAGTCGATAAATTGGAAGATATGAACGGAGAAGTGTTAAAAGTAACCTTTTACTTACCCGAGTTACAACGAATGAGCAAGAAAGATGATGCCGTTTAAGATATCGAAAATATTCTTGGTACAAAATAAAAAAAACACGCAAAGTGGAGAAACCTCGTGTCCAGGAAGTGAAACTCCGTTGGAAGGATATCCATCCAGTTTCGATTCTTGGACTGCAGTGTCACAAGTGATTAAAAAGAAATCATGAATATGCCGTTAAACACCAAGTACCCTTCTTCCACTTAATGACTCCAGGAGCCACAGAAACAAAAGCAGCAACAGTGTGAGTAGTGTGGAGAACGTGTTCCTAAAAAATCAGATCGTCCTTTTCTTTCAGATCTTCGTGATGCATTGTGTCATTCGAGCAGCTATTGGAAACTTGAGCTTGCAATAAGGGGATAAACAACTCTGGACTATTTTACTCGGCAGTTGTATTGGCTATCTTCTGCCCAATCCCACCTTGAAATATACCAACAGTAGTAACAACAACAATGATAGCCATGTGAACGCCAGTCACGATCACTCCAGTCAAAACAACCCTTTGGAACCGTATAAAGTCATTTTCCTTTGACAGTGCGAGACTCTTCAGAGACAGGAATCATCGAGCTACGAATAATCAATTTTATTTTACTTTACTTAGTGGCAGTTCTTTGGATGTGTTTCCCAACATAACGTTGTGTTGTTTCACGGCAAAATTAGCTAAAGCCATACAACTGGATCACGAAGAACATAGGGAAGTGGCTTTGGTAGAAATCATTCATCCCATTGAAGTCATTAATATTACCGAGAATCAAACAACTTTATTTGTAGAAATACTTAACGAACAAGTACAAGAACACTTGGACAAAAAGTATCCTGGTTATTACGAAACAACAACAACAACAACAACACCAGCGCCAGCCAATCCCCGATTAAATGTGCATGACATGAAAAGTATTGCAGGATATATTTTAACGTTCGACATCTCATCAATACGATTTCAATTATTTTCAGCGATCATTTTGGCGAGATAATCGACAGAAACAACAAATGTGCACTGACTGACCAACTTTCATCTTCTCATCGTCTAAAATTGGATTTTTCGACAGCAAAATGCTGTCCATCACATTTTCTCCCAGTCTATTTGCTATTCTGAGTGTAAACAAGAACATAGCGCCGCTGTCAAAAGACATCATCATCAAAAACAACAACCGATTATTCAAGTATTATCGATACCCAGTCGAACTGAACGAAGGACCCAATTTGATGTTTGTGTACTCTAATGTCATCGAGTACAACGTGGTGGAAAATACAGTAACTGTTTAAAGTGGAATCTGCAATATCTTATTACGATGAAGGAGGAAACACCTATCAGGTTGACAGAAAATTTGTGCATCATTATTATCCTCTTGTCAGTAAATCGTATTTTGACTGAGTTACGACTCTATGGTCTAAGAAAAATGTAACAGAAAGAAAGTGAAACCAACAAATCAAGTAAAAATATCAACAAGCAATTTATTACTAGATAATTAAAACGAAAAATCAAAAAGTCACTTACAGTAATGTGTTTTGAAATCCTAATAATCCAATAAGAATGATTGTTCTAATCACAAGTCCTAAATATAGAATGTTCCAAATTCACGGCTGTGTCCTTGAATTTTATGATGTGCTAATGGTCTCCAAAGTCCTGATGTACTAGTAATCTTGATGTGCTGATGTCAAAATGAAGTATTCCAAGATATCTGAATAAGTTCACTTAAATTCCAAAATCATCAATTAAAAATCCAAAATCCAAAAGTTTATGAGCACTGTTATAATCCAATGAATATTTAAAATAATTCCTCTCTTAGAATTTGGAATGAATTTTCACAACTGTAATAGCTCTTTACATGACTGATGGTAATGTCAAAACTGAATAAATGTCCACCAAACATGGCATATATAAAGATTGGTCACATGACAGAATGTTCTAGAATATGAGTCATCTTAATGTAATTTTACTTGTAAACAAAATTCAACCTTGACCTTCAAATTGAGAAAACATATTGATCAAAACAACCTAATTCAAGGACACTAGTTAAACATGTTTTTCCTAATAACATTAAGATTTAAGCAGATATTAAAGTGAAAAAACATTTATAATTTCCTAAAATATTTATAATATTATATAAACATCATACATAACACCTCCCCTCATAAAGAAAAAGAAAGATTTATATAATAAAGCTTTCTTTTGAATATACATCTAATACTACAATAACCAAAATTACATAAGAACATGTTTTATGATACTGGACTTAATTACATCAAGCAATATTACATTTCTAGGCACGTGAGAGTGAATCTGCAATCACATTGTCTTTTCCCCTGATGTGTTTGATGTCAATGTTATATTCCTGCAATATCAAACTCCATCTCAACAATCTCCGATTTTTATCTTTCATTTTGTTGATGAAAGTAAGGGGATTGTGATCACTGTACACAATAATTGGAGAAAGAGCTGAGGTAACATACACTTCAAAATGCTGTAAAGCCAATATCAAAGCCAAACATTCCTTCTCAATTGTGGAATAATTTTTCTGGTGCTTGTTTAGTTTTTTAGAAAAATAACACACAGGGTGATCCACACCACTTTTGTCTTCCTGAATCAATACTCCACCAACCCCTACATCACTTGCATCAACAGATAATTAAATGATTGGCTAAAATTTGGTGCAGAAAGAACTGGTGCACTCTTAAGCATGGCCTTTAACTTGTCAAAAGATTCCTGACACTTGTCAGACCAATAAAATTTGGGTTTCTTACTCAATAAACTTGTCAAAGGTTCAGCAATTTTGGAAAAATTGGAACAAAATTTCCGATAATATCCAGCCATACCTAGAAATCGCATCAGTTGCTTTTTACAAATTGGAACTTGAAATTCAGAGATAGCTTTGACCTTAGCTTCTATAGGTTTAACTTGACCTTGTCCCACAATATGTCCTAAAAATGTGACACAAGCATGGCAAAACTCACTTTTGCTCAAATTAATTGTCAGATTCGCATCACTGAGTCGATCGAAGAATTTTCGAATGGTTTCCAAATGATCTTCCCAGGTGTTGTTGTAGATAATGACGTCATCGATATAAGCGTCACAATTATCAAGACCAAATGTTATCATGTTCATCAGACGTTGAAACGTTGCAGGCGAATTTTTCATTCCAAACGGCATGACTTTATATTGATAAAGTCCATCTGGAGTTACAAATGCTGAAATTTCTTTTGCCCTTTCCGTCAGTGGAATTTGCCACAATCCTTTTAAAAGGTCAAACTTGGTGACATTTTCCGCATTTCCAATTTTATCAATGCAATCGTCCATTCTTGGGATTGGAAATGAATCAGTTTTGGTGACACTGTTGACTTTTCTATAGTCAGTACACATACGGAATGTATTATCTGGCTTGGGAACAAGAATACATGGTGAACTCCAGTTACTTTTACTTGGTTCTATGAAATCATTCTCCAGTAAATACTGAATTTCTTTCTTCAGATAGTTCTGTTTGAGAGGATTCATCCTATAAGGATGCTGTTTCACAGGCGCAGAATCTACAATGTCAACGTCATGATAAATTTTACTTGTTCGTGTTGGAACATCAGGAAACAAGTGCTCATATTCATGTAATAGCTGTTTTAGTTCATTTCTTTCCTGTTGTTGTAGATGTGAAAGTTTCTGGTCTAGGTTGTTCAATATTTCTGAATTCCGAAGATTGGTTATACCAGAGTCACTATAGTCTGATCGTACTCCATCGTTGATATCTTCACTGTGTGGGACAGGTACAACTAAATTAAATGAATAATTAGCTGAGCTATCTCTGTCAAAATATTCCTTTAACATATTTATATGACAAAGTTGTTTCTGTTTCCGTCTCCCAGGAGTGTTAATGATATAATTTAAGTCATTTACTTTCTTTTCAACGGTATAAGGACCAAAAAATTTAGCCTGAAGAGGATTCTGAGGTATGGGAAAGAGAGCCAGAACTTTGTCACCAGGTTTAAAACTCCTTTCCTGTGAATTTCTGTCATACCTTAATTTCATTTTTGACTGGGTATTGTGAAGATTAGTTCTTGCTACTTCACAGGCCTTTGACAACTTGTATTTGAAATCAGAGACATAATCAAGAAGATTAATCTTTGAATCTTCATTTGAAAGAAGTTTCTCTTTCAATAATTTCAATGGTCCACGGACAGTATGACCAAAAACTAGTTCAAAGGGACTAAAACCCAACGACTCTTGAACTGATTCCCTAACAGCAAACAACAACAAATGAACACCCTCATCCCAATCCTTTTCTGTATCAAAGCAATATGATCGAATCATATTCTTCAAAGTTTGATGAAATCTTTCCAAAGCACCTTGACTTTCAGGGTGATATGCAGAAGATTTAAACTGTTGGATGCCTAGTTCATGCATAACTTGTTGGAAAATTCCAGACATAAAATTTGACCCTTGATCTGACTGGACAGATTTGGGAAGGCCAACAAGTGTAAAAAACTTCACCAAAGCTTTCACAATAGTTTTAGTTTTTATATTTCTCAGAGGAATTGCCACTGGAAATCTTGTAGATGCACACATGATGGTCAACAAGTATTGGTTGCCTGACTTGGTTTTAGGTAAAGGACCAACACAGTCTACCATTATTCTACTAAATGGTTCATCAAATGCAGGAATAGGTTGCAGATGAGCCTTAGGTATCTTCTGATTGGGTTTTCCTACCATTTGACAAGTGTGACAAGATCTGCAGTATTTAGAAACATCACTTTTGAGTTTCGGCCAATAAAAATGATTCAAGATCTTGTGATAAGTCTTACGGACTCCTAAATGACCAGTCAAAGGAGTTTCATGGGCTAAATTAAGAATTTCCTGTCTATATGACTTAGGAACAACAATTTGATAGCTCACTGACCACTCGTCACCAGCGGATACATCAGGTGGTCTCCATTTCCTCATAAGGACCCCATTTTTCACAAAGTAACACACTGGAACTTGTGTGGCTTCAGTTTCACTAATAGCCCTCTGAAACAAACAAGATATCTCGGGATCTTGCTCCTGTTCAACGACAAGGGATTGTCGTTTGTCACCCTGAGTAGGACAAAGAGAATGAGTTGCCAAAAGAGGATCACTGTGATCAATACCATTTGATTGATCAATACCTGAGGAAAAAGTGACCTCATCAAAAAACTGACCAATACATGTGTCAGCTAAAGGAATAATATCCTGATCAACATCACTCTCAAGAGCTCTTTTTGCCATAGCTCTAGTAACTGCACAAGCAGGGTACAAATCAGGATTTCAGTTTCGACAGGATCAACTTTCTGATCCAAACAAGGCTTGTCAGTTACAAGTGGATTAACCACAACCTTATCTCCAGCTAGGTCATTGCCTAGTAATAAATGAACACCCTCTATGGGTAAAGAAGTCACTGCCCCAACAGTCACAGGTCCAGAAACTAAGTCTGATGCCAAATTTACACAATGGAGAGAAACATTTACAAAGCCGCACTCTACTCCCTGAACAAGAACACTTTCACTTGAAGAAGACTCCTCAGACAAAGGCAAAGTACCTGATAATAAAAGACTCTGAGAAGCTCCAGTGTCCCTTAATATTTTAATTGGGATAGGCTTGGCAGAATCACCAATAAGTGATATAGAACTTTCTGACATGAATGGTTCATAAGCCTCCAAAATAGAATCAGACTGGGGTTTGTTTGACCCAACAAATGTATTGCTTTCAATACAAGACCGTGACCTTGACCTCGTAGAAATAAGAGCATTTGGAAAAGCTCTGTCTTTACTCTGTTGCTTATTTTTCAACTTGAAGCAATCAGAAATAACGTGCCCTTTCGTTTTACAATAAGTGCACGTAGGAAGAGATAAGGATTTCTGATCAGTCTTATCAGATGTTTGATTCCTAACAGTTGTGCTGTTGTGAAATTTGGAAGTACTCGAATGAGATTGAAATGGTTTTTTACCAGAAAACTGCTGAGAGGACGACTTATTGCCAAATGAAATTTTGTGAGTCAAGGAATAATCATCAGCCATACGAGCAGCATTTTCCAAAGTTTCCACATTCTGCTCGTCAAGATAGGTTTTAACATAACTATGGATGCACCTCTTGAACTCTTCAATTAATACGAGCTGTCTGAGGTTATCATAAGCTTGATCAACTTTCTTGGCTGAGCACCACCTATCAAATAGTTGTTCTTTATCCCTTGCAAATTCGACATGAGTTTGTCCAGTTTCGTTTCTACAATTCCTAAACCTTTGTCGATATGCCTCTGGTACCAACTCATAAGCTTTCAAGATGTACTCCTTAACCACATCATAATCAGTGCTTTGTTGTACTGACAGTGAAATGTAGACTTCACGAGCTTTGCCAATAAGTACACTTTGTAATAACAAAGTCCAATGCTCTCTGGGCCATTTCAAGTTTTCAGCTACTTTCTCGAAATGAAGAAAGTATTTATCTACTTCTTTTTCCTGAAAAGAGGGTACTAACCTAATATATCTAGTAACATCAAAACCTGGACTTGTGTTTAAAGGAGTGGAGTGTTCTCTGTTTGCCAGTTCTAATTCTCTTAACTTAAATTGCATTTTCCTTTCTTCTCTTTTGCATCTGCATCTGCATTTGTATTTGTCTATCTTCTTTCTCTCTCTCTCTCTCCATCTGCCTCTCTTCTTTTTCTCTCTCCATCTGCCTCTCTTCTTTCTGCATTTGTAGCTGCCTCTCTTCTTTCTCTCTCTCCATCTGTATCTGCCTCTCTTCTTTCTCTCTCTCTCTCTGAATCTGAAGCTTTGCCAATTCTAAATCCATCTGGTTCTTTAACTCTAATTCCCTTAATTTCCTGTCAGAACCAGATACAGGCTTTCTCTTCAAACTTAAAGCACTATTTTCAAAAATTCCCTTTCCTACTAAATACTGAATCAAAATAATCTTTATCTCCTGTTTTGTCAATGATACTTTTGCCTCAGATAGACTGTATTTTCTGGCAAGCTCGAGCAACTCATCCTTTCTCATGCACTCTAACCCCTCCTGGGTAGGTTTTGAAATGAAATTCTGAACATTAGATGCCATTGTAAATGCTTGTTGGTTTCACACAAAAAAATTTCTCTATTTAAAAATCTTTGCCAAAGACAAAAACAAAAAAAATTCCAAGACAAAATCAATATGAATTTCAAAAATAACTTTAATATCTCTAATATGCTTTAAAGAAATTCAATCCCGGAACGACGAGCCCCCAATTTCTGTTACGACTCTATGGTCTAAGAAAAATGTAACAGAAAGAAAGTGAAACTAACAAATCAAGTAAAAATCAACAAGCAATTTATTACTAGATAATTAAAATGAAAAATCAAAAAGTCACTTACAGTAATGTGTTTTGAAATCCAAATAATCCAATAAGAATGATTGTTCTAATCACAAGTCCTAAATATAGAATGTTCCGAATTCACGGCTGTGTCCTTGAATGTTATGATGTGATAATGGTCTCCAAAGTCCTGATGTACTAGTAATCTTGATGTGCTGATGTCAAAATGAAGTATTCCAAAATATCTGAATAAGTTCACTTAAATTCCAAAATCATCAATTAAAAATCCAAAATCCAAAAGTTTATGAGCACTGTTATAATCCAATGAATATTTAAAATAATTCCTCTCTTAGAATTTGGAATGAATTTTCACAACTGTAATAGCTCTTTACAAGACTGATGGTAATGTCAAAACTGAATAAATGTCCACCAAACATGGCATATATAAAGATTGGTCACATGACAGAATGTTCTAGAATATGAGTCATCTTAATGTAATTTTACTTGTAAACAAAATTCAACCTTGACCTTCAAATTGAGAAAACATATTGATCAAAACAACCTAATTCAAGGACACTAGTTAAACATGTTTTTCCTGATAACATTAAGATTTAAGCAGATATTAAAGTGAAGAAACATTTATAATTTTCTAAAATATTTATAATATTATATAAACATCATACATAACAACTGAATATTGGTATAAAAGGACACAATATTATATTCTCCAAAGGAAAAATCACCGTGAAACTACATTTCCGAAAACGATTCTCGACTGAGTTGTAACTCATGTATCCTGTGTACCGAGGAATAGCAAGACAACGAGAACATGGTTTGGGGAACACGTCTTGAAACATATGGTCTCACAAATATTGCATGTTTTAAAAACAATGCTGCCATGACGCAAGCAATTAATTCATCCTAAACGTACTCATCAACAAGCAGATTTCCAAAGAAGCATTACTCAATGCAGGAACAAACAAAAAAAAACAATGTGTTGATCCCGACAGGAAAAGAACTCCTTAGCCTCGAGAAACACTTATAAATTCATTTTACACTCATGTTGAAACAGCTTATTCATCATTCACGCCGCAGCAAGGACAAGGCAGAAAGAAACATCGAACCTTTAAAATCACAGACACGACACGAAAAAGAATAAGAGGCGAAGAATCGTCATAGATTGGGGCGGTTTTTATCATTAAAAACAAAGCATACAGATTATTGTGACTCTTCCAAGAAGAACTTGATATGTTTGCTATGCCCCCTACGATGATGACGATGCAAGACTCACAGTGGTAGAATTCTGTTCCGTGTCGTCTCTGACGACATCAGATTCTACCGTGTTTTAAATCAATTAGCATCGATTGGCTACCGCGCCTGCTTTCTAAGATATAATTTAACCCGAGAGGGCCAGACGTTGCGTACCACACCCCTTGAACCTAACTTTGCCCAGAAGAATTACTTGAGACCTTACTCTCCTTTAAAGTCACAGGACAATTGGGAAGGAACAGCACCTACGGCATTTCGTACGACGACTATGCATGAGGGTTAGAGAACACCATCAACGTGATCGTGCATGAAGAATTCGACAATATCCTTGAAATAAACAGTCTCATAGAAGCGATTTTCGACTATTAAAAACATGGAACATAAAGCCGTAATATAGACGATCAAGAACAGGAAGTACAGCAGTGACAGACGTAACCTCAAAGGAGTAATGTAGTAGAAGTGAGAAGAAGAAACAGTAGTGTCAAGATGGTCAGAACAAAAGAAACACTTTGTCTCCTGTTTTGCTCACTACTTGGCTGAAAGAATAACATCCTGACCAGAGAATATTGTTATGGTCGTCATATCAATCATCCTAGTCAAAAACAACACGACAAATGTTTAATGATAAGCCACGAAAAAAAAAGTTGGAAGATTATCTAGAACAAACATGGACTCTCATCCAAGAAAAGAAAATATTGAAAAAGTGGTATAAAAACTTGATACACCATTCGAAGTCTCCAATGACTTCCTTAGAGACGAAAAGCATCGAAGCTCTCTTGCAGCATAGTACTGATACTTCCCATACTATGACTTACTTGACATACCTTTTTATAGAAAAAGTCAAATGTGAAATCAGTGCCTGTGAGAAACAAAATGAATACCTGGGAACTTCATTACCTCCTGACAGACAGTTTGTGCAAAGCTCTCTGAAATCCAGTAGTTTTTGCACATTGGATACATTGGATACATTGGAGCTTATGCCATCAACGCCGACGACAGTCATTAACTAGGAAACCATTAGGTGGCAGTCTACTTTCCCAACGGCTACATCGTAGAATATTTTGATTCGTATGATTACCTGCCATCGAAGAGGATATCACAGACTTTTATGAGAAGAAACGCTGTATCCATCCAATATAATAATGTGAGATTACAAGAATCTGAATCGATGGTGTGTGGATAATATTGTGTGTATTTTTTTCATCAAAGAAGTCTTGAAATTCCATTAGAACATTGACTGACTTGCTCTGGACGTGATTTCCATAGAAGCGATGAAAAATAGAAAAGTCGTTAAGTGATCATTATGGATATGTTTTCTGTAGGTCAGAAACGTAGTGCCCATCAATGGCAAAATCAAACTGTCCTAGATCCGTGGAACCTAGATCTCACTTATCAACGTTGTTAACCTTGAAACTACGTTCATGTTTACCTTTTGCATTTTTTTTGTATAATAGAATGAAAATAATTTGTGTATTTGTATTTGATTTTAATTTTGAAAAACTAGTGCACATGTAGAGAAGAGACTGCTCTAATCCTCACTCTTCCTTTCTTTGTTAATGGTTGATTTATCGGGACTTCCTAAAACAAAATGTATTGATTCTGAAATTGTGATGATTTTTTTGTGACTTAAAAATAAATAAAATATTGTATATGCTCTTTGGTTTTCTCTCTATCAACCTTGTCTGTCTAATCTACTTGAATCTGAAAGTCACGTGACACGTCCTCCAGCGTTCTGATCTAAAAATAACGTCACACATGCTCCTGCATTCTGATTAGTAGATACAAAACGTGCCATGGCTGAAATATGTCACACACATTCTGATTGGTAGATACTCAAATTCAGTTTGATTTGAGCCTAGCCTATGTATGGTCGTGCGTTCGCCCATTATGGCATTCTTCATCGATTTCGTCAAGAATGACCAGCCAACGTTGCAATGTGGGAGAACTAAGCACAGCCTTGGCGATGTTAGCGAAGGTGGAGCACCTCTTGAGTTGGATGAAGGAGTATTGTTGTCATTCTAGGCATCTCCAGAAGGAGATGGTTACCTTTAGAACAGCAAATGGTCTCATCAGAGAAGTGATGGATGAAGAAGTAGAAAATATAAAGAGAGTGGGCACAGGAGTGGAGGAGCAGGAGCCATAGAAGTGGGAGAGGGAGCAATAGCGCCCCTCCGATAGGTGGAAGATGGTGCAACAGAGACGTCGACAGAGAGAGGAGGAAATAGATGAAATAATCTGTCAGCAGCAACAGCAGCAGCAGAAACATATGCAGCAATATCAGCAGAATGAACAATCCTTCTTCGCACAAACGGAAGATTGGGTGGGGGATGGAGGCCGATAGAGATCATTTTAGATTCTCTGTCTCCGTCGGCAAATGGAAGGACTACAGACAGATGTGTTGCAGAGTCCGACCTGGGAAGTGTACTTATACTGGATATCGGTAAGATCTTCAATCTAGGACAATAAGCAACGGCGCTTTTCAGGGTGACCCAGATCTCTCTGAAACAGAGATACTACTCAATCATTGCCAAATAGTATGTGTTGCGTGTGTTTGATTATTTGTCTATGTCTTTTGTCCATTGTTTTATTTTCTGCACTAAATTGAACCCGACCTCCTCTGTCTTTTCATGTGTAATTGTATATAACTATGAATGATATCAGTATGTTTGTCTATAAGTATTCATACCCGTGTCCCAACTTTCACCCCAGGTTGGGTATATAGATTTAGGGGTTGTATTGTTTGTTTTTGTTTAGTTTTGTTTATAAGGGTTGTAGGGGTTTGAGGATTGTAAGGTTGAAGGGTTTTAGTTATGATTATAGGGATTTGGTTCCTATTTACCCCCCTTTCTTTACGTCATACCCTTACACCTCTGTGAGTAGGTATAGGTCATGGTGAGTAAATGTAGATGATGGTCAGTAGGTGTAGGTGCTATTCAGTAAGGATGAGTATTAATCATTAACGCTAACGTTAAATTGCCTTGAGGCTATACCGTCCTATAAGTTTCATCCTTTGAACGATTATTAACATTACCATTCCCCCTGTGGCTATACAGTCCCATCATGTACATTCTATAAACGTTTTTTTACATATCATTTTTTCCTGAGGCCATAACGTCCCATCCTATTCATCCTATCCACCATTATTAACATTACCGTTCACGTTGAGGCCACACAGTTCCGCAATGTTAACTTACATAATTTTTTAGGATGGAATTCCCTTTGAGGTCATACCGGGTCTCATTTCAAAATTGTCGTAATGCTAATTTCCAGTGAGGCCATATGGTCTCATGTAAATTACTGTATCTCCTATTATTACTGACGATCAACTGTATGTGTTAAGTGTAAAATATATAACATTTCATAACTGCTTCAATAATGAAATTTTTTTTTTTAATAATCACGAATTGCAGACACTATCTGAAGTCGAACAAATTAAAGAAAATCAATTTCCAGATACACGAATTATGAAATTAAAAAGACCATCAAATGCATTAATTAAGACGATAACAATATGTATATATTTAATACATGGAAAATCATGAAAGATGCATTGAACTTCTTTCTTTCATAGATAAAACACTTTCTCTTTTCTAGATGTAGACATGTTTGACTGAGGCATTAACAATAGTTTCTTTTGCAGAAGTTCATATTTGCAGCAAGGTGTCAACGATTGCTGATATTGCACACACCTTAACTATCAAGCACCCCAATGCATCAGACTGTATTACAGGCGATCATGCGTCCTCAGAGGCATTGGTCTTCAGAAACTGTAATGTTGGATCCGCGACCTTGTGGATAAAAGCTGAAAATGTATGTATTCGAAAGAAACATGGAGTTTTTTTCAGCAAATCAAGTTAGTTTACGAAAAGGAAAAGAACAAAAATATAATCAGTCAAATTATAAACTTTAAAACAATAAACATACAAATATGAATGAATACAAACAGAGGAAGAAAATGAGAAAAGCAGCAGCCATGAAGACAGAGATACAGATGATGCATACATGCATTGATGGAAGGTTGGATGCATGGATGATCATCTGGGTGATAAGTGATGTATATCAAGACATTTCAGTAGTTTCAAATTCAAAAAGTAAAGTATATAGACAATATGTAATATTTCTACGAACGCGTGAAGTATTTTTTACATACTTAAAATATATTTTTGTATATCTTTCAGTCAAAAATATTTTTAGAAAAACAAATCATGCATACAAAGACATTATTACTGTACAATAATATGGTACATACCCATACCATAATATGATACATACCCATACCATAATATGATACATACCCATACCATAATATGATACATACCCATACCATAATATGATACATACCCATACCATAATGTGTTACATACCCATACCATAATATGATACATACCATATCATAATATGATACATACCCATACCATAATCTGTTACATACCCACACCATAATATGATACATACCCATACCATAATATGATACATACCCATATCATAATATGATACATACCCATACCATAATATGATACATACCATATCATAATATGATACATACCCATACCATAATCTGTTACATACCCATACAATAATATGATACACTTTTCCTATTAATCTTTCAGTAAATGACATCTTATTGAGAAAAAAAAATTTTAGGAAGGAAAATATGTTCCATCACTACCTTCAGATGCATATGAACAGAGATATTTTCATGTGAATGCGTTTTTACCAACTTATCTAAGTGTATTGTGACGTATTTACATTTTACAAAGTATTTTAGTCCATGACGGGGGAGACAAGCATGTTAAATGAAAATTTATTTTTTCCTAGCATTGACTTTTCTGACTGGTTGGGATTTGTATTGCCTCTATGATCCGATGGTTCTAATTTCAAAATTTTCCATATAATTCTGTACACTAAATCGATGCAATATAACTTATCGTATAGTAAAATATGTCGTTTCTGTGATAAAATAGAAAAATTGACACTTCGGCATTTGAAAACATTATGATAACTAACGTTTAACGTGTTAATTTTCCACAGGTAATGGACGTGTGTCACAGAATTCCTCTATACGCACCTGTAGCAACTTTCGATGCGTTGGGCGTATATCAGCCTAATGGAGGAAGAGCCGGAATTTTCTTGGGTTGTATCCACGACGGGTTCAAAGTAAACTGTTATGACGAACAACATTTTATTGCACTTCTTCCGTTTGTCTGCTAACTAACTATAACTGGACTCAGCAAACGAAACAACATGCCAAGAGTCATAACTTTCACTTCTGGATTAGCATCAATCCATGATTATTTAATATGCATTGTAGCCAAAACACACACAGAGTCTCACACCATAATCCTCATATTCAAAAGAATAAACAATTTTCTTTACCAAGAATACATAAATCGAAGCCAAAACAGAGACAACAAATACGCAAAAAGATACGCAAAAAGATACGAACTACATGCATTGCTACTAACCCGCAGGAAATAATTGAGATATGAGTCTTCTCAGTCCAGCATTCTATGCTCAATGTAGTCAAACTCTTACATTTTCATGCTACACATTGTTATGACTCTAGATCTTAAAAATATGTAACAGAAAGAAAGTGAAACCAACTATGTAAGTAATATATAGAAGCAATTTATTTCCCTACAATACAAAGTGAAATTCAAGAGATATTTACAGTATTGTGAATCAAATTCCAAATAATCCTAAATGTCCTAATCACAAGTCCAAAAATATATAATATTCCGAAATGAGTTCCAATAGTCTTGAATGTCCTGATATAACACAATGATACAATCCAGAATGTCTTTGAACGACTTCACAAAAGTCCAAAGAATTGTATTAATTCAAAAATCAATGAGCACTTGAGTAATTCCAATGAAGTTATATTAAATAAAAATAGCACAAAGTAAAATCTGATCACAAATGGATCCCCACAGACTGATCTAAAACAGAAATGAATTATTTGTTTACCAAATTCCTATTGATACACATTTTCACTTGACCTGTATCAAGAGGATGTGAAGCAACACGACTGTCCTTGAACTCAAATGCTAGTTAACATTCTGTTTAAAAGTGATTTGAATCTAAAGTGCAACTTACCTTCATCGACAAGGTTTAAACACACATTATAGATTAAATATACACAACACACATATTTCAGCTCTCCTGACCAGATCTGATTAATTTTGGTATCGAGCAAAAAATTTAACAACCGTCAGAAATTATGTAGTGTTTCCTATTTCTAATATAAAACAGTTTATATCTGAACATATGTTTGAAATGGGGGGGGGGGGGGAATTGATACATTTAATGTTCATAGAATTTTAAAACAAAAAATGTAAGTTTTAAAACAAATATATAAATTAAATTTTCAAAAACATGTAAAACATTAAATTGACGAATTTTAGACAGCAACGGTGACCAACGAATGTCATTTAAAACATCTGGTAGCTTGCAACCTATAACATTTGGTCCAGGGCCAGCGAAGCACTATAGGTCACAGTGAATTTTGGGGACAAATGCAATATACCTATTAAAATTTGTGTAGGTGTACACTAAAGAAACAATGGCAGCGGATCCAGAGCAGTGAAGCACAATAGCTCACAATGATTCCTGAGGTCAAATGCATTATACATGTTCAAATGTGAATACACAAAAGAAGCAATGGCAAGATAAAAGTGTACTCAAAAGAATTACCCATAGTGATGTGACCAGTGCTATATTTTAGAGCAAAATTGCAAAGTGTTTCAGTATGAATAACCACAAAAGATGGCCCTGTAAGAGGAATATACAGCTGCATGCCCACCTCATTGAACGGTGGCTTTGATCTCTCTGATGAATACCTAACCAATTTGTTTTGGTACTATATGCCAGTATGGTAGTAAGATGTAATACTGGTACCATTTCCCGGGCACATTAGACATGTTCCAATGAGGCCTTAGTATCACTACCTGACTGCAGAGGAGCATTCAAGCTAATCAAACTCTTCCGCCTTGCTCTAAATACCAGTTCAGACCTTACAAGAGATAGCATATTTTTCGTTAATCTCAGAGATCACTAAGCTTTAGGCCAACACAATTATGCGCTTGATAATGACATCTCAAAATTACATTAAGTGTGCAAACACAGGAAATACATTAAACTTGACATCGTGACACACAGAAATTGAAGCAGTGAACGTGTCTTAAACTGACTAGTCATTCCAATAATATATGAAGTTTCGAGAAGCATGTTTCCCAGAGTATCTTCAACCATTCGCGGGTTAAATAACTAAGAAATGAGGTTTGATCATTACAACAATTTAGTACATCACAGTATACAGGGAGGTATGCAATGATGTTTTAGTCATAAAGTACTAAATTGAAAGATATTGACATTCGTAAGCTAATTCAACATGGAAATAACATTTCTGGACATATAAAGTGCATACAGCCTAATCTGTGCCTGGCGGATTAGTTATAGGTACAATCCGATCCGTCATCTTCACCTAAATGTGAAGATAGACACAATCCTGATCCCATAAACTTCTAACCAATGATACACATTTCTTTATGTTGGATTTGTAGAATGAACTTGTTACGATCAATTGTACAAAGGTAATTCAAATTATCTTTTAAAACATTTCTAGTGGATATTTAAGAGTGTCAGTCAACAATTATTAAAAGAAATGGTTCATGACATTGTGATATTAACTTCTGCTCTAATATCATATTATATCAATCGCTGTCTGATCAGCATATGATTTATTTAGATTTGGACACACTGGAAAGTTATGTGCTGAAAAACAAATGTAGAGAATATATATTGGAAACTACAACTAACTGTATAAAGAGTCCTGTTATGGGGTACCTAGAAAGGGGTGGGGACAAAAAGCGCTGTCTAGATTTCCCATTATAAATTGCTATACATACAAAACTGGATTTTGTCAAGAAACGTATCTAATGGTTTTTAATACCCAGTATGACCGTATCAGTTATATATATATATATATATATATATATATATATATATATATATATATATATATATATATATATATATATCCTTATATGCTGTGATAAACTAGCCATATTAATGACTAGAGTCGACTAGAGACACTGTATGTGGTCGTATATCACTATCAACAAGTTAACTGGCCGGATAGTCTGTGTGCATGTACGCTAGATTAGGTAAACGGTATACTTTTCAAATGAATGAAGCCTCAGCAGAAGCGTCTGAATGTGCTAATTATCCACAAATTAACCACGCTAGTTATAGCACATTCATAATAGGGTTTGCAGCGTCATGGTAACTTAAAGAGGATTAATTCTAATACGTGTCCTTAATTTATGAAAATGGCGAATAATGATACATTCTGAAAATATGTGACAAAAACTACTTTCGAGTTCGTAGCAACATTGTATAGGGTGTCTGCTTTAAAGTTTTTTTAAGAAAGATTTTTTATTAACATTTAATAACTTTGATGCCCTGTTTCATCTCAAAGCATTGTCAACATTTTCGCTTGTGTTTTTTGTAAATATTAGCGCACAAGTAATCTTGCACAGTTTATTATTTGTATAAGTCTGTTTGTACGATTCTCCCTCCTAAATCTTTCCTGCAGCTTGTCACAATTTTTTTGTTGTTTTTAACCTTGTCACGAAAGTAAGCAAAATTAACCCATTTCGGTGACCAGACCATAGTAATTTTGCATGGTTAAACAAATAACAGTTACTTCCTGTGTCACATGTTATTATGTATTCAATTCCATCAAATTTAAGTTACGCCCTTCCATAACACTGAGTGAAAATATCTCAAACTTTCATCCTTATTCAATTAATAGAAAACGCTAATGATAAGTACTGTTATTTCAATTAATGTGTTGTAGATATGTAAATTCTTAAGAGGTTATCCGTTAGTCAACATTGATGAAGGTGAACAAGGGCGAACTGGTCAGAGCCTAATTGCGCTATGTAGGTCGACTTTCAAATTGACTCATTTGTTTCTGAAACACTGGAGAGCCAAAAGCGCTGCCATCAAATTCTTTATGAAGATTTCGTCCTCTTGTAAAGCAAAGGAAAGGAGGTAGAAAGATAAGTTAGGTTGCAATCTTTAGTCAGTTACTACACTTTCGCATTTAAAAAGAAACCGCATTATATCTATCAGGAATTTTTGCAACAAAATGACTCTTCAATGCTAAAAAAAGTCTCAAATAATATAATTACCAAGGATTTTGTATGAGAAATTGAGTAATATATATATATATATATATATATATATATATATATATATATATATATATATATATATAATTATTTATGGAATGAATACGTAAACTTTGAATGTAGTGAGTCTTACCGTTTACTAAGAACCAAAAGTATTACAAATTAACATGAAGAGAAAACTGCATATATAAATTCAATGTAATAAAATATATATTTTGAACGTATAGTCACACCACTAATGTCAATGTATTTGCATCCTATCTCACGGGTTAAGATGTTATCATATTATTATTATTATTTTTATTTATAGATAGCTGCCCAGACGTGCGACCACGGAGTGTCTATAAAACACATGACAAAGGGCGGAATATACGCGAATGACCCGTCAAATTATTACATCATTAGGTGGTGACACTCTACTCAAAAGCAAATAGTTATTATGTCTGTGAAATAAAGCACCTCCCTATTCTTTCACATGAAGTTGGTTGTCTTGTAATATTTTTGTCTACTCTTCGCTTACATTATCAAGTAAAGCTTTATGTAGACGCCAATGTGACTCAATATATCTGATCTTCTTTTGCGCATATCTACGAAGTTTCGTCTGAAGATGAAATATTAACTTGAATTTTGAAATTTATATTGAAAGATCAGACTGGTATTTTAGATCTATCGTCAGCACGCAAGCCCGAATCTCTTTCTCAAAATAACAAGTCTCAATATTATCAATATTACACGAAATCTTATTGGGCACCACGAAAACCAGTAGACGCCAAACAAAGGAAACAATTACATTGAATAATACATTTCTAAATGCGTGGAAATTTACTAAATTTGATCGACTTGTCTATGGCCTATTACTAGGCGAAGAGCTTTGATAAGATTAGATAAGATAGCTATATAATTTTGTATCTGCCAATCGTGCAAGCAAAAACGTCAGAGAAATGGAACAAGGTTCTTCTACAGACAGTCCTAAAGTTCCAATTACATGAGACTGTCTATGTCAGACTAATTTCCAATTACATGAGACTGTCTATGTCAGACTAAGTTCCAATTACATGAGACTGTCTATGTCAGACTAAGTTCCAATTACATGAGACTGTCTATGTCAGACTAAGTTCCAATTACATGAGACTATCTATGTCAGACTAAGTTCCAGTTACATGAGACTATCTATGTCAGACTAAGTTCCAATTACATGAGATTATATGTCAGACTAAGTTCCAATTACATGAGACTATATGTCAGACTAAGTTCCAATTACATGAGACTATCTATGTCAGACTAAGTTCCAATTACATGAGACTATCTATGTCAGACTAAGTTCCAGTTACATGAGACTATCTATGTCAGACTAAGTTCCAATTACATGAGACTATCTATGTCAGACTAAGTTCCAATTACATGAGACTATATGTCAGACTAAGTTCCAATTACATGAGACTATCTATGTCAGACTAAGTTCCAATTACATGAGACTATCTATGTCAGACTAAGTTCCAATTACATGAGACTATATGTCAGATTAAGTTCCAATTACATGAGACTATATGTCAGACTAAGTTCCAATTACATGAGACAATATATGTCAGACTAAGTTTAACAGACTAAAAGGATGATGAAACTATTTTCAGAGTCAAAATAATAGATTATAAAATCAAATAACCCAACAGATAATGATCCAATTGTTTTTATCAAGGCATAAAGGATATGATTATTGTAGCTGGAACAAGTTGTTCTGTTCCGTAAAGCTTGAAGTCATAAATGTGATTGTTGTAGGTTTATGTTTGCCGTATAAATATAATGTATAAATACATTAGAAGAACATAAATCGTAATATTTCAAATTTGCACACACATATATCATTGATATTGATAATATTTTAATCATAGGAATGTTAGAAAGCTTACTGAAGACGAACAGGCTTAGCTTAACGGTCCTATTTTATTTACTGAAGCCACCAACTGTCTTCCTAAGATTCCCAATTACAAAGGTCCTGGATCAGATGGATTGACCGTTTAATTTTTTAAAACATTTTCTGGAATAACATTGACTTGCTGAATCTATACATTTTGCATATGATACTGGTCAACTTTCATCCACTCAGTAAGAAGGTATAATTACTTGTATTCCAAAAGGCGATAAACCAAAGCAGTTTGGGAAAAACTGGTGACCAATAACCGTTCTAAATGTGTCCTATAAAATTGCATCCGGTTGCAAAGCTGATCGTTTGAAATTAGTTTTTTCACATAGCATAGAACAAGATCAAACATGATTTATCAAAGGCGGATATATGGGAAAAAAATATTAGAAAATGATACGATCTAATGGTATATACTTAAAATATACCACGGTTACTCCTCTTGATCGACTTTGAGATACAATCTTGGACTTTAATATAATATTGATATAAAAGTTGGAAATAAAAGCATTCTTTGCAAGAAATTATTAGGTAAGGATGTTACATTTATAAATAAAACATTTTAGAGGAAAGGGGGGGGGGGAGCTGGGTTTTTATAGATATTTTGTTTTCTCTACATATACATATTCTCATCTACACTAGTTTTTTAAATGCTATTAAAGATTATACTAGGAAAATGAACATTAGACTTCAAATCAAAGTTGCATCAACCTATAATAAGCACAATACTGCAGATTCTATTACAAGATAATAATTCATGTAAAAATATCTAGAAAAGCATTGACATTTTATGAGATCCAACCCTCTAGTTCCAGGGTAATATGAGAAATGGAAAACATTTCTCACTCTTCCATCCAAAATTACTAAACGTTTAGATGGCTTCATGTAAGAATTTTACACAGAATCCTCCCCATTAATAAGCTTTTGAATAAAATTAGAAAGTCAGACACTAATCCCTTTTTATTGTATATAACTTGAGTAGAAAATGCGTCACATATATTTTGGGGAATGTAAACAATTTGCTATTCTTTTTTCAATAAACTCTTAGACCGGATAAAAGGTAAATATAGTCACACAGACAATTAATTTTTTCTTAAAAAGAATATACTATTTATTACAGAAGATATAAATGTTGTTCATGTTTTGTCAACTTATTCTAACTGTGTGCCAAACAGTTCATATATAGCTGTGTATATTATATTATAATGAAATGCAAAGTATTGTATACTTTAAGAAATTGGAAAATATACTTGTGTTGTTGGCAAATCAATACATATACACGCTGTAAATGGAAAAAATGAGAAAAGATGGTCTTTGTATAAGAATGTATTTGATTGATCTGAATGAGTTTATTAGTAAGCAAAATATGATATATCTGTCATTCTTTCGCGTGTTTGAATTCTCCCTTCTCCCCTCCCCCAACTCTCTCTCTCTCTCTCTCAGCTGTTAACGATACGTTTATATTTGAAGTAATGTAATTAAAGATTCATAATATAGTTACCTCTCGATTCTATAAATTTATATTTCATTACATATTTCATTGGTCCATTTGCACAAAAATCATTTCTGTAAATAGGAGCTTCCCAGACTTCAGTATCTTGACATTGCTTATAAAATTCTGGGGAACAAACTAAAAGATAACATATTTTAAGGAAAGTTACCTGTCAAGAAATCTATGAGGAGAAAAGTTGAGTTCTTTATTGTAACAATTTGGTTATCTATGTATAGAACAGTGTTTTCTTATGGCTTTGCGTCATGACTTCATGCTATTATGATATGCAAACATTGAAACTTTTTGCAAACTTCTTTTGTGACTAGGGTTGAATAAAGTTTATAATTTCAGTATGGACACTTATTGCTTCAGGATTCTGGCACAGTTCCCATCTTTTCTAGCTTTCCTAAAAACGTTTTTCAAGTCCTGTCTTGCCGCAAGGGGTGGGAAGACAAGCACAGGCAAAAACACGGAAGAAATGGAAGGAAGAGAGATGTCAGTTACAAGACACAATCCAGTTAGCCTTCTGTCCTGTTTAACTCACAGTATTGGAGCTAGTGAAGGAGTAGCATGATCACAATATAGTTAAAGTAGTTGCATTCTTTAAACTTCCATGAAAACTTTAAAAAGCTTGCGTACATCACTTTCTGCAGGAAAAGATCCAAGACGTATGGCGGCAGCAACTTGTGATTTTTATAGATGGATAGGGAACAGGGGAGTTAACTCAATCAGTTGTTGATTCATCCATAGACCTCTCCAATAAAAAAGCTTCCATGGATGGACTAGGTCTAGAAGTCATATTAACAATTCAAAATGCCTACCAGTAATGTGAGCATCTAAATAGATGAGTGAGCTAGTTTATATAAACTATTAAATCATTCTGTTTTGATGCCAAACTTGGCAAGGGCTATTCCAGAAATGATGGTGTGGTAGGGTCGGACACCAGTACAATTAAAATATTATTCCTGGTGGCTTTTTTTTATCAAATATGCATGATGATGTCAAAAATGAATTTTAATTGATGCATGGTGGTGATTTTTTGCATATGATGCAACTGATATTGAGACAAAACAGGCATAAAAGAGCAACATGATGAAAAAATGCGCGTGTTCGACCTAGTCTAAGTTTCCTCTGACCCTTCCCACCCCATTTTTAATATTTTTACATTTATGTTTGGGTGTGGGGTCAGAACGCATTGTCTATTGAAAAAATTGGAATTCGCCGACGCAGCGCGGTGTCGGCATAATGTGGCTGCTTGCAAGAGTGCCTAGCAAACTCAAACGACCTTACATCGAGCCATACCTGCATCAAATCAATAGAAGGATTTATTTTCTCAGATATTGTGAGTATAGCATTCCACTATAATTTTAAAACTGTTTGATATTAAGCAATCAAACATGGCATACCAGTACCTATACAGCATTTCTAAAAGGTGTGTTACCCCAGTGAGCTATCGTCAAGGCTACAGCTTAATATTACGCGTTTCCATTACACTTTCCCTTCCGCTCTATAACTTGGAAGTCGTTTGAGATTAAGGGATGCAACTTGGTATATATATATATATATATATATATATATATATATATATATATATATATATATATATATATTTATATATATGTTGTCATTAGCAAGTGTCTTTTGTACGACAGTGGGGGTCTTCCCTTCAACGTCAATGTCATTGTGTTGTATGTTGAATTTTTCTAAGACACTTTCCCTTCCGCTCTTCAACTTTAGAGCCATGTAAGATGAAAGAATAAATCCTGGCATATAGAAGATATCTACAGTTTTTGAGTAGATATGAGGAAGTATTTCACTTTTAAAGTGGGAACATTATGTTGTCACAAGTGGCAAAGCAAACTTCAAGGGCAAACTTGTCTCATAATGTTCCCTAAGCTTTTTATTATAAGTTTTTTAAAGGCAAAAACTGTCGACTTGCAGGGATTTTTCCCATTCTGTGACAATGCAATTAACAGCTTCATTTCTAAGTCAATAAAAAGAAGTTAAAAAATTGTACTATAATTTACAGCCGACTTTTTATAGATTTAGGCCACAGAATTCACGTCTGAATGCTGAAATTAGCCATTTAGCTCCTACATGAGTTTCAAATAGTGGATTTTGTCAAAGTAATGATTGTGTTCATATGAAAATAAAGATTTCTACTTTTAACACATTTCTTACACAGATTGATGCAGTGAACATTGTTGGGGTAGGTGTACCGTAGAATCATCTCAGAGTGGTTGTATCTGACAGACGTCAGAGTGTAACATCTTTAAACAAAATAATTTTATAATTGTGAGTTTACAGATTAGGTTTTTGTTTTGTTATTTTATTTATTTCAGCATTCAGATGTGAATTATGTAGCCCTGACAAGCTTGCAGTTTTGTTCGGAAACATATACTGTACTCATTTCTCCGTCATTTTCGAACATAATTATGAATGTAATGAGAGTTAAAATCGCTAATTAAACAAGTTTACAATTATATTTAATCAAGAGTTTTTCTAGTTTGTCACTAGAATATATGTTGCATTGCATGTTCGAGTTCTTATCGTCAAAGTAGAGGTTATTATTTTTAGATTCTTGTCTTTCTGCTTATATATGATAAAAGCTGTTTAACGTACAGGGATGAAGCATGGTACACTTGTGCTTCTCAGTTTGATGGTATTATCTTCAAGGTCAAGGCCACTGATTAATCTTTCGCCCCTTTTCTGCACTTTTCCTTATGCCCTTTGTTATAAGGCATTTAAACTTGGTTACTTTCCATGTATGCCCAGTAACTTTACAGCTCTGACTTCAAGGTCATAGTCAGAATTCATCATTGTGAACTATTCACCACTGTAGGCGGGGCATAACAATTTACCGAACTTGCTTGTTTAATCGTGTTTTGACTTGAAAGTTATATAAAGTTATATTTATCCAAGCATTATGCATACCCAACTAAAGTACAAGAGGAATATCTGACAGTACATAATGTGGCAGAAGATCAAGGTCTGTACTGTTACCATAAAGTCATTGGTAGAACAAACAGCCTAGCATCAAAACAACTAGTAAATTGATCGCTTTGTTCGGGATCGCTCTGCCTTCCCTGTTACATGACAGCTCAGTTAGTAGCACGTCGGACTCAGAATCAAAGTGTTGCAGGTTCAATATTTGCCGATGCCAACTGGGACTTGTCAACATTAGTCAACTAAATGGCGTGCCAGTTTCCATCCTCATTTTCAAACTCTTTTCTGCCATTCAGATTAACTTTTGTACAGAAACGAGAGCTGTCCGCTAGGAATGCTATGCTGCAAAAAACATCTTGAACGGCAGAAGTGTAGAACTTGTTGATATTTCGGCGCGAATTTACAGAAGTCAAGCCAAGTCGGAGAGACCACGTCAGAATGTGATGAAAAAAATTTACTGTAAATTATGGTAAGAAGAAAGTTGAGGGTCAAAGTCACAGATCATTTTTGTACCCCTTTTTGGAACTTTTCCTCTAATGCCCTTTGAGATAGGACACTGAAACATGGTTACTTTCTATGTCTGCTCACTAACTTTACAACTCAGTCTTAAAAGTCATATATTTAATTATTGTAAACTTTTGTGACCTTGCCATGGTAGGCAGGAGACAAGAATTCACTGAATTTACTTGTTTGGTCTGTATTTGGTTACAAACACAAATCGAGTTTGGTATATGTGGCTATTTCCCCAAATCAGTATCAGGCATCATTTCTATTTGCATGCTCCAGAACTAGTGTCACAGAGGCAATTTGGCTTTCCATTTGAAACAGTGATTTATATGATCATGTTTGTGACTTCCCACATAACTGTTAACCTTGCCATCAAGTTATGGTTGAATATAGTAGATCATATTAATACATAAAAATGGACGAGGTAATTTGTAATAACTTGTATCACATCCAGAAAGCAATAAATGTATGCAAAAGTGTACACAAGTTGCTGTGCCTAATATATTAGAGGGGGGGGGGGGGGTCAGACGGTAGATATCTAGAATCGGTAAAGAATGCAACAAATTTTTTAAAAACTACCGCATGTGTGTGTCAAATAAAGTTTAGAAAGTTTTTCCAGTCATAAAATATATTTAAACTTATATATATATATATATATATATATATATATATATATATATATATATATATATATACACATATATATATATATATATATATATATATATATATATATATATATATATATATATATATATACCTACCTTGATTATATTTAGATGTTAGAAATGTCAAAGGTCCTGATCTGCCAAGTTGTTTCATACATTCTAGAGAGTGCGAAATCTAGGACAGATATTGGAAAAATCTTAAAGTTCCAACTTTATTTAAGCTATCTAGTCAGAAGTTAAAGGTTTAGAAAAGGTGCAGTAATCATATACATAAGGATAAAATTAAATCTTCTTGATGTGGTTGTGCCTTTTTTATGTACAGTGGAACCCCTTTACAATGAAATCTGATTAATAGAAGTTTCTAATATAGAGAAGCGTTATTTTTGTCCTACTGTGTATATAATCAGTGCAGATTTTATCGAGCTCACCTTGGTGGCAGCTCAACATGACATCTCTTGCGCTGGTGTGTCATCCGTACACACCTTGGGTTAACCTCGGTAATAAAGGTTTTTACTTTCATTTTATTTCAATACCATTTTACCACAACCACTTCAGATTTGAATCTAGATTCAGTGTGCACTTATCTAGCTAAATAAATGCCCTCTGGTCATTATTGAAACGGACTCCACAAGCAAACCATGGTCAGCTTCTTGTTCATAAATATTTTAACTTTGTGGTCTTTGGCTATTTTTAGCAATATCTTGTCTTCACATTTATGCAAAATCTGCTTGACACAGACAAATGAAATTTGATATGGATCTTTGTATGCATATGTACATGATCGTACTAATTTTGCATGCCACCAAAGTAATGTTTCTATTTTTGATAAATTTGTGAATTTGTTTGGACTTTGATTGTTGGTGAGAACCTTGTTTGAACGATGACTAAAAAAAACACTCAACACACGGCAATTAAAGCTTATTTTTATGCATAGGTAGATGATCTAATATATTTTCATCCTACTAAAGCGATTTTTTTAATGTTGAAACTCTTTGAACATTGAATGTTTGGGCTGCAATGGGGGCATACATGTTTTACAGGCATCAGTTTAGTTTTCAAGAAAAATGCTTTAGCATCAGCAATATTGTGGCACGATCTGTTTGACCATCAGACTGGCCGATACTCAATCTTCTCCTAAACTGCTAATAGGAAATTTACCAAACTTGGCACATTTGTAACCATGCACAAGATGGGGTTTAATCTTAGGCTTCCTCTCCTGTAAGAGAGCAGAGATCCAGTCTAAACAATTTCATTAACAATGAGATTCTCTAGGTTTTCATAACCAAATCTTATTCAGTGCTTTTCAGGTTATGAAACCCAAGGTAACTTTTGGGGAGACGGAGAGAGGTTAGACGGTTTTAAATTATATTCCATAAGATGCGAAAATATGTATTAAAATTTGTAGCAATTTTCTATTGCAAGCCTCAGGGTTACCTTTTTCTCATATACCATGAATGATTTGTTCAAGTCAATTTTATATTTGCAAATGACTTCATTTCTTTTCAAAGTAAAGATTTGCTGTATTCATTGCCCAGAAATGTAGTGAATTCACTATTTTTTGTTAGTACCAATTTTCATATGCCCTCCTTTTTATGTTACGATGTCAATCCATCTGTTACCAATTTCGTTTCCGCACAATAACTTTAGTGGTCCACCATCTATAATTACTAAACTTTATTGATGACTTGCACTGGAAGAACCGTATAGATTTTTGGATCAAAAGGTCATGGTCACTGACTGAAAGAAGGAAAGTGGTTTCTGCACATTAGCATTAGTTCAGCATCACATACCTGGAGCAAACTATGTGGATGGCTTGCACTTGGGCTAAGAAAGAATCCCATGTATTTTGGAGTCAAAAAGTCAAAAGGTCAAGTTTACGGTAACTGAAAGAAAATGTTTCTATCCAAAAAATTATCTTATCTGCATAGAGGATTATTAAACATGGAGCAAGCGTATCATGTGCTGTTCATGATACTCTTGCAGATTTCATAGTGGCTACAAGCTACAAATTTAAAGGCCCATTGAACAGTGTACCTGTGGAAAAGAACTGGAGTACCTTTGGCCATTTTTCACAGAACCATGAAAACTGATAACTATGAAATTCAATTTATTCACAGTATACAATTACTGTTTTGATTTAAAGACTTTAAAACTTGATTTCAAATTTTAATCATTTTAGTAGCTATTGCCATATTTTCAGAATGTATTTTATAATATAATTCACTTATGTACAGGACTGCATTACTCGTTTGGTAATTTACAGTGTAAATACACTTACAGCAGCTCAGTGATGTTATAGGGAAATAAATATTAAGTGTTTCTCTTGTTTATAAAGTTCCATGTTTTAAAGAACATATCTTGTATAATTGATTGTTTGGGGTCACTTTATACTAAACATGGAATAAACATTCCTATGTCTAAATGTTCTTCTCTTGGTTTTCCTATAATTCCATATGAAATAAAATATTTGTTGAGAATACATCACCCTTGCCCCATCAGTTTGAAAACAGCAGATTCTGCATACATGCTTTTGCATTCGCGGTCAGCGTGTGTGTGTACATTTATAACCTGAACATGTATGATTTATGAGAAAATCTGACAAATATGCATGTAATTTGGACATTTTAAGTGATTCCCATTGTCAGAATTATAACAAACATTACCTTAGACTTGTGTTAAGCTCAAGTCCAATAGCTATGTACTGTCATATAGTGACCTGTCTTTCAAAAGTTTAAAGACTGGTAAAGGGAAGTAATAATGGCAGTTAAGACTCCAATTTCTTTCATAAATATCGTAAGTCCTGAAGTACTTTTAATTACTTTTCTCAGTGAAAAACTCTTAAATTACCTAATTTAGACTATGATCACACGGAAGACAAAATTTCTAAACATGTGTGTTTCTATTTGAAAGGAACCAGCTGACCTTTACACCAAATATTCTAATGCATTTTCCTCTTTGGAAAAATAAATTGCATAAAGCCAGCAAATCAAGATAAAGTTGATCATTAGTATTCAAACATATGCACCGCATAAAACTGACCTTTATGGCTAACATTAATGTATCTTTATTCCTCGGTTTAAAGCATAAAGTTGAGATAAATCTCAGTATAGCTTTGGATTTATGCACTTTTATTCTGTAGCATAAAGGTGATGTAAAGACAAAGATCCTTTGTTCGCCTTTATGCCCACCTGAATCTTAGCATAAAGCTCTTACTTTATGAAAAAATGCCAAGCATAAAGGTACAGACAGCTGATTAAAGCTTGCCATTATATCACATTCATGCTAGTTTTCTTCCTACTGATGTTTCTGAATTCTATTATCCGGTCGCGCGAAAGCAGCAAATTCTTTGTGGTTGCTCAGTAGAAAGTGCAGTTGTTCTGGAAGTAGCCAATGCTCTTGTATGCACACAATATCTAAATCTTATAGTAAAAATAAAGATAGGGCGTTATTGGCATAGTGTCCGTCGCGTTCTAAGTCAATATGTTTAGAAAAGTCTTGCAAATTATAACCAAACACTCCATCATAGGTAGGTTGCTAACACGGGATCATTTATCAATCATACCATTCCCTGGCTAATACAAACTTGGGCCAAACCCCCTTTTGCAAAGTTCTGCCGAGTAGCGTTTCCGGAACATTAACTCGAACGGTATAAGTTTCTCCGCTCTCATTTGACCACATTTTTAGTATTCAAATATTTGTAATTTTCACTCCTCGATTACTTGACTTAGCCCCTTTGGATCATAGTCCGCCTTAATTCGAGATAACAACAACCATTTAATTTCGGGGTCCTCTTCACTCCACTGAATGGATATCGCTGATTTGTACCTGGATTGGTTTAGATACATTTAAGATTCATGTCATATGTTGTGACTGGGGTATTTCTAGTAGCCGATAACTGACCTTGATTTGCTGTATTTTCTTTCTCGTCCGTCTTCTTCTCACCTGTTTTTCCTTTTTCTGTTCCCAGTATCACACTTTGTAATGTATTGCTTGGAGTCTCTGCTGTCGGAGATTGCGACACTTCTGAACTACCATTCTCTACTGTGGTATGCCTGACGTTGGTTAAGCCGGTATTTCTGTAACCCTTTTGGTCTGACAACATTCTGTTACGAGACTCTTGATGTTGGTTATAGATTACAGTTTTATTCAGTGTTGTATTTGGTGCACTTGGTGTATTCGTAGATATGCAAGAAGAACTGGTCATCTTTGCATACGAGCAAGACAGTTATATAAGGTTTGTAAGTGAAAATGAATTCCACGAATCTGCGCACTTACGGTTTCAATTTGCTTCTCGTTTACGGCTTGCAGCTTTTCAATTACCATTGTCTGATTCTTTATTACTCCTGCCGTTGCATGTAGGTCTGCTTCCAATCGCAGTTCCGACTCCCTTGCCTTGTCGATGCCAGATTGGAGTAGTTTTTTTATAGTTCGATTGCTTATTACTTACATGGTTGTCCCAAGCAATTGCAGCTATTAAAAAGAGTAGTTTACATATACCAGCGTCATAAACATTCTGCACAGTAGAACGTCAGTTTTGTCTACTATCCGTCCATTGTTTCTATCTATCCAACGTGGAATCACACAGTAGGTTCCTATAAGAAACTATTTAGTGACATGCTAAACAAGCCACCAAATTAAAAATTCATTTGCAAAGCTCTTGTAAAAATTCTGCCTTTCAAAAAAAAAAAAAAAAATTCCTTAACATCTTTCGATCTACCTTGTAGGTATAAGTGTGTGCTGTCGTTCGAAATTTTCTCGAAGTTAACTTGCTCGCAGGTAAGATATGAAAATAATCCTAGGGTGCTACAGTGCGACTTTCACCAATGATACTCTCTCTCTCTCTCTCTCCTACTACTTTTATCAGTTTTAAAGTACTACAGTATGTATGTATGTATGTATACAGTCATATGTTTGCTATATTTGATGTTATAAAGCTCCTTGATAATAATTTCCTTCAGAAGGTAAGCTGATATTAATTTTCTTCCCTGCAAAAAATAACAACCCTCTGGTAAAAGGCATGAAATGATTTAGCACTTCACACGTAGTTTGTAGTCAGAGAGAGAGAGAGAGAGAGCTTTTCAAAGTTTTTCAAAACATTGTTACAACATGTAACCTTTGTTCAACCTTGTATACATTCCAATGCGTTCTGCCCACTCACTGGTATTTTCAAACTGACTGGGAAAATATTAGAAATTTGACAATATATTGCACAAACAATATCTCTTTTCTCTCAGAGAGAGAGAGAGAGAGAGAGAGAGAGTGAAACCAGAAAATAAAATAGTGGATGAAATGCAGTGTACTTCACAATCTTTTCCTTTCACAATGGACGTTGATAGGTTTAGACTGTATTTCTGAAAGAATATGTATATTCAACAGAACTGACGATTTGTCATGGTCAGTTATATATATATGGAGAAAGAATATCATCTTACTGGTTAAAGTACGTGTAATTCGTCCCCTACTGAGAATCGAACTCGCATCTCCACGGGCTACAGCACATGGGCTCGTATTGTTGCTTACAATTTACCCATCAGTCATACGTGTACTATATAAATACTACAAGGGAGGACACTTCTCTCCTTTCTCGCGCGACCAGTTTAAGAATCGACAATGTCATTTGAAGCTATACTTCGCATAGCGTAATAAATTTGGTACCGATGTTTAGCTCAGGCATTCAACTTTGTATGCCTACATAAAGTTTGACTTACTACCACACCTTTAAGGAATGCCAGACCATTTTCCCATGCTACCGGTCGAGATGGCCATGATCGCGCCCGCTTAATATTGGGGTAAAACGCACTAAATGAAATTCTGCCCTCTTATTGGTCGACTGAAAATCAGATTATCATTAGGCGTAGTACGTCATTTTCGGTCGACCGATGAGATCCGTATTCCATTCAGCTCGTTGTACTTGCATATTAAGAGGGCGCGATCATGGCTATCTCGACCGGTAGCGTGGGCAAATGGTCTGGCATTCCTTAAAGGTGTGGTAGTAAGTCAAACTTTTATTAGGCATAAAAAGTTGAGTGCCTGAGCTAAACATCGGTACCAAATTTATTCACTATGCGAAGTGTAGCTTGACATATCAGCGTCGATTCTTAAATAGGTCGCGCGAGAAAGGAGAGAAGTGTCCTCCCTTGTAGTATTATATAGTACATGTATGACTGATGGACAAGTTGTAAGCAACAATACGAGTCCCTGTGGGCTACAGACCCATCGCCTTGCCAGCACGCACCAATCACCATACCCTCTCCACTAAGCGAATGTGTGCGTAGCAGACACACTCACATGGTGAGTCAGTAATTAACTCTCATCTTAATAGACATTTACTCTGGATTCCTCTGGCAAAAATCAAGACATATAGAAGTTAATATAGAAAATTACGGATATATACCAAACACAGTGGAAAGTGCTATCATTGGATCCTTGAATATGAAGTGAAATTATATACGGAGAAAGAATAGTATCATGCAGGTTAGATCATTTTTAATTCGTCCCCTACTGAGAATCAAACCCTGGTTTCCGTGGGTTACGGCACTTATCGTCTTGCCTGCACTAATCAATCCCCATACCCTCTTGACTTAGCGCACATTCCCAAAAAAAGATGGAACATAGTCCTGACAGAAGAATCCGGATTGACTGTGACTTACACTTAAGGCTGTCTATACAGTGTTTTATATCTATTTTGTATTTTAGTACTTGATAATCTGCTCTCTTCTTCGTCTTCTTTAAATTCGTTCGCAGTGGCCACAAAGCAGTTTCAGTGAAACTTCGATAACTCACTCATCAATAATTCGAATACTCGGCATTGCTCGAATGACTAGCTCAGTTCCAACGTGGAGCAATCTCTCGACTGCGACTATCATAAAACTCGAAACAGTAGAAACAGCATTGTAATAGGCGAGAAATATAACAATACTATGAAACATTATTTTCAGCTAAACAAATAGTCGATTTAAAATACAAGCCAAATGGTTCAGAGCAGGTGGAACAGTAGTAGAAGAAGTGTAAATGGGAGAAAGGAAATCAATAACACTTTATGTTGGGTATTCTGTTGCTGATGAACGATTTTGGTGTAATAATAATAATAATAATAATAATAATAATACTTGTAATTATTATTGTTGTTGTTATTATTATTATTATTATTATTATTTTTATTATTATTATTATTATTATTATTATTATTATTATTATTATTATTATTATTATTATTATTGTAGTAGTAGTGGTAGTTATTGTTCTTGTTGTTGTAATAATTATAATGAGAATAATAATAATACTATCAGCAGCGGCACCAGGAAGATCGTTGTCATAATCATCATCATTATCATTTGTATGATATAATTGGTAGTAGTTTACAAGTATTTTTATTGTGGTCGTCGCTATCATTATCGCCATCATTAACAACATTGTCTTCATCATCTGCATAATAATGATAATAATAATAATAATAATAATAATAATAATAATAATAATAATAATAATAATAATAACCTGCACAGGCATCATGGAGAGGATAATGTTCTCGATAATGAACAATAAGTAGTTGCACATAGGTGAAAAGTTCCGATAAATACCCCAAGTTTTGTCAGGAATATATTGTGAAGGACGATTGTGTTAGAAATCGAGTAATGACAGGCCTCGAGGAGGA
This sequence comes from Margaritifera margaritifera, assembly GCA_029931535.1. Lineage (NCBI taxonomy): Eukaryota > Metazoa > Mollusca > Bivalvia > Unionida > Margaritiferidae > Margaritifera > Margaritifera margaritifera. The sequence goes on from JAQPZY010001607.1 coordinate 3,444,655, forward strand.
ATGGGAACAGAGATCTAGATATGTTAATTCTTGCAAAATTATTTTTTTAAAATTCATAACAGTATGTTTTAGGATTGTATCAAATAAATCGCTAGGGAAAGTTCAGTACCAACCCATCTACAATAATGGATTTGAGAGAAAGAGAGAGAGAATGTGCACGATAAAATCGAGCACACTCTACGTATGCCCTGCTGTACACACCAGTGCTCTAGAGATAAGCGCACACCAGTAAGAGACAAGCGATGTCCTTTGATCCGAGATAATATTAACGACGGGCAGGGATTATAAACATGGGTAAAACTTTCTGATTTTATTCTCCTATTAATGATAGTATTTGTGGATTAAGTTTATAAATGAAGACAACATACCTTGACAAAGTAATAGGAACTCACAGCGACATGTTTTGTAGATGGTTCAATATGAGCTAATTCCTTATATACCGAAATGAGTAGAATGTAGAAACGAATGGTCTAAATTTGGTTCATTTCCATTGATGATTTAATGTACATCTCACTGAAAGCATTAAGCGAAAGGTTGGTAAAGAAGAAATATCGATTTACTTTTAGGACGGAACGAATTGGATTTGATGTCAATATCATCAAGAACGCATAACTTTCCATGATAAAATTTCTCTTGAAATTGACTAGCTTATAGGGTCAATACGTCTTCCCAGGTGAAAAGTTAATTCATGGTAATTGCAGGAACTAGAGTTTATATGAGATTTAAAACTGCTGTCATTTTTTCAGGTACTATTATCGTGGTCATATTGTTGTCAATAGAAATCGGACACTATGGATTAGGTAAGAATTACTACTACCTAAAGTTATTATACAGATGAAATTTGTTTTATTTATACAGATTCCGATTCTTCATTTACTCTTTATAACTATATGCTTATCGAGTGCAGCACAAAACATTTTGTGAATATGGAAAAAAGTATGCCAAAAAAAATTTCGATATTGAAAATGAATATTCATGTAACATCCATAATGTTTGCATAGCAAGCTGATAAATCTTTGCAATTGGTAGTCGTAATATTTGACAACTATTCAAATGACGCTATTTGTCTTACTCTGCCAAACTCTGCCTTGTAAAAACAAAATTATGTACTTTTTTAACTCCTGTATCACAGTTCTTATATGCATCTTATTTATGGTATTATAATTCAACGACTTTCTTTAGAACATCAATTTTTTTTAAACTACACATTTATCAATCGTCTTGAAACAAAATTAATAACAATCTCAGCAAGCACACAGGTTTGTTTGTTGCTTCTTATTTTTTTATATTTTTGTATGTTTGTTTGTTTTGCATACTTGCTAAAGTACGATGCTATTTTTTAGACCAAAGGTTGCATCAAAATGATATTTTTTGCATTTATTGTGCCCATCTCAAAACTTCATCTTTGTTTCTACCTTTAGCTACACACACTTATATATGCAAACACGTGTATGTTATCTGGTACCTTGGAAAAGCATCGTGTGCTTTAGCAATTATCCATAATCACTACGACATACCTAATAATACAACATAAAGATTAAAAATTAGAAATAGAAATTGGGGATCATATTTCTTCTTTTCCGAATAACTGAATTAAGCAATTCTACAAATTGTTATTCATTCACATTCAGAAGAAAGTACGAGTATAAATCAATGAAAATTTGTCCCCGAGAAATATCACTTTTGTATATAAAAATAACTTCTGAACAAATTTATGCAGTTTTGAGTAATACGTCTTCCTTCACGAATCATTTTTGTTACAGCAGAATGCAGTGTTCCAGGAAGAAACAGAAGATTCATAGTTGAAGATTCCTGTGACATTTTCCAGGAGTACAAAGGTAGGAGATTTTATTGCAGAAAGGGAATAGTATGTTTTAATTATTCCCGATTCAACAAAAGATCCTAAGTTATGAAATTGTGAACGGACAGGTTGGTGGTTTGTAACTGATATATCGAGGTGTACCTCTACACGATGGTCGTAAAATGTCATTTTAAAACATCGTGAACTATCTACGCCTAATCAAAAGTGATCGCTTTTAATTGCAAATGTGAACACGTCTCGCTTATTTCGATGACGTGGAAGAAAGCCTTCTGTATTAATTGGACAATGACAATAGCTTTATTAAGAAATTTAGACTTCTGGTCCATAACACACATTACAAGCGATGCGGCACAGTTGATTATATCATATGTGTTGATATTATGCATATACTCGTTATTATGCATATACTCGTTCACTTTTCCATCTGATAGGTATCCTCATTATTACTGCAACACGATATCATATGGTATACAGTTCAGTTTTCGGTGAATTGCTTCAGCCGTTTTGTTCTCTTTTCTTAAACATGGTAAATATACTTCGACCGATTATTGTTAATTCTCTGATCACCACTGAGTATAATGCCAAAATGTATCTCATATTAAAGGGAATTCATTTCAAGTGGACGTATTTCCTGGTAAAATATACATGTTATTACCAACTTGAATTTATGTTCTGTCTCGGGTTTATCACACAGCATACAAATCCTATATTCATAATGAATTATTGCTATGTCCAGCAGTATCTACGAACAAAGAATAAAGAGAGCTTCTTAGTTTGGATAGAGAAATTATAAATTTTAAAGGAGTATCATAATTTATATATTTAACTGTCTTTAATTCAGGCATACTATATATATATATATATATATATATATATATATATATATATATATATATATATATATATATATATATTGGCATACTCATGTATGTAGTTGCGTAATTACAACTAAACTTCTTGCTATTGCTGTTCAGTGAAACATAAATCTATGTTCGGAAATATTCAGATTCACAAACATTCGGAGAAAGAGAGAGAGAGAGAGAGTCACTTAAAAATGCTTGAGCAGCATTGTTGGACAAGGTGTATCAATGTGGCTGCATCCATGCATTAGGATCGGATTTCACGCGGCATTGATGTTCTTGTGTCTAGTTATACTTATCCTTTTTCCATGACGCACCCAAGACAAATGACTGTGCATGTCGCATAATGAGTGTATTGATGGAAAACCTGCAATGCTGTTAGGTTCTCAGGTTGCATAGAAGGAAGAAATTTTTCGAGTAGAGAAATATGACGTGCTCTTTCGCCCTAATACATATTCATTCAGACCGATATAAATAAAGATGCACCGTAAATCAAAATATGGTTCAGAATCTGTGTAATTTCCTGTAATTACCTGCCAAGTATTTGCTAGTTGCTTTTTTTCTCAGAAATGACAGATATTATACTGAACGATTCGTTAAAGTGATTATTTCTCAATAGATCTTAGAAGTTGATCTCTTGCGAGACGCTCATCCGATTTACGTCAGCTGGTCGGGAGCGCGCTCCGGCCCGGAAAAAGATTAATTAAAGCCAATGTACAGCATCGGAGCCCTCACTAGGGAAACTGTAATTTGCATCCGAAAATTTAAAAGTTTTTATTTGTGTTTTTATATAAGAAAAGCTATCAGGCGTGTTTTTGATTTTGTTTTCTTTTGCTTTTTTGTCTTTTTTTTTGTGGTATCAGCGTTCGCCTAATTTTCATATTTAGCAAAATGAACTGGATGGCTTACTATTTTACTTGTAACAACAAGGTTACATTAGGCTTTTGGTGGAGACCATTAGCTACCAAGGTCACAAACTTCCCCGGACCCTAACTTGACAGCTTGATTCACACGATTTAAAGTGGATGTAAGTAATTATCCCAATTAGTAGGGAGGCTATTTGCCTAAGGATTAATGTCGTGATACATTTGTATGGACATCATAGTATCTCCACAGAATGTATAGCATCATCGTCATATTATTATTATTATTATTATTATTATTATTATTATCGTCTTCTTGGTATTGTTAATATTATTATTATTATTGTTATTATTATCATCATCGTCGTCGTCGTCATCATCATCATTACTATAATCTCGGGTTTTCCGTTGTAAATTAAGGCTCTTATGTAACTAGGTTCGAAGTGGCATATGCCTTTATGGAGATTTTGAGGAGAAGAAGAAGGAGAAAGACATTTGTCTCCGATGTAATAAATACTAATAGGAACAAAGACAAACCTAACATATTCAAATCTGACAGATACACGATTATTTTCAAATAGCCTTAATTCTGGCTCTTGAACCTGCTCAGTGTATGAATGAATGAATAAACAAGAAAGAAAATAAGTCAAAGGTCAAATATATATGAATTGCAGTTACAGTGACATTTCTGAATATTTGTTTACCAAAACTTTAAGCTTGCAGTAAGAGCACGAGGGCACTTAATATATGTAATGGGTTTGGGGTTATAATTCCTGGATCAAGGCCAGGGGTATACGCAATAAAAAGAGTGGAGATTTTCCATGGTGAGCCATAGCAGTAGCTATAGTTTATTTATTTATTTATTTATTTATTAACGATAATATGATTTGTCCAAACTTTAAACATGCAGTAAAAGCACGAGGACACATAATACATATATGTGATAAACGAGTGGAGGTTTGGCATGGTCAGCCATAGTTTATTCATGTATTTATTCCTTAAAAGATAAGCGCTCCATGTTTTTTTTCTTTTGGTAAGACGGATTGGTTAAACAAAATCGACAGTTTTAAAGGTTGCTGTTTTTATTTATTTATTTATTACCGATAAGGGATTTAATTTTATTTTCTTATTTATGACGGATTGGTTCAATATTCGACATTTTTCAATGTTGCTATTTGATTTACTAGTATACATACTGAAAGCAACGCTATAGAATTTCCAGTGTCAGCACATCCATACTTTTAGGTGCAAAAGATGCAAAGAAATGCTGGGCATACTCAGTACAAAAATGAAAGGTAGGGATGTACATACAAGCAATTGTACATATAAAACAAGCTATGGTCTGAATAACTTTCAACTAATGATGGGAATAGGCATTTCTACCACATCAGATTTACTGTTAGCATCATCTGTGTAGCCCTTGTTCTATATTTACGGGATGGACGAAAACAGTGTTTGGGTACCTGATTCTGCTTGCACGGTCATCTTTTTACCTTGTAATAAGAATTGGGATATAAAATGGCACATGTTCAAATGATCTTTCTATCTGTACTTGAAACTAAACGACAGACAGACAATCGGACATGATAGAAAGAATGAACGATAGACTTATAGAGGTATGATAGATAAATTGATGGATGGTAAATGTGTAGCTGGATAGCTATACTGATATACAGATGTCCACAAATGAATAATCCAGGAACAATCGCTACTTTGGGGGGGGGGGGTTATAGGTCAGACTACATCACATTATACCGGGTTCTTGGGACATGTCAACAATGTCTCTTCAATCTTATGAAAACCAGGGGCTTATAATACAGTGAATCCCTTTACAAATTAGGTCGAAAATACTCTCAAATGGGGTAAATGGGATAAATTATGAAACTGGTCGTTAATACTTTGGAAATGGGGTAATTGGGATAAAATTACGAAATAGGCCGTTAATAAACTGCCTATATTGTGTGGTCAGACAATTTTCCAGCAATATATATCTGTTTTACTCCGTATCAAAACATTTCACCCATCTGTGCTCATATGGCTACATTTTGCAGAATACACGCCACATCTGGCATTTTATTACCACGTTTTGAAAAAGTATTATTGAACGAACAATAGTGGTTCTATACACCATTGAGCTAACACATGAAAGAATTTATTGTTTTTCGTCACATAGCACGAAATAGGAGAAACCCATTATCCAAAACTCTGCATGTTTGCCTAACGGTAATGTGCATAAAAAGTCGCTCATATGCTGAAAGCAAAGATTAGAAGAAAAAACTAAAGATGATAAAAGTATTCCATATCCAGTACTATTAATTATAATAATGATCATGAATAACTTCAATAATGATGCATCCACAAATAACAGACAGACAGACAGACAGAGGATAAGAGTGTCACCGTGAAGTTATATGCCTCGAGGATATATTTCAGACATATCTGGATACATACATGTTATGTTTCTTTGCATCAACGTTCTATTCCTTGTGAATACGATCAATAAAAATGTCTTTATCAGTCACTTCAAGAAAAGATTTCTTTGATACTCACGTTCAGCAAGTGGTATCTGTAAACAACAGTCTACCCTCTTGTATCTATGAAGAGATAAAGTTGCCCAACATTGGAGATAATTAGACAAAGAATTGCAAATGACAGAAGATAATAATGTCTTTAATTTATCTTTTTGCGTGTTAAATTATTGACTATATCTGCAATTTTCCATTATAACGTAGGCCATTAAAATTGGAACTTATATATATATTTCTGAAATGAATAAATAATAAACCGTAGTCAAACATATACACAGATGTAAAAAATCATGTACATGATAAGAAGTTTAAAGCTTTGTAAATAAATAAATAAATAAATAGATCGATGGAAGAACCGACGCTTCAATACAGAATTCAATAACAGCTATGGGCACTTTATAGCTCAAAACATGTAAAACAGACTTTTTAAAATATCATATCAGGCCTCATCTCTAGCTAAATGACAACCGAATAATGTCCTGATTGTTTAAAGAAATAAATAAATGTATAGACCAAAGTATAATTCAAGACTTGTACCTTACACATGCCGTTGAGACATTTCGTTAATAAATATTTGACCTAGGATTTGACTGTTTAACTGTATTTATAAGGAAATAAGTAAATAAATAAAAAAATAAAGATAGTAGTTATGACTTACTAATTTAAATTTATTAATTTAACTTTTGTATACGTTTGACACAGAGCGTAGTGCATCATGTAATTAATCTGCGATGAAGAAAAATTGATGCAGCTTTGTTTTCAATCCAACGTATAGCAATTTCAGTGGCGGATCCAGAAATATAGTGTGGGGGGAGAGGCGCTAAACAAGTAGGCGAGGGGTCTGTGGGACGAAACACTCAGCAGGGGCTTCTTTTCAATCAAGATAATAAATACTTTTTCAGAGGAATGTATCAGACGTTAAATAAGTCTTCAAATATCGAGTATCTTAATTTCTCCTAAATCCTAAAATGAATTAGTGAGTGGCGAAAGCTCAGCAAATCGGCATGATATCGTACCTTTCTTTGATACGGACGCAAAAAGATATCAATTCATAATTGTTAACACGTATATCCATAAATATATAAATAGGATTTTAGTCCATACAATACGAATATCTCGGGCAAACTATTGGTAAATTGATTTAAGGTGAGCTCAAATGGGTTCAAATATATTTTCCCATTTTTACATCTAAATGATAGTGACCATGAGTAGTCAACCTTGAAGGAAAATGCTAGAATAAAGATATTTTCCTAAAATTATAAAAATATTATATATATATATATATATATATATATATATATATATATATATATATATATATATATATATATATATATATATATAATGAAACGTTTGAGACTATCAGGCACAATGTTGAAAATGAAGTATTCATTTTTATTGATCAATGTTGTTTTTTTATGTGACTAGCTATTTAGCGTGCATGTTGCTAACTGGAAACAATAGTTCATAATGAATGTATTTATTTGAAAATAAATACTTCGGTTTGATGTCAGCTGTTGTAATTCAAGTACGTGGAGAAGAGTTACAGTTACTTTTGACCATAAACCTGGAAACATGCGCTTATGGTAATTGACGGTGCAGTCTGACGGAAAGGGAAAAATAAATGACAAAGCGAGTAACACCCAAAGAAAGCCCTAGTCACCTTTAGAAAGAGCAGTATATTAAATTGCAAACAGTGGCTTCACTACTTGATAAAACTAACGAAATTTAAAAACTTAAAGCAGAAACAACATAAAATTCATTGGGATCAGAGCGAAGATTGGTTTTAATAAAATGGATACATGTATCGATGCTAAATCTTTATTATTAACATCCCGATCTGAAAAATATGTTCAAATAAAGTCTTCTGCAAATTTAAATAATAGTGTGTTTTGAAACTCAGACTTGCTTTCAATAACACATTCAATGAGAATTTCGTTTTAAGCATACAGTGAATGAAAGTGCAAAGAAGAGTGCCCGAGAAAAAACATTATTTTACTCTGTGGGGAAAGTATTTTATTTTGTTAGACAAATCCCTGCATAAAAAATACGCCGCAGTTAGCTTTGTAGTTTCAATTTTGATAATAAGATTGCTATTATACTGAGCAAGTGTCTAATTATTTCTTTGCAGATCTTAAGCATCTTCAAACATCTCAGGACTGCACCGGCGAAAACGAAGGTTGGCAAAAGAGCATGATAGGAAGTATTCCACAAGTATAACTGATTGCCATGACAGTGCAAGAGTTTAATTACCTGCTTGCGATCTAAAAATTGCGTTATTTTAATTTAGCTACGCCTGTTCCTTTGATCAGAATGACTTTCTTCTTCAAGATTAATTGCTTCATGTTTCAAGTCTGGAGATATAATAATAATAATAATAATAATAATAATAATAGTAGTAATAATAAAAATATTATTATTATTAATAATAACAACAATAACAATCATCATCATCGTCATCATCATCATCATCAGTATTTTCTCCAGGCCCTTGTGGGTCGTCGAGTCGGAAATGCTTTGAAAAATACTTCAAGTTAGCGACAACCCGTCAATTGCCCGACAACCTTTGATTTATGAACGTCTACAAACTCACTCCTGGCTATTTGCAGATTTTGTTTTTTGCTTGTTTGCAGTTAATTCATTTTAAAACGATAGATGTTAAGATAACAATAACAAAGGTGATAATGAATAGATGAATGAGTTAACATTATGGCTTGATGTCGATTATAGTTTCAATATTAAACAAATTATTTACGTTTGCAAGGAATAAGTGCTAATCACCAGGTTATCTCTTAATCAAATATTGTGCCTGATGAACAACAATGTGTTCGAAAGAAGAAAGAGCAAGTTTTGATAAAGCAAATACCAGAAATATAACAAAATGAGATATGTATAAAGGAATTTGAAACCACTGTGACTTGAACCACGTATTTTCTTGATTTGTAATGAGAATAAGATTCTACCCACATACTGACAGAAGTTACGTACGGTAGCTGGTGCCTAACTCTTAAGACAAAGGAACTAATGCATCCTGAGTTCTCTCTTCTTTAAAGTCTTCACTACACTAATTAGGTTCCTTATACTTTTCCTTCATTTATCTACATATTTGATGAAATCCAGTGAATTAGTTGTAAGTCCAGATGCACCAAGATTATCTTACTTCTGTTAGGCAATAACTTCCACAGAGCATATACAGTAGTCACGTTTGATAAAATGACGGCATGTTTAGTCCAGCTCACCTTTTCGGAAACGGCCGAATCAAGCTTGTTTGCTTTGTCATCCTACACAAAACCCAAGAGGCTGAACTCAATGACTATTTAAATATATTTTCTGTTTGGATTTAAAGCTGGTTTAGATTTAAATTTATCTCTTGAAAACAAAAATGATCTTGTTCAGGTGAAAAAATGTCTTCATTGACATACCTATCCAGCGGATGTTGCCAATTTATTTACGTTTTTTCTTTTCCACCATGCCGTTTGACTATTTGCATATTCGTAAATTCTCAAATTGACTGAAATAAATGAGGAATCTTATATTCATAGAGAATACATTGGCTGGAAACTCATTTATTTGTGAACCAATTGTACTCAAAATTTATGAAAAGACTAATTCATGCGAGTTTAATAGAATGAGTTGATTTCAACCAGTTCTAAACTTATGAAAAATACAAACATAACAGCTAAAAAATGCCAACAGTGTACATATATGTAAGCAATGAGGAGATGCCATCATAATTGCCTAAAACAAACTCCAAAGGAAAAGAAGTAGGTTTAAAGTAATAAGTCATTTAAATTAGTCTTCCACGTGAATTGTGCGCATCAACATTTACTGAACTTACATGACCTGTTTCTATTCGATGTTCAGTGTCACCTATACCTGTTACACTCGACAACAAACAGTAATCAAAACTCTGGATTAAATATAATACTAAAACGTGTGTTATTAGCGACTGTAGCCCTAGTCTGAACTATCTTTCAAAACGATGGAAAAAAATCGGCGGTATTTGAATGTTGCTTGCAACGTTTGCATTGTCTTTCTTATGTGCAGCTAAAGAACTCAGAGCAAAGGTTTTTGTTGCAAGTAAATAAACCTACAACAATCAGGTGACTTTCTTTGAAGGCATTGTTAAACCATCAACAAGTAAATAAAAAGATAATACTTTTTGTCGGTTTTTCTTTAAATGGCATTTTCTTTAATACATTCTGAATACATTTCAGTATGGACGATTTTAGAGAGGCTATACAGACATGGTGGAAACGGCCCGCATTGCATGTATCAAGTTATAAATCAGCTAGGTCGTGAGTATTATTTTCGTTTTTATTCCTTATATGCTATACCCTAATATTTCTGAATTAAATTCATGATACTAAGTCTACCGACACGTGTATGTATGTATGTATGTATGTATGTATGTATGTATGTATGTATGTATGTATGTATGTATGTATGTATGTATGTATGTATGTATGTATGTATGTATGTATGTATGCATACATGTATGTATGTATGTATGTATGTATGTATGTATGTATGTATGTATACATACATGTATGTATGTATGTATGTATGTATGTATGTATGTATGTATGTATGTATGTATCTATGTATGTATGTATGTATGTATGTATGTATGTATTACTTTGTATATATGTGTATATGTGTGTATTGATTGATGAATAAATGGATGTAGTATCCATATGTGAGTGAATTATATCTATTCTAAACATCCTGGGGCAAAGACTTATGTTTTCAATAGGTATTTGGTCGGAGTTGAGAGAGTTTTTGATGTGCTTGAATATATGTCGGGTTACTAAAATCGTTTTTCTTAATTACAACTATTTGCAGTATGTAAACTTTCAATATTTTACAATCTATTCCGATACTTCATTTTACTCGCACAATAATAATATATTCAAAAACTGACAATGGCAAAATCCATATAACTATAATGCGAATTGCATTTACAGAGACGTTTTAATCTCAGTTATCTATATATGGACTTCCAATTAAATATTCTTCATATTTATTCAGTTTAAGCTCCAAAGTGAATTTGAGGGCAAAAACTATTATAGTCACTAGATAACTGTGGCAACTGAAGCAATTGCCAATCTAAATGTTAGTAAATAATTTCTATTTGGGAGAACATTTCATACTCATATAATGAATAAAAGCCAAACAACCCAACATCCCAAACTTACTTGTAGACCCTATGAAAATACCTCAATGGTATCAAAACTTTTTGTTTTCTTTCTATTTATATTTTCTTCGGGAATTTCATAAGTATTAAAGCATGCCTATTGTTGCTAATCTTCATGCGTTACGAAATACCAGTGCGTTTAATAAGGAATTTGTTTTCTCTACGAAGTACATCAAGTTATTCAAATGTTGTAGTGGGCCGGACTTTCTACGGACAATTTGACGCGGGGTGCCACTTTGCACCTTTCCAAACGACGCGACCCGTCAGTGGTTTAATTGGGTATCGGGTATAATATATATCGGGTATAATATATATATCGGGTATAATATATATCGGGTAATACTGAATATGGAAGATTCAGAATAAACTTAATAGGTAGACATTAAATTGAAAGGAAAATTAAAGAGAATTTCTTTTTGTTCGGATGTAGCTAAAGACATCGTAGCCGTGCTTTAGATGAAAAAGGATTTACACTGTACGTACCTGCCTATCTAAATACATATACACATACCTGCATCGATAGAAATACAGATACATTGACTGATTGATTTATTTGTCTCAACTATTTGTGCTTTGCTCTGTATGTATGCATGAATGAATGTATGTATGTATGTATGTATGTATGTATGTATGTATGTATGTATGTATGTATGTATGTATGTATGTATGTATGTATGTATGTATGTACGTATGTATGTATGTATGTTTCACTGTTTGCATGAATATGTTTATGCTTGTATGTATGTGTTTACGTATATATATATATATACATATATATATATGTATATATATATATATTCATGCATGTATGTAGGTAGTAGATACGTATTATGCAAACATGCATTCGTAACGCAATCATTTGTACCTAACCTTAAATAAAATTATGTAATAAAATGCATTGAATAATTATTTATTTCAGAAGCATTTCAATCCTGCCAAGTAACGCCATCATATTGTACTTGTTCTGGATCAAACCAGTTAGATTATTATCATGTGCATGATGGTAAGCAAATTAATATTGATATTCATTCACTACATCTATATTTTCATCTGTACTCTCTACCTTTCTTTTTTTGTTCACAACATACCAACAAGAGCCACGTCTGGAAAAACATATCGTTCTCATGAAAACAGGTTGGTACTGGAGTAGGTCTCATTCTTATACAACAAAAATAGATGTGGTAATATAAGTAAGTAAACACATATGAATTCAAGGAGAAGAGTGAATTCGGTATCGAAGCTGCAATATATGATAAAGAGTGAAGTCTTTCCTTCCTATGGTTGAAGTCGAAGCAAAAGATCTTGTTTCAGTCTATTTAGTCTTTTATATCACTACATCCAAATACTTAATGTATGCCATCATATTTCTTTATATAAACAATTAAATTCATCGATGATGATGGAGGTGTCATCTGTTAGGAGGACACATAAGCACTTGAACATATATTACTTGACCTTCCATTTACTTGATTGTTTCCGAAGTAGTATGTAAGTGACTTGTTGAGCACACCTAGTACTATTTTACAAAATTATACATTTCTATATTGCGCATGGATACGAGAAGAAAACGAGCACGCTATGTACGATTTTCGAAAATTTGTATTACCTTCTCGTGTAGGGGTGCGAAAATGCTCCAAAGGTTTGAAAAAAACATGGAGAACACAACGAGTACACCTTGTCGTACTTGCCATAATTTGTATTTCCGTCTCTTGTAGGAGTACGAGGATATTTCAAAAGAAACATTGATCACACTTATAAATTTCGAGCATCGATCACGTTTTATCTCTCGATTGAACATTTAGCAGAGCACAAACTGATTAAGATATACAATCCTAAACATAAAATTAACTATCATCCCTTTAAGTTTTGGCTCTATTCTAAGGTCATGCAAAATCCAACAGAATATATTATTGATTCTTATTTACAGCTGTATGTTATACAGAATAAAAATATACATTAGTGCAATGCAAACTGTATGTAACACAAGCCGATCAGTGAGATTTATTTCATTTATTGTGTATAGTAAAATTATATGTTGAAATAAACAGCTCGGCTGTCTCTATTCACAACTGTATAATAATGTTACTACATTATATGAAAATTGTCTTGTTGACAATAATGTAGGTTTTAAAGCGCAGTCAGACACTAGAGCGCAGGCAGACAGGAAATCAAGAATGGAATGTTAAGGTCATACCTAGCTGAAGGTATATTCGATAACTCATACTTGTGATTCGAATCAAGGCAAAACTGAGACAAAAATTTAGGCGTAGACAATATCGCTGAATAAAACAGTGAAATATTACATAAATGAATGAAATTCATGCCATGATTTATATATACTGATACATAAAACATAGAAACAGTGAATTGGTACACCGGTGAAAATCATGATATATTTACCATATAGTGACATGTCACATAACACAGAAACAGTGAATTATTACACAGGTGAAAATCATACAATGATTTCCAAATGAGTGATACGAAGGAAAACACAGAAACAGTGAAATCATATACAAGATCGTAAAATAGTGACATAGTTGTACAAGTCACCTCAAACAAGATGCTACATATTAATTCTGGCAGAATCAAACGTAACTGTGAATCTGTATTTCTGTTTTAATAAACGTCGTGCACCTTTCATGCAGCCTTGTCGTTGTCCCTCATGGCGAAACAACAAAGTCACAGACTTATAATGTCGGAGACGTTTCCAGAAACCTGTATGCAACATACACACGAGCACCTATCACAAGTACAGTGAATTGGTATTCATAGCTTACTTGGCTATTAGAATGTTGCTTAAAAGAACATTTTAAAAAATCATTTAATTTGTGTTGCCTTTGCTTTTCAAGTTTTGCTTTAGCAGCTGGAGAGCTTAAATCATTCCTGTCATCATCACCATAAGTAGACGCATATACAGAAAAAACATCGTGTCTAATTCCTCGTCATCAGTTCAGGCTGGTTCAAATAAATTGAGCCGACAATTACTTCACGTAAAAGCTAAACAGTTATCTATTGATCCTTCAATAACAACTGTTGCTGTAACCATTTATTGCATTTATGAGTGACACATTCTAATTGTGATGCCAGTTTTCATATGCTCTGACCACCATTTGGATCTATAATATATATATTGTATGATTGTGTTTCAATTCAAGAAATAAAATATTGTTCTCTTCTAAACAATACGGCTCTTGTTTATCTCTATTCCTGTATAAAAGTTGAACTAAATTATATTACATTTAGGTTTAGTATATAAGTTCACAAAAACATTGCGTATAAGCCTGATTTGTTTATTATATGAGAGATTTCTGTGAATCCTATTGTGTGTAAAATATATTTCTCAAAACGTGATGGATGTTAGAAAAATTCACAAGTTTCAACCAATCTGTGATGTGTTGTTTAGTACTTAAAAGTTTCGACAACCCTTTTCATCCTTTAATATTCATAACATGTTTCAAATCTATATACCATTACTTCTTTGCAAAGAAGTTCGAAAATCGTAAAGAAATATACATGAAGACATTAGTTTGGTTTATCATCAAGTACTTTTTGTATTTACTTCTTTTCTCTTTAAATGTTCTAATGCTATTTAACAACGCAATATTATTTACACCCATTTCCCTGTTTAATTCAATTTTGCATGTCTCTATGGGCTTTGTTTTTGTTTTTTGTTGTTATTTTGTCTTTTGGGTTTTGACTTCATCAAATTGTCATTGTTTCACCTATTGCAGATTTTGTTTTTAGATGTTTCTGTAAAACAAATTAAAGGTAAAACATTACTAGGACCTCTAAGGGTCATTTTTTAAACTCGTTCTATACATGATCTTTGCTATTTACTTTACATGTAAAATATATGATGCAGGCATGCTGTGAACGTTTGTCACTTTTCCATCTTCCTCTCTTATATTAAGTGTACCATTTTATAATAGTTCACAATGTGCATTAATATTCTATGAAGCAAAATCTCTGTGAAAAATATTTGTAACTAACAAATACTCTAGAAAACACGAATAAGAGCCATTAGAGTAGGTTATAAATATTTCTGTTTCAAACAGCAAAAACTGTATCAGATATGTAGTTGTCTGGCTATTGAATTTTAGAAATTGTACTTGGTTATGTTCACTATGGAATTTTTACTCTGAGTTAAGTTAAGCTATGTGTCAAACATTCAAAGCCAATACTTTCTTCATTATCATCATGTGTAGCTCTTCCATGTTTGACTGTATCATATACGTTTTAAGGCTGTATTAACCATCAGGAATTAGAACAGTCGTTGTTTCATTCTTATCATTGATACTGTTTCTGAGTTCATCGGAACTATTGAAGTACCCAATAATACAAACCGCTCTCTCTAATGAACTTGTCTGGTTTTTTTTATCAATTGGATTTTAAAATATACTTCGTTTTCAGTTAACTCATAGGTTGTAGTTTAGCAATTCTGCTTTTCAACGGTTGCTCTACCTCAGGGACACTTCACCGCAGGCGATGACGTACCTTTCATTTGTTTAGCGATAAAGGTTGCCTAAAACAAGAGTTAGTTGTTTGTTTGATTTTTTTTTCTTCTACTTTTGTTTCTGAATTAATATATGTCCTGATTTTGATTTTAACTTCTTTGTATCTGTTGTACTCGTTGATAAGCAAACTAAACTCTTCATGTTAGATTTCGTTTTTACTTATCGATTTGCATATCATGTTTTCGATACTATTCAACTTGGTTGAAAGAAGATGTTATTGTTTAATCATGCTTTGAAACCTTTTCTACAAAATATCATATCATGCAAAACATTTTAAATAATTCTTATAACTTATGTGCTAAATCCGGTCAAGGTCAGTATATATTCCTGATATACACAATCCAGATGTTGGAAAACCTACATCAGCCCATACCCGTCTCTAACCAATTCAAAACTTTGTATGCTATTTTCCATTTCTTTTTATACCTTTGTAGTGTTTGATCTCTTACGAAATAATTTTTAGTCTCTTTAATTGTTTACATAAGTTGTTGTATTGTTGTCTCAGATGAATTTTCACTCATTTTCGTACAGGTGCCTCACTTTTTATTAAATAACAATTTTGTCCGGTAGAAGTCCATTGCCTATCAGGTGGTCGATTGTTAACAGTTTCCAAGACAATGGAATAATTAGATTCACAACTTTTTTAAAAGCATGATATAGGCAATAGTATGAGCAGAGCTTAATGATACATTTTATTGATAATGTTTTTTTCTTATGCTCAACATTTGCTTATTTATTAAGAGAAATATAGTTAGCAAATGCATATTTGGTTTACATTTGCTAGTACTGTCTTAACAATTTCATCAGGGAAATGTCCATGTGCTATCAGGTAGTTGATTGCGAACTAATTAAGGGAAAATGGAGGATCAGCTTTGCTATTTCTTTAATGTCAATTGTTGATCGTGGACTATGGACATACTAAAGAGCTTCTTTACAAACATGCTGTATGTAATTATGTGAACATATTTAAGTGCTGCATGGGAAACAGAGTTAAACAGTTTGCTTTGTTGCGCTCAATATTTTCTTCTTTATCTAGCGAAAAAGTTAGCAAACGTTAGCGCAGACTTAAAGTCTTTCTCAAGCATTTCTTGTATTGGGTTACATACAGACTATCTGTTGTTGTCTTCTTTTGTACAGTTGTTCTTTGGTTGATTGTTCATTGCTAATTGCAACATCTTAACATCTATGACTATAGTACGTTGAAGACAAAATTAAAAAGATACCCAAAACGGCTACACCGCCAGTTATAAAATAATGCATTGTGTTGTTTGATTTTTTTTTTCTTCATATCTTTTGCATAGTGCGATTTCAGGATCTTGTGAAGTTACTTTCTCTGGTTCTTAACTTACTTTGTTTTCATCTTGTCTTTTTCTAATTCAGCTTCTGTTTATTGACAAGGAAATTTGGGACGTTAACTAAATATCACTCTAAATTGGAACATTGGTTAGTTGGAAGATGAACTAGGATGCTACATACAAGTAATGAAAACAAGTTTGAAATATATTTACTCAAATAAAAATGATGCATCTAAAAACCTCATCAAAATGTTAAGAAAAGAACAATAATCTGCCCTTTACAGAAGTAGTAGATATTGCAAACATTGTCATAAATGAGTACTGCAGAAAACAATCTCCTAAATTGCAATAATTAATATAAAGAGCACTATAAGAAAAAGTACATGAAACAAAAGTAACACAATGAAGAAAACTGCAGACTAATTAACAGGACAATAAATACCATTTTATCAGCATTGAGAAAACAAAAAAAAACCCCACAAAAAACCCCACAACATCTTTAGACTTCCATCTAAGATGGCTAAATGTCATTAAACCTGATGGTGTCAGGAAAGATAATTTAGACATGGTAGACTTTATTTCTTGTTCCTCTTGTGAATTTTCTTATCCTCAACAGAAGATAACATGTTACCAATGGACAAATACTATATACAATAAAACATGTATAAAATTTAAAAAAGAGATACAATATCATGAGAAAAAGATGAATCATTCAAGATGGTTAACTTCATTATTGAGGAAATTGTACAAAACACGTATTGCCAATTTGCTTGATCGTTCCTTTAGTACACAATGTCTCTGACACGATCGTGAACATTATTGCCAGATGTATTTCTCTTGCTAGATTTTATCGCATAATGCAAAGAAACTCCTCCAACTATTGCAAGAAGTGTTGTTAAAGACACAAATGAATAAAAATAAAGCAATCAATACGCATTTTATTCATCAAGCATTCCGCAACGACATCTATATATTCGTCCTTATTTCGAAGTATATATATTTTAATGTTAGCAAGCTGGCACTCAATGCAGATAGAGGCAATCCTAGCTTAAATGATCAAAATATGATGACATATCTAATTCGATTTAACGTCATGCAGCCATCGTTTAGTTAATTTTGTAAAATGATCAACTTGTCGATTTGAATAATCTTGTTTATTATTGATATCACAGGTAAATAACTACATCTGACACTGATTTGGAAATTTTACTAGCTCTAGTACTTACAAATATCTCATGCGTCTTCTTGGTTTGTTTCTCTTCCATTTTTCTAACTCATTTTCACTCAACTTTTACCGGTTATCTCTTTGTGTGCAATAGTTATGTTCAATCCTTGTTTTGTACTCTTCGATTTCAGTTTCAAGCTGTGACATACATTTCTTCATATACGCTATTTGAATAATATGAGTTAGCTAGATGTGGTGAACCCTTTGAAGATTTTGAAACAAATGAAGAACCAAAATATTTCACTAGAGATGACTATGAATACAATCAGTCATTGGAAAATAGTGAAACGCAAGTAGATGGATCTAACTGATTAACAGAAGATTTAAGAACTTCTCAGCAATTTAGACTTTGTCAAATAATAAAAGATTTTGCTATTTTTGACAATTACAATATTAGTGATGAATTTATAAACAAATATGCTAAAACTGAGTTTAAAGGTAGGGATGGTGAATGTATGTACTATCTCAATAAAGGTAAGTATCAGTAAATTTACGTATTACTTTGACAACTGGAGGGGTGTTTTCGAAAACCAGCTGACAGTTAAAACGTTCTGGAGGTTCTAGGTTTGCAAATGGAGTAAGTAAATAAGATTTTTTTAAAACTGTAGGTATAAAAGTCCCCAATTTGTTAACCCTGCATATAAAGGCGATGTGTTTTCCACATTATAAAAAAAAAACAGATGAAACACAACCTAAACTGCGGTGCATCACTCAAAGAGAAAATAGATTACCATGAACAGTTACCATTACACAACCAATATTAGTCCCCAAGAATATTGAGATTCTCCTAATATACACAAACAAACCATTTGACTGGCAAGTTCGAGAAACAGAGACTATAATAGATGATTAATACGGAAAATTAAAAAAGGAGAACTTCCAGCTGCAGTGAAAAGATTATTAACTATACAAAAGACGTAACAGAATCAAGAGGTTATGTAAAAGCTGTAAACATTGCCAATTCGAATACAGAATGTTTGAAAATTGATGTGGAAACGAATGAAAATGGACATCAGGAAAGAAACAGACCAATCAGACAAGAAACATTGAAAAAAAAAGTTGGAAAGTCTTGAAAGTGAAAAGCGCAAGTAGATGGGCTTCTAAAGTACCCGGAGAGTAACTCAGAAAAAAATATTGGAAAATTCAATTGAAAAGTGAGCGAAAAATTCCTAATAGGTGAAGGACTCGAACTGTTATTCCCAAAAAATGTGTGACAATTGTTGATATAGCTATAGCGCTAGTAATGACAATATCAACAGTTGCTATTTCTACACCAAATTTGGTAAAGGTTCCATAACCGGTGGTGATCAGTCTGAATTTGCTCCTACTGCACCTACTCCATCCCCACCTACTCCAGGCAAATAATATGTTGACAAAATCAAAATTTGCTTAAAAAAGTAATCTCATTATTTGTTTGGTTTAGCAAAAAATGGCACCAGCAGCATTACCATAAATTATTGGTAATCGGATTTGTTGTTTGCTTAGGAGTGCTGCTCAGATTGTGTTTTTGCTTGATGTATGTTATTTTTCTTTTTTTGGCATTAGAAGGTTTGTTATTTGCATTTTTGTTCAAAGTATAAGAGGGTAGTAAGCTCGTTCAAAACGTAAACGAAACCAGCTCCTGAAACCATTAGAATAAAAATAAATGATTGTTTCTTTATATCATGAATAATGTAATGGTGGTAGTGGGGTGGGTCTGTTTTGGCATCATGTTTCTTTTGAATGTTCGAGTATCGGATCGCATTAGCAAACCTAACAATAGGACTATCGTCGTTGTCTGGACGAGACAAGCCTTGTCGCGGAGCGCCATCATCATTATAATCCTTCTTTTTTATATACATTTTACTGACCTTGTCTTCTTTTCTCTCTAATAAAATTTCTTCTACTGTCACAGATTGTTTATCAGCCTTTTTTTGATACTTCTCTTTGTTACCTCAGTATTGATGTTAGAGTTTAGCCCCAGTTTAAACTTGTTTCTGGGTCTCTGTAATTTGTTATTGTATCCGATGATATTACCCAATGTCATTGCCATGACAATCAAGAACAAAAAGATACTGTCACTACCAACAGCATAGTCCAATTTAACTTTTGAGTCTGGTACATACTGTTGGAATTTTACCATATTTTCATCTGAGTCGTAACCTTAGCATCATAATATTTTAACAGCTCCATTAGATTTTCTAGCAGTCTCTGATATTGTTTAAACAGACTGTCCAATGTGAGTTCTATTTTGTACACGTTTACCTAAGATTCTAATGCTTGATTCAGTCTTGAAATAACTTAATCAGTCAGCCCTTTACTATCCTGAAGAAAGAAGTTTGTCCAACCTGTTAATTCTTCCTTATTTGTCATAGAATTAATTTCATCAGTTGACAAGGTACTCCAGCGTTCGACAGTACCAGATCCAAATTTGTGTTTACAGTTGTGAGCAGCTAACACAACGGTAGGTGTAGGCTCCCCAAAACCTTGGTGTACATTTTTTAATTATTCTGGTCAATTATCAGTCCTTTTGTTTTTCTTTTGATGTATCTCCAGACATGATGCAGTGGAATTTTAAAACTGTTCCAGATTGAATTAAATTGTTCCATATCTATGGTATTGTTACTTGATTTTAAAACATTGTCGCCCTGTAACATTATTTTGCATTCATTTTGGAAATACACATGAAATTTGTATACTGATTTCGTTAACTCTGGTACATATTTGTCTATCAAATTCCAGTATCAAATCACACCAGTAGATCTTGCCATCCACGCTGTCCAGTTTAGTTTATCCTACCAAAATTTCCTGTCAAACTGTGATCTGTATCGTTTCGTAGAGTCATTACTGTCAACGTTTAAAGTGTAGTTATTAAAATGCTTAATCGCGAAAAACTGAGTTTCATTATACTACAATTTTTTTCGTTAAATTCATTTGATATGTTAACTTGGTTCAGGTGAATTAAACAATTTTGTGCATTACACACTGAGTTTCAGGACAGGATTAAGGTTATGTACTTGTAAGTTTTCTTTGAAGCTGTAATCCATTAATGTACGATAAAGTTTAAGTTAAACACTAGTGTTCAACAATGTTCACCTATACTTCTTATATGGAATCGTCTTTCTTTTTCTAGACAAAAATGCGTGTATGCACAATGCATATATAAATATATATATATCTGTGTGTGTGTGTGTGTCTTGTATGCGTGTGTGTGTAGGCCAAAAGAAAGGTGTACTTGTTTTAACTTCATCCAGATCGTGTCCCATATCAACTGATTTTCATTGATTTTATGCTAATTCTTTGAGGTTGAAGTTGATCGCGAATTTTGTGTGTATCGCTACCATACCTTCTTGTAAAGAAATTTAAATGTTGTCATGATTGTATCAATAACTACGTGATCTTGATTATCCTTTATTTTATTAAAAATCTCGGCGACCAGCTATTAGTCTTTTACATTGTGTTTGTTTTTAAGCTTTTTCGAAATGTAGTAGGAATCAACTTCATTTTTTATTGCTGTCTCTTTTCATTTTATATGTGATGACATTTAGTAGGAAAATGCATTGTTGAATGGTTAGTTGTATCACTAGCTGCAATTCCTTCTTTTAATGAAATTTGAGAGAATTTTAAATGTCCCATTATTTTATTAACGTCTATTCCTTTTTAATGCCTTTTATTTTGCTCAAAACTCGTAGGCTGACTTATAGTTTTTACGTTGTATTTGTTTCTCAGCTTTTTTTAATGTGTCTTTTTTTTTTGGGGGGGGGGAATAAACTTCATTTCTTTAATAATTTATTCTGTAATGTCTTATATTACCGTGACAGGACAATGCCTACATTGTAGTCGATTTATCACATTTTCATGTGTACCACTTTTATTTAAATGTCCGATTATTTTATTAACGTCTATTCCTTTTTAATGCCTTTTATGATGTTTTTGGATATAATTTTCTGTTTAAATCTGGTTTTTGATCATTACAAATTCACAAGACGTGCATTTTACAATTCCTTAATTTTCCAATGCTCTTTTTTCCCCCTGTATTTGTTGTTTTGTTTTTGTTTTTTTTCGGGTTTTTTTTTCATTTGTTACATTAAAAAAATCGTCAAAGTTACATGCTCCTTAATACTGATATATATATATATATATATATATATATATATATATATATATATATATATATATATATATATATATATAATCGTCTCAATGCTTGAGGTGTTTCTTTGACGTATCATTTATTTTAACGAAATAATGTGTTCTGCTGGCTCCGAACTCTTAAATGACTCATCGTATCCTTTCTATTTCACAAGTGTATACTTTTTACCTTTCCCTCGTACGGTTTTCAATATCTTTTCAACCTTGTATATGTCAACTTGTTACTAGTATAGAGATAAATTTTGTTCGTAAAAGAGAATCTCATTATCCTCCCCCTTAAGATTCTACCGTTTGTAAACGACAGAATCACCTAATATTACTTGCCTATTTTTGAATATTTAATCGGTGACAATAGAAAGGTATCCTTTTGCAAGTATTGTTTAATCATTTGAAATTCTAACTGTGTCACCAAGTTTGAAGTTAGGAGTTCCAAATGTATTAGTTGTTAAATAAACGAATAGATTGATCCATACTTTTGACGATTCAACCGGGGTCATGTCTATTGATGTGTGATGGGTGTTATTGTATCCATAAATAAGCTTTAAAACACCTCGACCCATTTCCTGGTTTCATTTTGAGTGAAATACTTTCGTACTCTAATGTTCAGGGTTCAACCATCCCACTATAAATGCTTATATGTGTGGGTAAGTTGAAAAGTATTCAGTATTTGCCTTTGCTAGCAAATATTTAATTTTTGTGATGTAAACCTCCTTTTCCTTTATCAAACTTTTAGGCTTTCTTTGAAGATTTCTCTGAAAGCGTCGTGCATGCCATTTTCTTTTTTTCGTTTATAATTTTTCAGCCCATGCATATTTTGAAAAGACATATATCACTGTCAAAATATAGTTGTATTCATCGCTGTATTTTTTATATACTTGCATGTCAACACTATTTGGCAGCCACTAGTCATCCACTAAACTAACATAGACCTTTATCTATGGAAATCAGTTTTCGCTTGTTTTGTGTAACGTGTAGGTAGAGGAGTTAACTATTCTTTCAATTCAGCGTATTTTATTTCATTTTGTTTCCTGGTTAATTTGTTCCCACAGTTAACTGATATTTGTGTAAACGACTGTACTTCCAGGATAGTAGTAAAGATGTCTTAAATGCTTTTTTTTTGCCAACCATTCAAAAGGTATTGAAATCTCCAGAGCATATCTTGCGCTTAACAAATTTTCTCTAGGCGTTATGAACAATTTAACCAGACATCATCGACAACAGGAACCTCCAATTAAAAAACGTATTAATGATTTCAGATTTGTGTCAAGTTTTGACATTCCTACGGTTGCGTTAATGCAACTACTTCATATACTGTGTCTCCATGTGCTGTTTTTATTCAAACATTGTTTTATTTAATTATATTTCTGTCTTTAGTGAATAGCTGTAGACTGGCCTTTAAAAGTTTACGAGATCCTACAGTTGTACTGTAAATGTAGCCGAACACAATTGTGTATATTTCCTCACATCACATACAGACTTTAATTCTTCCTCATACAGTACTATTTTAAAACTCAGAATTGATGACACGTTTGTTTATGTTATTATCAGTAAATGCTATGTGTAGCACTTTGTGCAGGATATATTTTCATGATTGAAATCAACAAATCAGTATCTTTATTCTTTAGTATGTTATTCTGTAACACAAATAGCTGTGACCACACATTAATTCCATCCAAACTTGTCAACAAATGCATGTTATTTCTTGATACTGAGATTATTGCTTTTATGTTCAACTAAATATTAATATCATCTCTAGGAAAACTATTGAATCTGTCACAATACAGCTTTGTGCCATTATATATGTTGATATAACTAATTCAATTTGTTTGCGCTCTACTACATGTTTAAGCAAGAAATGAGAATGTGGTCTAGTAACTAGAATGTGCGCAGGTGTTCTGGTTGTTTCTTTGTATTGAAACAAGAGTTGCTATTTTGGAACATCCTCGATGTATTTTAGGAATTTACAAGTGTGCTTGTCGCCTTCTCATTATTTCCTTGGAACACCCTTGTACCACTACACGAGATGGTAACACAAATGTTCTATAAAAAAATACACCGTGTGCTTCTTATGTTCTCCTACCACTACACTAGATGGTAATATACATGTTGGAAAATAGCACACACCGTCACTTTCGAATATATTTTATATTCTTGCTTGGACCTTTCCACAGCGATTTTAATATTCCTCGACTAGTGTGCTCATAGTAACTGACAGAAAAGGTAAATTAAAATATACAAAGTCGCAATCTACTTAGTTTGTGCTCGAAAACGTTGTTTTCATCAGCCAGCCCTCTTAATGCAGATACATGCCTAAATTAGTTTTCATAAGCAATGCACTGAACATTTTAGAATACTTAAGAAATGTATGCTATAATTTTCCGATAAAAGAAAACATTCAAAAAAGTAGCCCAACTTTTCAACCTTTAAAGTAAACCGGATGTATTATTATTGCGCTTCTTTAACATTAGCTGCAATTGAGGCAATACCTTTGAAACACAAATATCCAGCAGAAAGAGTATCTAGTAAATAACACTTTTCATGTTAATGCCAATCTCTAAGCCAAAATTATGCAAATAATTTATGAGAAAATAAAAGGCATTCGCTTCACCGATAAAGGTCTGATGGCTGTCTGTCAGTGAATGTGTGAAATGTTTTCCACGTCCTTGTCGCTCTGATAGATTTATTTCCAGTCTTGTCTAAAAACAAAAAGGAAATTAACTAAAATATAAATAACTTTGATATTTTTACATTTTCGATGTTTCATTTTATTAATCGCCATTGGTTATCTTTTTTGTTTTATTCCATAAAAAAATGAATATACCTACTCAGTGTCACAAGAAAGAAAGTTCTTTTTAATCTTTAAACTAATGTTTTGTTAACATTGCGTTATGTAATGATATTTTTTTGTCTGAATAATCTTGACTTTTTATAACGTAGTGTCACTTGTTTTGCTTTTGTTTATGTAATTTTTGTGACAGAATGTGTCAATATAAATGTCTATATCTTGGTCTTTGATTAGCATGAAATTATTTTTTCTATTTCTTCCAGATCTCGGTGAACATATTACCCAGTGTTGGGACAACCACTATGTGCGTAAGTTAGTTTCATTCATAAATAAAAATGAAAGTCGTCCGGGCAAAGAATAGTTATTTAATTGGCGAAAAATTCACACTCTTTATTTATGACATTGACTACTGAGCCGAATATGTTGATTCAAACACTAAAGGATGTTTTGGAGCTAAGAATTTTTATCAAAATAAAGCACTATAGACATTTTAAATAACATTGCTAAAAAAATAATAATAATTGAAATGGAGCCTTGATAGCTGAATGACATTGCCACTACAATTTTGTGATCTAAAAAAGGAACAGTTTACTTTTCATTTCAGTTTATCTTTCATTTCTCAGTCTCAAATGGAATGATAAAGAGGAAATTCGTTTCAAACAAGCTAAAAAAAGTATGTATTTATGTATGTGTGTGTATGACTCATAACTTCATTTCATCCTTTACATCGATATGTGTGCATGTATATATATATATATATATATATATATATATATATATATATATATATATATGATTGTATATATATATATATATATATATATATATATATACAAGTTAGTACGTATGGATGGATCATCAGAAAGATCGATGGATAGAATAGTGAATGTGTTAGTATGGGTACATTGTTTGTATATTTCTTTCTTTCTTTCCTGCAGAATTGTTCGAGACTTATTTCCACAGTACTTCAAACCCTTTTTATGAAACTCAGTTCCAGTGTCAAAGCCATCACATAGGTGAGAACAATATATATATTGACCCAAAAATTGATAACGACGCAGAAACAAAACAGTTTCCCAACGTTTCGAAATAAACAAACTCTGAACACAAAAGCCAAGAGAAAGTTTTGACTCCTACATGTTTGAATGACGGCGATATATCCAAACAAAGGATACAAAAGAGAAAGAAGAAAGAAGAAAAAAGCGACAAACGGTCTTAAAACAGGTAAACTACATATCTATTGGATGCTGCCATCAGCCCAACACAGTTGTATAACACAAATCAAAGAAGGGATTATCGTGCCTATCAGGCAGGAAACCAAGATGGTTTGACCTAATTCCA
Organism: Margaritifera margaritifera; assembly: GCA_029931535.1. Classification (NCBI taxonomy): domain Eukaryota; kingdom Metazoa; phylum Mollusca; class Bivalvia; order Unionida; family Margaritiferidae; genus Margaritifera; species Margaritifera margaritifera. Next base: position 3,471,219 of record JAQPZY010001607.1, read on the forward strand.
GGCTGGGAATAATGGACTGACACCATGCTTGGCGAAAAATCATCATGCCATCTACAAAATATACAATATATATATATATATATATATATATATATATATATATATATATATATATATATATATATATATAGAGAGAGAGAGAGAGAGAGAGAGAGAGAGAGTCTCTTTCCATAGAGAAGAAATTATCACCTCTGAATTTTTCCAAACATTGAAGACAAAGATTTAATTGAATGGTTCATAAGAAATAATTTAATGCAAAGCTTCTTATGCTTAAAACAAAATCTCCAGTTTCTCATGTACATTGCACTTTAGTCTCCTCTTGTGATGTATATATATATATATATATATATATATATATATATATATATATATATATATATATATATATATAATTTTTTGTTGTTGTACTAAATGTAGAGGAAGAGTAGTTTCACAATGTTTATTTTAGTTGTTGTGTTCTTTCAGTATGGAATTTACTTGCTGGAATCAGTTCAGAGTTTTGCAGACTGGACATTGTTCTACATGTCGCAGGTAATAACGGTTATTATTTTCTTACAAAGTATAACTGAAAATGCCTTAATGTAACACTTCTTTACCGTGAGTGAAATAAGGTAATTGTATAACTTGTACGTTAACATAATTTAGGTGCAAATATATGATATATAGGTGTTTTAGATATCTCTCAGATCAAAAGTACTAGCGAATGTAGATGTGGAAACACACTATGAAAAAACCTGAAATGTGTGTTCGTCTCATTATCTTAAGTAACTAGACTTCCAGAGTACTTTGAGTTCAATAATTTCAGTGTAGGTATCAACAACAAAAATCTTAACAGATATACTACTTTTAAAATTTCGTTTATATGTTAGTGTTAATATGGTTATACCGTTATGCTCAATTTCTTTGTGCATGTGTCATATTCTGCAAAACCAAGAGAGTTACCGTCTGTACCCGCTTATAAGTCCAAATAAACTACAAACTGCTCAGACTTTGATCTGCCATCACATAATGCGCCGGCAGATCTAGGTCTCTGCAGTTTGTTAGGAGTAATCAGTAGAACAAACAATATATATCCTTATCTGCCCGCGCATTATGCGACGGTACATCATGGTCTAAGTTGTTTGCAGTTTGACCCGACTTATAAGCGAGTATAGACAATATTGTGCCATACAAAGCTGTTAAAACTCAATCATTTTTAGAATTATTTCGTTCTTTTTCTTTTCCGCTGTTGATGCGTGTTCAATTGAAATCCAGTATTACATTTGATAAACGCATGCTTATATGAAATTATATAAAGACAACGATGTTATAATTGCTTTTCTCTGTCTTGCAGTGCGTTTGATTAATACAATTATCGTAGTCTTCTTTCATCAAAACACACATCTTTATTTAAATTTAATTGTAGTGTCTTTTGATTGCTGCCTGTACGGACTATTCCTAGCTATGATTGCCTCTCTCTCTCTCTCTCTCTCTCTCTCTCTCTGATTTTAAAGCTCAAACTACTACTCATTCCAGGATGTAAACCCTTCGGGTGACATTTTTGCTTGATAAAGTATGTAATATATTTTTAGATAAATTTCACAGACTTCCAAATTACTGTTCCTGCCAAGGTATCTATCCAGGTAATTAATAGCTTGGATCTTTTTTCCCATTTCATATAATAATTAATAATGTAGTTTTCTAAAGATCGATACAATGCAATCTTCCTTTATAGAATTATTAAAGTAACGATAAATATGTTGACATGCCGATCTTACAAGCATGAGGTTATACATATTCAATTTGAAAGGGGAGAATTCAATGCTGGTTCGTCTCTCTGCCAAATTGTGCTCATGTTCGGCATATACAGCATTTGAATTTTCCTTCTAGACTTGGTATTTTCAGCATAACATTTATTTTTCACTTTTAGAAATGAAATCGTGATTGGTCCTATCAAACATTTGATTTGTTTTTTGTTTCATCCATATGATACTCCTGTTCTGTACATTTAGTGTTTATGTGTTTGTAACTTCTATTGTTCCCACGTTCCGTTATTTAAACAGTTGTTCTGAGTGCTATGCGGTCTTTTTTAAGAAAAATTAATTATTGGCAGTTATCTTGGAGAATATTTCAATAGAAAGATCCAATTGTTTAGGCTGAAAAGTCGTGGTTGTAGATTAGGCACATTTTGTATTTAACTGCGACACTATTCTGCAAGTTTTCGACTACTGAAAGATCTGCTAAGTTAGCTTAATATATTCAGTGGAGATGAGAAGTAGTCAAAGTTCATCTCTTCCCTCGTCAGTGTTTTAAGCTAGGTAAAGAAATTTCATTAATTATAAAAACTTGTATACGCGTTGAAAAATAAACTTCACAATTTATAACCAATGCGCAAAATATAGAATATACATCTATCCACGATGTTTGAAATTTAGAATTGGCCAAACTGTTCCGAGTGTGACAAGTAGCAAATTGATCAAAATCTCCTTCATCTAAAAGAATTTACTTATCAGGATTAAAGTAAAGCTCAAATGACCGCCATGTCTACAGAGTTTTGATGACCCACTCTTTTCATTAATCAATACATTTGTCAACATTTGACTGAAGCTGTACACAATCTGTAAAGATGAATTTGTTACGAAATCACTATTCACATAATTAAGTACTAAATAAAAATATTAAATCAAAGATGGAAACAACTGCGTGCCTACATTTTACAATCTTTACACAACGCTTTCCTGGGGCACGTATCTGCATGTGAATAGGCACCGCAAATTGAGCTGATCACCCCTTTTCAGGAACGTTTGTGTTTTGTTTAAATGTATCATTATGTTGTGACATCATCTGTATAGAACTATAGGGTGTTAATTGAGCATATTCTTTCAAAGGAGACGATAAGACATTGAATGAACATTTTATATATAATTTTTTCAACAAATGGTAAGGATAATGTACCGTGTGGCATTATTTTCTTTTTCTTTCTATCTCAGGATCCGGTTTACAACAAGGAATAATCTCAGTTACAGAGAGCATTGCAGCTCCAGTCTCCCTCCCGTCGGACTATTGTTTACATTACGATTCGTATAAGTGTACGTGATAATAAGTGTTATTTAAGTTATGTCCTTAGTATATATTACCGAAATCTTTAAACAAATATAAGGGTGTAAATATCAATGTTCGGCAATAACGCAGCGGACCCGAATTGTAAATCACATACACGTATTGCAGTTTATACATCAGTTCCAGCGTTTTACCTTACACAAACTCTACAAAGGAAAATGGAGATCCTGTACGATTAATTCTAGAGAGAAAAGATTCTAGCATCGCAGACTTTGTCATATTTAAATTATAATATGTATTGAGAGTCATTACTAGAAAATTACTGAATATTTTTGAAACGTATTAACTTCTTCTAGTAGAACTGGAAGAGACAAAAATACTGTATGTAAAAGTTGTTTAGAAATACCAATACCATTATGATTCTCTATTACACTTTCAAAGCAAATCCAAATAATTATATATATATATATATATATATATATATATATATATATATATATATATATATATATATATATTTATATAATAAAATTATAATGTAGAGACAAACAGTCATACATATAACTACATATTTCTATAACTAATATATATATATATATATATATATATATATATATACACACACAAACATACATACACATATATACACACATATATACACAATCATACACACATATATATACATACATATATATATATACACACATATATATATATATATATACATATACATATACACATGAATACAACATATCAATTTCTGCAATAAAAATTTATAAAATTGTATATAATGCCTTAGTATTAAGGCCATTGGGATACAGAGTATCTAACCGATTAATCCAGTAACTTTCTTTAATGAGTCTGTTCATTTCTCCGTGCACAGTATCTATTGGCATGAAAGAAAAATCACGTAAAGAGTGATTATTTGTATTAAAATGTATTGAAACATTAGAGGAGAACTGAGGATCCATAGAATTTTTTATATGAAAGCGGTGATTATTCATTCTCTTTGAAACTTGTTGAAGTGTTTGTCCAACATATTGCATATTACATTTTTTACAGGTTATCAAATAAATTACATCAGTTGATATACAGTCAGTGTTATAACGTAGAGAAAACAATTCTTTAGTATTGGTGCTACTAAAATAGGTACTTTCTCTAATATTTGCACATTGAGAGCACCGACGTCTGTTGCATTTAGATGATGAAAAACATATTTTTAAATTTTCTGTCGGTTTAGTTCTGATCAAAAGATCTTGTAAATTCTTAGGTTTTCTATAAGCAATAATTGGCTTGCTCTTGTAAAGTGTTTTGACGCTGTTTTTATATGATAAGTTGAGGAGACTCCAATACTTATTAATTGTAAGGCATATATTTGGCAATGACGGATTATATTGTATTATGAAAGGAATTATATATTTCTCTTTCGTACATTCTGCTGTATTTAAAGCATCATTTTGTGTAAGAATACAGACTTTACTCAAAGCAGACTCTATTACATGTATAGGATAATTCCTGCTTTGGAAATATGTTTTTAATTCATTCAAAGAATTTTGTAATTGACAATCGTCTGAAATGATACGTCGGTATCTTTTCGCCTGACTATAAGGTATACCGTTTTTACGTGACCTGGGATAACAAGACGAATATTCCACATATTGGTGGATATTAGTTTCCTTGACGTGAACATTGTAGAGATCGTATTATCATAATTTTTCATAATATTTACGTCTAGAAATGATACATGCGTCCTGGATGCAGTGTAAGTAAATTTAATTGTGGTATGAAAATTAATTAGGCTATTAATAAATTTGTGTAGATCTTCTTCTGAATGGTTCCAGATCATAAAGATGTCATCTAAAAATCTTAACCAAACAGTGGAATTAAATTTCTCGTTTTCAAAAAAATCTTGTTCCAATTTACCCATGAACAGGGAAGCGTATAAAGGAGCCATAGGACTACCCATTGCCGTACCCATCATTTGGATGTAATTGGTACTATTAAATTGGAAATTATTATTTTCCAAGATAAGTGTTATTATTTTACAAATATCTTCACTCGATAGTCTGTTATGATTAGGACTGTTCTCAAGAAAATATTTACACGCCTTAATACCATCTGCATGCGGTATGTTTGTATACAATGATGTTACATCTAAAGATACAAGGATGGAATTATGAGATAGGTGTGGAATAGACTTCAACTTTTTTATGAAATCAGTAGTATCTTTAATGTATGAAGGAAGTGATTTCATTAAAGGTTGCAAAACACTATCTATATATTTGGATAAGTTCTCCGTATATGAATTACAACCTGATATAATTGGTAGTCCTGGATAATTTAAAGGTAATATATGGTCAGGACTTTTATGAGTTTTTGGCAATATGTAGAATTGCGGTGTAGGTATTTTGAGAGGGAAAGTATCAAATTCTTCATATACGGATCTATTATTCTTACATATTTCATCAATGCATGTGAAAATTTTAGATTTAATTTCTAATAAAGGGTCTTTGTTGACTTTTCTGTAGTACTTTTCATCATTTAATTGACGTTCAACTTCTTTAACGTAGTCTTCCTGATTCATAATAATAATAGTGTTTGATTTATCAGCCTTTTTAATAATAATACTCTCGTCATTAATTAAATTACGTAAAGACTCCATTTCTTCCTTAGAAATATTACTATAACGTCGCTTTTGAGGACTCTCGTGTAATATTTCTTGTGTGATAGATTCGATGTAAAAATCTAAATGGGAGTCACGTCCACTAATTGATGATTTGTTTTTATTGAAATAACCCATATTCTTTGAATTGAAAGAATCTGATTCACATTTGGAGTTGTTGTCTGATTTATCATAAAAAAATTCTTTTAATTTTAGGCGTCTAGAAAAATTAAAAATTTCTTCAGCTAATTTAATTTTATCACGAGATTTTGGTTTGGGACAAAACTGTAATCTTTTTCCTAAAAGTATGTAATCACTATCAGTTAGTTTTCTACGTGAGAGGTTTAACACTGTCTCTTTACCTCTTTGAATTTGTTTTCGCCGTTTTTTTTTCTTTTTTCCATTGTTTCCTACAACTAAATCTCTGGAATCTTCTACTCTTTTGTCTTGGGAAGTCTTTTGTATTAATTGTTGTATAATTGTGGCCAAGTTTGTCAATGTTTTTGTCATGGTCACTGACTCGGATTCCCCCATGATTACGGCTTCTGCGTACGTCTCCTTTGTTGTGCCCTGGGGAGTCCAGTTTTTTTGCTGCTCTTGCCGATCTTTACTATTCTTGTTTGAATTTATCATATTCCTTTTTACCTCTCCCGTTTTGCTTGTTGATGCTTTTGGTGCAGTTGTAAGTGTTTTACTTTTCCATGTTGTAGTATCTTTCGGTTTTGATGATTTCTTTTTGGTGGGTTCTTCTTTTCTCTGCTGTTGTGATGCTGTTTGAATGTTTGAATGCTTGTTTGAATGTTTGTTGTTTGGATGCTGCTGTTTTTGCTGTTGTTTATGCATCGTATAACGTTCTCCATTTTTCCTCTGTAGTTGACTTTGTCCTTTATTTTCTCGTAACTTGTGAAGTTTTTTTTTTTTTGCTTCAAAAGTATATTATTTTTTGAAGATTCTGTTTTTTCATACACTTCTTGATCAAAGTAAAAAAGACTTTGTCCGTCAAGTTTCTTTTTAAGTTCGTCTCTAACATTTTCCATCTGCTTTCCTATGTCTAGTGATCTTTTCTGTTGTTCTTCTGCAAGTCTCTAGCATATATTCAGTGAAACTTTATCAAAAAGGTTGTCAATTGATTTTTGGAATTCTTCACCGCCGTTTCCAATGCAAATTTAAAGTTTTAAATGTAGTCCTGATGGAATTATTCCTTCTTCGACACAGTTGTTTAAAAATCTGCTGTGAAGACTGCTTTTCATTTGTTTTTCTGAAAGTTTTAGAATTTGGAATTTTAAATACGTCAATTCCTCCGGCGGATCACTTTCTGATGCCATTGTGTTGTTGATAAAAATTCAGATTTGAAATAAAGAAACAACACAAACGCCGATAAATTTGTGCGACTAGTTTCGCATTTACTATATGCTTCTTCAGGCACAAAATGTTTTGAAAGAAACGGATGACGTCTATATATATATATATATATATATATATATATATATATATATATATATATATATATATATATATATATATATATATATATCTTTTGTGGCGCATTCGTATTATTCATCTGGCGTTCCGAATTGTGATTTATGTAGATACTGAATGTATTATGCTACTGCTTCACCGAATAACACTTTTATGCTCATTACAGACCTATACCTTTTGGGTTTACATCCAGAGCAGTGCGTTAGTGTGAACAACAGTAAGTTCGGAGTTTACACACATTTCTTTTTGTTCTAACAAGTTAAAATAGTTAATTAGATGGTTTTACATGCACACTGCAATCATGTTCTATTTTTCAAATGGCCAACATTATTTATTTTTAGTGACTGTCTAATTTGCATTTGTGTATTGAAGAACAATAACACCAGGCAAACAAATCAAACAAAATTATTTAGCATAATTTCTTCCACAATATAAATCGTCAACTCCACATGTGGTCAGTTCCATATACTGAAATAGACGGGAGAGCATTGAGCCAAAAGACTTTGATTTTTGTAATACTAGATGCGAATTCCAAAAATAAACAACTACTTACGTCACTTTTGAGTGAATACGATCAAATTATGTTGCAGGCAACGCTTTTGTTCAGGAGCCATTTCGAATTTATTGTTATCGCGTGCGGTGGAGTTTCTAGTTGGTGATCGGCCATTTTAAATACTACTGTTTCCCGCATGATGAATATATATATATATATATATATATATATATATATATATATATATATATATATATATATATATATATACACAAGAAGATTATATATATAATGTATATAATGCTACTGTTTCACTGAATATATATATATATATATATATATATATATATATATATATATATATATACCATTTCTTGCACTTGAAATTTATGACGTTTCATAACAGTCTGATTTAATTGCAGTGTGGAGTTACCTTGCAGACATCCACAGAAGAAACGAACAATGTAGACAGAAAATCCTCGACTACATGAGCTGTGAGAATCGTTTTCAGTATATAGCATAACTTCAACAATTATTAGAATTCATTTTTGTTCAGACTATGAAACACACCAGTATTTACGTTTATAGATCTACACCGTAAAGTCCTGAAATTAGACCCCAGCGACGAATAGTGCTATCGCAGGTTGTCGTCAATCTTAAGACAGTAATTGTCTGCCGAATTCACGCCATAAAAGACTGTTATGTTCCAGAAACAAGGTCAACATTCAAATACAAGTGATATTACTTGTCATTTAAATAAATTAAACTATTTTCTTTTTATGTCTTGATTTACAAAACTAAAGAAATAATTTGTCTGCTTCAATGTCAGACAAACCTTATATTAGCATTGTGCCCGGTATCTCCTCTTCAAAGTTCACAACTCCTAAAGCCATTTTGTAGAACAGTGGAAATGTTCCCAAGGAAATAATAGAAAACAATTACAAACAGATGTAATAACAATAATTGATAAGAAAACATACATAAAAAAGTTGTTATGAAACAGATTTGAAGAATGTTTGGATAGCAAGAGTAAACAATTATTTGGCTACAACAGTAAGCCAGGACATTTCAACGGCATGCAATCTGATATATTATTAAATTTATATATTTATGCGTACATGTATCTTTGTGCTTTACATATTTGCAGCTCAAATATGGTGCGATTTTAATATTTTTTCTTTCTTATATACCTGTGCAGCTGTTATGTTGTCACTGGCATATTTCCAGACAGAGCAAGAGAGAACAAACACTAAGTGATTTCTTTTGCATTATCCCCCTTCTTTTTTAAAAGCGTCGGGGATATCGAAATCTTCACCAATTGTCTTTCCATTCGTTCGTCCGTCACGCTATCTCCACCTTTAGTTTTAAACGAACAGTCACGACACCTGGCTCAGTAGTTCCTCCATGATGTAATGTGACACTACACGTATTTTGTTTCCAGCCTCGATACCCTTGGACAGCGAGGTCAAAGGTCCTAAGATTAAAATGTGCAATAGTTGCCAAAAATACTTCGAATGAAATTGTGTACGTGAAAGTAACAGGCATGGGTACTATTTTTCAGATATAAAAAAGAAGTCAGATATGCGTCTATCATTCCCCCAGGAATTTATACCCTGGGTTGTAACTAGTAAACTATTGAGATTCCCACTTTATGTGAAAACATTATATTCTTTCAGATGGCGAAGCCAAGAGAGACAATACAAAATGTTTCCACTTCACGAGTGAAATATTTCCTTATCTCGAACTCAGAAAACGTAGATCTTCTTTTTATTATATATTTTTAAGGCAAAAGAAGTTCTGGAATTTTACAATAATTTTGGGACAGCGATTCTTTATATATTTTACTCCTACATATAATGCTTCAAATTGTTTTCGTTAACACATTACTTGCGCGGATTAATACAGTGAATATTGTTGGGGTGGAAGTACTGTAGAAACATCACAGCGCGGTTGTATTCGACATACTTCAGACCTTAGCATCTTTAAACAATAGATTTGAATGATTGTGAATTTGCTTGTAAGGATTTTGGTTCTTTATTTTGTTTATTTCTGCATTAAAACGTGAAAGTTTGATGGCCTTGGAAAGCTTGCAGTCTAGTTCGGTAACAGACACTGCACCCAAATTTCTATTGTTGCTTAATTTTGGTTTGCAATCAACACTCATCAATGCCTGCTTTGTTTTCAACATGATTATGATTGTGATGAGAGTTAAAATTGCTACTTAAACAATTTTATTACTATATTTATTCAAGAGGAATTCCTAAAAATGTGTACCGTTTGTCGGAAAGTGTAACAGGTATACGATACTGTAAGGGTGACAAAGACTATTAAATAGCAACAGGACATATAAGTTCAGTCACTGACAATTTGCATGATTCATGCTGAAAACTAATTTTTAAAAAGTTAATAATTGAAGCCTACAATTTGTTGTTTGGAGTTCGTGGATATGACAAAACGAATTCAGGTACGCAACTGACATTGGCCTGTTGGGGTGTCCTGAAAACTATTAGGATATCCACCCTACAACTTTATATACACAATTGGACATAAAAAGGCAAACTCATATTTGGACATAAAAAGGCAAACTCATATTTGCAGTTAACATTTACCACTGATTCTATCCTTACCTTCCAGACGGCACTTCTCTTGTGGGTCATAACTTGGAAGCCATTAGGATTACCATAATATAACCAGATACTGTGCATAAAATAAAAGTGTTTAGTCTCTACGTCTTATCATGGAAACTATTGAGATCTCTTTACTTTAATCACTATAACATTACTGGGCATGAATAAAAACCAATTCAGATCTGCCATCGATATTGGTCCCTATGCCCTTCTTTACGCCCGTAGAGAATAGCCGGTGTGTCATTACTTGAAAACTATTAAGATTCCTACCCCTATGACCATCCATACTTACGGGACATGCAAATGGGAAACGCACAAAGAGAACTCACAATGGCAACTGAGTTCATCCTTGCCTTCAGAGACTAAGGCAAGAGGATCAAAATGGGGATGGTGTTCATAATGGGTAAACATGGGCATATGTCTTAAAAGCACAGACTTCTGACTCGAATTAAAGTAACAATATGTAACATGTCATTTAGAAAGAAGAACATGAATAATTGATTTTATTATATACATAAGGGTAAAATATAGAAAATTATTGGTGAATTATTTTTATCTTTTGTTACGTCCTATATTTTCACATGAAAAATATATCCATATAATTTTCACATGTGAAAATACAAGATTTCCCATCATGCCATGAAACGCTTGATTGTGTGTGCCAATAGAAGTGATAGTTGCCGTAGAAAAAACAAGCATTTTGTGAGCTTGAGCAATAAATGGAAACTATGTTACCTCTCGGGCATGGAAATTATTATTAGCCTCGTCACCATTTGATTCTAAGTTATGTCCCTTTTACTATAGCTTGACAACAATTTGAAAAACCCTGTATGTTGCATCTCGCAATCGGACTTGCTTTTGTAGTCAGATATGGTAAAATAGTTTATTGCAACATAATAGTTCACTCTAATCAACAGTTCTCTCAAATCGCTGAAATGTTTCTGATCAGCCAATAAATGTGACTAAAATTGAGGTAGACTTACGAAAAGAGGGGTGGTGTGGTGTGCGGAAGAGTCAGTTAAATCTTCGAAGCTGTTTAGTATATAATAAAAAGAAAACTTTCCTTTCCTACGTAAATACCGGATATATTTTATCCTGTGGTAAAAAAAAATGATGTATTGTATCTCGTGGCTTCGCCACTCGTTAAAATATCGTGTTTTGTACCACATGATGAAATATATCTCCCATTAACGTAGGAAAAGAAATTATCCTCTATGTGTTAAATATTTGTCAATGGTTTTTTTTTCTTTTTTTTTCTTATAAATATTTACTTCTCTGAGAAACCAGCACATTTGCCAACAGTGACCTGCTTGAAAAGAAAGCTGACGAAATGTTCGAATTATTCCGCATTTTACGGATCATTGGTCAAAGTTACGAATGGACGGACGGATAATCAAAGAGAGCACATTTTTTAAAAGTAGCCAAGTATGCATTATTCATCTTAACATTTCTTTCGAATTGCTGCTTTAAAACCAAATTTTTTCAAGATATTCCTATTATTATTATATTCTGCAAGCTCATGGATGAAAAAAAAAATATGGAAAAATAACCACAATGATAATAATGAGTATTCCCAATTTTTGTTTGCTAATACTACCAGTTTTTTATTGCATATCTTTCAGTGCAGATTTTCTTCCTCAACTGCATCTAACAGTAGGTACATTTTGGCAAACATTGTGTGGTCGCCCTGTAAAAATATATATATAGATTATGGCAATGCTACACATTTTATCTCTATAGATATGAGCATGAAGTAAATGTTCAGCATACAAAATATATACATATCTGGGTTCCAAATGACAAAAGCCTGTAGTTTATATCATCATAAACAATTTAGCGCAGGGGCTAAAAGATATGGAGAAAGTTACCAACACATCGTTCTCCATTTATACAAGTTACGATTTGGTGGTGTATGATGCTTTAATATTTAACTGCAGATACCTTTCGCACATATCATTATTCTCCACAACACTGTGTTTGCACCGGCATGGATATACATCGAAACCCAGTCCTTCTTCGTAAGTATACCGTTATACTCACTCCCATTGATTTGTATTACGAATATTGCAACAATCACATAACGACGGCTAGCTATGTGTTGAAAATGGTTGGAATATAGGCAAAGCTACTAAGTAATGTTAAGATGATCAATGTACATTTTATTACTATATATCTTTATATTTATCACTCAATTTATCTTCCATTTGTTCCTTCCTTTTTCTCTCTCCTTTCTTCCTTTCAATGGAACAAATCTAACATTCTTAAGTATTTATCTACCACGGATCGATCGAATTTTTTTTCTTTTTTTTTAATTTTAAAAAGTTTTTTTTTTATTGAACATAAGCTGTCAGGATGTTACATATGCCCACCTGACCTGGTGTATGGGGCATTACCAAAAATTAATTTTGCATCCTGATCTTTACATATGTTCACTAACTTAGACACAACACACACACACACACACACACATGCACACACAGACATACATTCACAATTATTATTATTGTATACAATGAAAAACAGAGAAAGAGAAAGAGAGGGAGAGTTTTCAAATTATACCAGTTGATCAGGGATGAAGTGACATTATATATTACAAACACATTATACACTACAAATTTACATCATGCTATAAAATGTGCATTTGAATTATAGCACATTTTTCTTAGTTACTGGTGGAATAATGGCTCCCACTGTTCCCAAATCAACATAAATGTTTCTTACTTTTCACATTTGATTGCAATGTATTTTTCCAAATTATAGTGGTCTTTAAGAAAAATTTTCAAACCATCTAATCTAGGCAGATCCCCTTTCATTTTACATACACACATGTATTATTTGGCTAGAAGGAAACAAAAATACAAAGGATGTTCATATATTCCATATGTACTTGTATCTCACAATATAACAGTCTTTGCACTTGGCATAATAGCTGTGTTCAATTTATTCTGAATCCAGTGGGACACATCATTTCAAATCCTGTTTATCACATTACATTCCCAAAACAAATGCAGTATTGTTTCCGGGAAAGTTTTACAAAAAGTACATTTATCTGTATCAGACAATTTTATTGTATACAAAACTAAATTGATTGGTAAAATTCTATGACTAACACGAAATTGAAACCATTGTAATTTTGAGTTTCTTGTTATTGTAAAAACTTTAGTATATATTTTCGGCCACACATCAAATTGAAAGTTTCATTCCATTTCTTTTCACTAGTTAGTCTAACATCCATTTTCAAAAGTGGTTTGTAAATGTCTTCACATCTTTATTGTTATGAAATACAATTTCCAAATCTAACTGTAACCTTTTACATATAAACTTTACACATTGAATTATACCTTGAAAAGTAAGGAAATTCGTGTTGAGTCCATACTTAGCTTTAAAACTATAAAAATCAATAGGTGTTACCTGATCTGTAAACATATCACCAATATAGATTACATTATGTTCAAACCATGTCTGATAGAAAATTGGTACCTTGTTCACCCTTGTGAGTTCATCCATAAATTTGTTTTTATAAGATCTTCTCCTGTCCGTGGTATATTTTTCTCTATTAACAGTTTCCATGACTATAACAAATATCTTGCCAGAAAGCATTCTTTTGTCTTTGTGGATATTGTCATTACATTCTCATCTCCTAATAAAAACAGATATTTATTCTCACATATTTCATATTCAAACAAAGTAAAAAAATTCTGTTAGATAGAAGAACTCTACTAATCCATGTTATTTTAAATGCGAATATAAATTTATCAATGTCTATCATCGCCAGGCCACCTTTAGAAAAGGTTTGATACATAACCTCTCTTTTAACTTTGTCCACCTTTGACTGTCATATAAAGGTGAAAAATAATATATTTAATTCCCTGATCAAATTTTGCGGAGGATTTGGTAACGAGATAAACAAATGATTTAGCTTTGGAATAATTAAAAGTTTTCAAAACTGTTATTTTACAAATTGGTGTTAAGTATTGCTTTTCCCAATGTTTCAAACAATTTTTAATCATTTCTACTTTATTTTCAAAATTCATCTTTACTTTTTTATCCAAGTCTACTTTATGCCCAATGATGTAAATTCAGTCACCCACTGTAATTTTAACCTGTGATGAAATGTTTCTGCACTGTACTTCTTGCTTCCTATTCAAACCTCTCTTATTTTGGCAATGTTAAGTTTCAGTCCTGAAATCTTTGCAAAGAAGTTTAATACTTCAATAGAGGATTTCAGAGATTCAAAAGAGCCATCAAGAATTAAAATAATATCGTCTGCAAACTGTGACAGTAAATATTCTGTTTCCTTTAGCTTGATACCTTTTATATTTATATTATTCTTTAATAGTATAGACAATATTTCAGCAGATAATAAGAAGAGATATAGGGATATTTAATCACCTTTTTGACAACCGCTGGAAATTGTGAACAACTCTGAAAGAAAGCCATTTTGTAAAACTGCCGATGCGATATTACAATAAAAAGTTTTAGCCCATTGCCTTATACTGACTTAATTATTTTGGCAATACATCCTGATGCTAATTTGTATACAACATTAGGTAGAGAAATTGGACGCCAGTTCTTCAAGTACTGCTCTGGTTATCCTCCTTGGGTATGCAAGTTATAATGCCTTGTCTCAAAACAGTTGAGAATGATCTAGTTTCATATGTTTCATTAATTGTTCTAACTACAAATTCCCCAATGTCAGTTCAAAATACTTTTAAAAATTCAGCTGTGATACCATCTGATCCTGGACTTTTGCTACTTTTCATACTTTTCAAACAATCTAATACTTCTGTTTTGGTAACTTTGCCCTCTAATCTTAAAGACTGCTCTTGATTAAGCCTATGAATTTGATAATTTTTGAGAAGGTCCTCTAAGTCTATATCTTCTATCTCATTTTCCTCATTATATAGATTATTATAATACTCTTTAACTTCCCCTAGAATATCAAATTGACTAATTAATTTTGTAATGATTTTATTCACATAGTTTCTTTTTTCTAGATGGCAAAAGTATCTTGTCGGTTTATCGCCCTCGTCTACACATTTTACTCTGGATCTAATAATACTTCCTTTAAGCTTTTCTTTTCTCATACTTTCAAGCTCTTTTTTGTAGACTCCAATATTTCTAAATCATAAGATCCCATGGAACCATTCTCTAAGTACTGTTTTTTTTGTACAAGATCGTTTTCATGTTTTAATTTACACTTCTTTTTATATGAAGCATATGAAATGGTTTTCTCCATCAACAATGTATCTAGAAATAATGAATCTGATATTGTCAATCTTAGATCTGAATTCAATACATTGTCAATATTTCCCCCATAATCAGTTGAAGCGTATTGTAGTTTTATTCTCTTCATGCAATTTTTTATTTCATCAATATACTTTTTATCAACCAATAAACTGTTATTAAATTTCCACAAACTTTTACCACTTATAAAACTATTTGAACTCAAATGCAATATTATCATGGAGCGGTCAGATCTATAACTTGGTTCAATTGTCACTTTTCCTACATTTTGCATAAGAGATTCAGACACAAGAAAGAAACACAATCTAGCTTGTTTGAAAGGACTTTTTCTTCTCAATGTATATCACTTGAATCCTGCATTTAATGCTCTAAATGGATCAACAAGATCAAAAGTTTCTTTTATACTTAATAATGCATCACTAGCATTAGGGTTATTTACATTTCTATAATTAACATGCGTCTAATTCTGGATCTTGAACCAAGTTGAAGTCCCCACATATAATAATAGACTCATTTTCATATTCATATATAATATCATTATATTATTGTACAATTCTGGACAATCATTATTTGACCCATATACATTAATTAAATAGAACTTCCTTTCACCAATTTTAATATCTAATGCAATCAGATTACCACCAGGATAATTTTTACATTCTTTTATATCATACTTAAAGTTGGCATTGAACAGGATACAAACTCCTCGAGAGTTTGACCTGTAAAATATACATACATTCCAAACCCCATTGTGCTTTAATATATGAAATTGTATCCTCTGTAAAATGTGTATCTTGTAAGCAATATATATGACACTGTTTTTTCTAAGATAATCAAAAACATCCTTACATTTGTCAAAATACCCAAGTCCCCAACAGTTGGCAGATAGCATTTGTATGTTTGAGCTATCCATTTTCAGTGTAAAAGTATAAATTCCTCGCGTATTAAATGCACCATGTTTTGTGATCAATAGATAAAGTGGTAATAAATATCACATATAGATTAAGAAATACTACATATAGATTAAGAAAAACATCAGTGATTTGATATATGCCAGTAAAACTTCCACCCAGAACTCTCTTTAGACTGGAACAAACAACAGTATTCAAACACACACACACACATAAATATACACACGAATACACCAAATACACCTACAAAAAAATATACACCTAAAGAATTGTACTGATTTGCCAAGACCGTTTGGGAGGTGAGAATCCCACTAAGTAGGATCATCAGCATACCATACACTTAAGTGTTGGATATAAACATATATTACAAAACAATGTGAGTACGAGTTATGTTAAAACCCTATTCACATACAAATATTAAAGTTGGAAAGATTATTTGCGTTAATCCTAATGGATAATGAGAATTTTTTTTTAAGTGCCCTGATTAGCTTAATAATGGCAGACTGTTATTATTATTATTATTATTATTATTATTATTATTATTATTATTATTATTATTATTGGTGTCATTGCTATATATATATATATATATATATATATATATATATATATATATAGAGAGAGAGAGAGAGAGAGAGAGAGAGACTGACAGACAGACAGACAGACAGGAGTAATCTCCTGATGCTCTTCCATATGCGTGTTGCTCTATTATTGGGCATACAAGGAGGAATTTGAGGGTAATGAAGAGCAATCACCAAATTAATTGAAATCTATTTCCAATATAATTTGCCAAAATTTAATAAAATATTGCTACTCAATACTACAGTGTTACTTCATATCGTCGCATCCATAACTATCAAATTAGCTATAAACAATGTTCTAAACCCCTATCCAACAATGCCATTTTCAAACGGTATAGCTAGTAGAACTGTTATAAATAATGATTCGCGTGTCAATATTTTATGGAAAGAAAATCATGCCTGTTATGCTGTGAGTAATACATGTAACGACCAATGCTCCAATGCTTCATTTATATTAGTAAATCCATGTTTGTTTTTATTTTTATTATTTGTTTTAGATATACTGGTCCTAAAATTTGAATACCAACAAACACTATCTGAAAGCGCTGGACATCTATATTCATTCGTGGAGACAATGCTGAGTTAATAATAATAAGCATATATTGATCTCTATAAATCTTTTATTACAAGAAAGAAATACGAACATGTGTTTTAATTGCACATCGAAGTGCGCTGTCGTTTTTATGTGTGTCATTTTTTAAATGCATGAAAAACCACAACGCAAACTATCATTCAATCAAGAAGTTTGTGTGACTTGTTAGTTGTGATTCATCCTAGCGGAAAGGAACTGCAATACGCATTCTTCATTTCACGTCTGTAGATCGGAACATCGCAAAGTCATTTTAAAGCAGTTCAGAACTAATTTTTTGCGATAGAAAAATATATATAATAATAATATAATATGATTTAATTTATCCATCATCCGTATGCAGATAATATGCGTAATTTTGATCATGACATATTAAACAATATTGACATTTCTCATTTCAGCGAATTTAGACCAAAAGCATTGCAGAAACTACCACACACATTACCAACGTAAGTATTCGAAGCTAATGCAATAACAATATTTACATCGTAAAAAGTATGTATTGAGTTATATTACCATATGATATTTCAATTTTTAAAAAAAAACAAAATGTAAATTATAGTCAGCGAACCACGTCATGAGAGTTGCAGCAAGTTTATTTTGGGTACAAATGATATAATCTATGACAGCATAATACTGAGGGGAATATAAAAACAAGAAGGTTTCAAAATTTACAAACTTTGTCTGTAGTAAGAAAAACGCTCAACTTATTGGTACAGACAAGATAAATGTAGCATCATTATTTTATTAGCGATCTACTCTATCACAGATAAATAGTTTATAAATATCTGATGCTGATAATTCGTATTAATAATAATAATATAGTTATTATTAATATTATTATTATTATTATTATTATTATTATTATTATTATTTATATACAAAGTTCGTAAAATTGATGAAAAAATATCAACGGTTCTAAATGTGAAAGAAAAGAAGGATCAAAATTGTGCCATTATAGAACCAAAGCCTTGCTTATCAGCAGTATAGAAATTGTTAATGGAGATTCATCACCAATCATTTATACAACCATCTTGTACAGAAAGACCTGGGTACGACCAAGATTTTCTTAAAATGTTGATGTACTACTTTAGTACGTGATTACCAGTATTTAACAAATAAGAATTACGTACGTTTCTTCGTAAGTTTTCCTTACATTTTTACGTAACTTTACCGCAACACCCATGCAGGAAAGTGCCAAGTTTAGTTCGTAAGTTTGTTTGTGGAGAGTGCGAGTCAGAGATGGGATCATTTTGAGATGCTCCTTTATTTTCCAGTATATACGGTATGTTGGGTCTTTCTATAACAAGGCTATTTTTAAATATATTTTTACACGTTCTCCTTAAAAGAATAACATCTAAACATTCATCTACATAATTATTCATTATACTTAGTTCACTAACCCGAAAACTATAAACAAAATAGACATTGAATCACCAATTTTACTAAAGTGTTGTCAAAATTCACGGCAGAAAAATGACCTTTTATGTACAGTATGTCACGGTCAGGAAGTGCTGATATTCAGAGAGGCATTCCATCCAATGTGATATAGAATGTATTAATGTGAGTAAAATGAGAAATGTAGCTGCAAAAATCTACTCCAGTGGGCTGTAAGTTCTTAACTATAGTTACTATTCATTACATAAAACATTTTTCTCCGTGTTTGTAAGTGACGCTGTAAGCATCTCCACACCTTATGGTAATAGAAGATGTCTTTAATAATCGAGGGGGAAAAATCGAAACAGTTCTTGCTGTAAAC
The DNA here is from genome assembly GCA_029931535.1 of Margaritifera margaritifera. NCBI lineage: Eukaryota > Metazoa > Mollusca > Bivalvia > Unionida > Margaritiferidae > Margaritifera > Margaritifera margaritifera. The sequence continues at coordinate 3,490,606 of JAQPZY010001607.1, forward strand.
GATCATCATCATCATCATAATAAATGTTTTCATAATGGTTTATAATAAGAATTCTTTCACGTAGACTATGTGTCCTTAGATATACAAAAAATACGTGTCAGCTAAAACAAGAATGTAATATAAAAGGGACGTTTGTGTTATTGAAGAACGTTTAAAATGCAAAGTTTAAAAAAATTAAACTTGGCTGGTATTATCCACAACATCTGTAGAGGATTTAGTTGCAACTGCATATTGCACAAAGTTTCATATTGACACAGTGATTCGACAGAGAGACTAATATACTATTCCCACTGGTTTATTATGATTCGATAGAGGGACTAATAAACGATTTCCACTTGTTTGTGTTCCTGTTTCCATGGAAATTGCATATTTGTACAATAGTTCCTCAAAACTACAAATGTTGTGATTAAGAAACTGTATAGAAGCATTACTGTATCTATGCAAACTTGAGCAAACTATTATTGTAGCAAATTATATAAGCGGTCTCTGGATACATCTGGTAAAATTTTACCATAGGGTGCACAGTGCATAGTACCAACAATTGATTGAACTAATTCGAACTGAGCATTAAAATAAATGTGTCCAAATTGACGCAGATGCCATAGAATTCTGGTAATACTCATTACTGCACAGCGGGACAATCAGTCCAATTACGGTGGAAATTTGCAGCCAAGCGAACAAATAAGATGTAAACTTTTGTTAAAAACTCTAGTTATATTCCAATTTTTAATTCCGTTTTCTTTCTACAGAAGAATTTTGTTCTGTCCTTTTTGTAACTAATTATCATTTGCTTAATATGTTACTGAAAAGATTTGAATGATTTAGTACAAGTCTATTGTCTCTTTTTATAATTAATTGTAATTTGTTTCAATCAGGGCATTCAGACATCTCGAGCTTTTGACTCTTCTTGTAATTCAAACAGCCTTACTATGGCATTTGAGTTTAATAGGCATTTTTTTCTTCAAGTGTGCAGGTTTGCAAAGATAATTTTAACAAAGTAACAAGAAACAAAACACAAAAAAAAAAAAAGAATTAAAAGAAAAATGCATCGGATATAATATCCAAGCGGAGAGACCACTATTCCATCAGCGGAAAGAATTTGCATACTTTTGGGTGTTTAAATGTTGTTCAAAATAGAATACTCCATTGATTTTCTTTTCCTTGGAACTTCTATGACTCGCGATCGGTGATGCAGGAAGAGTATATGTGTTACTTTTACTTATGTATTTATTTATCTCTTTATTGTCTCAGCTTTGTTCAGTGAAAAATGCGAGACACTGCGATGCTGCTGTCGTCGTCAACGGCTTCGTGTCAAATCAATGTGAATTTTTTTGTGCAATTCCGTAACTCTAAAACTTCTGGTAGGAATTTGATGAAACTTGCTACATTTAATGTTTAGAGAGTGGAGATCGCCTTTTCTATATAAACGCAAATCATACCCTACTGGTGAAGGGTTGGGGAATATATTCATACAGCATACCATTACGTGGCATGAAAAGGGGAATATAATAACCAACAGAAAGGCGGTAGGTTGAAGCCGAATAAGGTGAGATATAGAATTCCAAGGAACCCTTGTTTATTTCTTTATTTCTTGTGACGCCTTAGAGTTAAGAGATGGTTGAAACAAAGATTGTTACTAGGTTTCATCTCACAACTCTTGTATTAGTCCCCAAATTGTCTTCATCCCTTATATATTAATTCTTGACTCAGCTCACAAGGTACTGGAACGTCAAGTTGATAATTTATAGATGACTGTCATCAAAAGAAATGGACAAAGAGTACGTTTATTTCAAATTCGTCTGAACCAATTAGAACCTTGAAAAGTATAAAATTTGTTAGAAGTTTCTGTACGTTTTCTATATATCACATACACTCATTCAAAAAAGGACTCATTTGACGATTTTGACAAATAATTCTCCACTCAAGAAGTTTGGGGTATGCTGAGTGATTTATTCGCTTGTCTGCCAGAGACATTATACCAGGAATTTAGTGAAATTGCAACATATGTATTCACTCTCTCCGTTGTTTGAAATACCAAACACAAGTGATATTGTACTTATCTCCCTTCATGGTTCTATTAATCATAATTGTTAGTTTCTCCAGGAGATACTCTTCTGTGGCAAATTAAAGGCAGATGATAACAAATATTTCTAACTCTGAATGCAGCTCTCGGGATTGGGATGGGCGATTGACTCGAAAGAGCAAGCGGATATTTGCGATGACTTCTATCGTTAGTTTGAGTTATCACATCAAACATGTATGCACCAAACCATGTTCAAATTATCTTCCTCCGTTGTTCCACCAGATATTGTCAGCATTTCTTGTTATTGCTATGTTCGGGCAAGAAAATAGTTGATGAAAAGATAATACATAAACCAAGTTGTATAAAGTATTTACACTTCTTACTAAGTGTTACATATTCCACACAATTTATAAAAGATTTCACATTTTTATTCTTCTTTTTATAACCATTATCCATAATTTCTTAGATGTTATGAGGTAAAATCTTGATTTGGATGAATATGAATATAAATTTGTTATTTTTAACAGCAAAACGAAAAGAAACAAGTTCTTTCTCTAAGACTTTATACCAGATGATAACTAAGATTTTGTTTTTGGTGACGTATTGTACGAAAGTGGTTCGTTTTCAGTACCAAGAAAAAGTAAAGATTGTGAGAGACATAACAATTCGGTAAATCCTTTGTACAAATGTGTTGTGCATTTGGAATACACGTTTTAAATGGCAGGTTGCACGATGATTTTGATGGCAGTTTTACATGTATAGCTAACGATGTTTGCTTCCTCGGGACCTTTTCAGTATATAACATACTTCCATGTTGATGAACGAGACGAAAGCATACATTTTCCGTTAAAATGCACTTTAAGTTTTCCTTGTAATAATGCAGAGGTCAATACAAACAATGATTATGTAGAGGATACTTTTGCTGAACAGTTAAGATATGTTTTAAAAGATGAGTTTAAAGAACTGTTTGTGTCCAATTTTAGTGAGAGGTTCCTACTAATGTATTCAGATATAAGTGAATTGATTGACTAAAATATCGTTGAGTCTGTAAGTGCGTTATTACATTTGTATACGCCTGCGGATTTTTTAAAGTTCCACACAGTCTCTTCTTTGGAAAGATCATCTCAACCTTTTTGGTGGGATACCGATTGTGAAAATAGTGAAAATGAGAAGAAAAAAGTTATTGCGCAGTTTTAGGGCAATGAACTCTCCAGTGACTCATGAGTCGCATAAGCGTGCAAAACATAAATTCAAATATGTTTGTAAAGTAAAGAAAGAAACGTATCAAGAGAACAGATGAACTTTCTTATTTCTGTGAGAGATAATCCAAACAATTTGGAAAACGCTTAGATCCTGTGGTAACAGGACTTATTTTAGCAAATCTAATATATATCTGGCTCACAGTAGTATAAATATTTTAAGAACCTACTATATTCAGAAAGAGTTGTTGATGATAGAAATGAGGAACCTCTTCTTGATATATATCATGTAGATTGTGATATTCTAAACCAACTTATATCTGAAGAGTTATTATCGCCTGGTGGACTTGATTACCAATTAAAGAATCTTAAATCTTTAAACCCTATGTGCAGTAAAGTATAGATAAAACAGACGGTTCATACTGTATTTAAATCCTAAGTGCAATAAAATATTGATTACACAGACATTTACACTGTATTTAAATCCCAAGTGTAATAAGGAGTTTGACAGAGACCGTTTTTTCGCAAAACTTACTTAGTCTCTCAAATTTGGTGTAACGAAGCAAACATTGTTTTAGTAACATAGTTAAAACATTATTTACAAGATCGGCATTGTTGCCACCCGCGGTCAGCAATCCGCTACTCTCCTTTAAGATAAGATAAGAATTCTTTATTTCAGACTGCATGGTCCATACATCTAAATTAAAATAAAAATATATAGAAGTATTTTTAAACATAAAAGTTCATAGGTGTCTTATGTACAAATATACATACCCATCTATAACTACAGAATGTGTCTGTCATTGTTAAGAACAATATTTAAAGAGTAATTTGTTCCATCTATCTATAATCTGAGAATTTAAATGAATATCATAGTTCCACAAAGATTTGAAGATACAATTCTTGCTATTAGATATTCGTGTCATCATTGAAAACACACACTTTCTCATTAATTCTTCAAAACTGAATACATTATAGTTTACAAACATGGTAGAGTCACTATTCCATCTTGGAAGGCTTAAGAGTAAACAAATACTATTATTATAGCCAATAACTAGTTTTCTTTTCATACATTCACTAAAGTTTGTCCACAGAAGAGCGCAGTACATTGTGCCTCAGTAAGATGTGAATAATCTAATATTGATATTCAAAGAACAATTTCTAAATTTACGTAAAAAAGCATGTTTGTTCGAGTACACAAAAATCTATAATGCCTAATCATATCTTCATCATCTGACCGATTTGATTTTAAAATATGACCTAAATACGTATAACTGTTGACATATGCAGAAGCATGACTGTTAAGAAGTACAAAGGGAGGAGATGGTAATTTGAAAAAAGTTGACTGAAAGACCATGCATACGGATTTTTGTGTATTATATATGATATCATTCTCAACTGCGTAATGTTCACATATCTTTAATAATTTCCTTAAACGTATGATAGAAGGACTTATCAATGACATATTATCAGCAAAACTAAAAGTTAAAAAATGATTCATTTAGTGTCAAATGTATCCCCACGTGACACTGTCCCAGTTTACGATTTACATCGTCTATGTATATATTAAATAACAAAGGGGAAAGAACACCTCCCTGCCGAACCCCATTGGTTACATGGAATGATTTGGATGCTGCATTTCCCCAACGTACATAGTACAACTGTTTGCCATACCAGTTAACTAGAGTATGAACTATGTAGACGGATATTTGATTGTCGAGCAACTTTTTGAACAGTGTCCAATGATTGACCCTATCAAATGCCTTACTAGCGTCTAAAAAACATGCAACCACAGGGCTACCATGTTCTTAATAACAGTTAACAGTTTCCTTAAAGGCATAGAGGAATAAGTCTGTTGAATGTTGTTTTTTAAAACCAAGCTGATTATCAGAAATTGTGACTTCACATTGGTGTAGTACAATACATTCAAATAGTTTTGAAATAATTGTCGTGAGAGCTATAGGTCTATAATTATTTTTGTCTGCAGGTTACCAATTTTACTTTTCAGTAGCGAGATAATTGTAATTTTTGTGAAATCGTCAGTTATGTACAAAGTTATGTACAAACATGCAATTAATTAAAATCATTAAAAGAACATGCAGTATTATATTTGAAAATTTAAAATGTTCTACGTATAAAGAAATTTTATCCTGGACATTTACCGTCCTTTTGTTTAGCTATGGCACGTTGGATCTCAGACAGTGAGATTAGTTCAATAGGACTAGAAGGGGCCTTGCATGCTGAAAGAACATACTCCTTATTCGAATCGTTTCTAACACTATTGAGTAAAGCATCAAAATGATAAATGATTTTTCCACATGTTGCATATATTATTTTGGCCATGGTTCCGATCAATGCAAATTGGTAGCCTATTGGAAGATGTAGTCGTATTTTGTTTAACCTGCTTCCAGAATTCACGTTGGTCTAAATTTTCAAATTTATTTGCAAGCGTGTCTGCTCTATGTTATAATTCTTCCATTTTACATAGTCTATGGTCGTATTTAAATTGAGCTCTAACTTGTCGCATATGCAGTTTTTTGACACAGTCATTCCAGCCTGGTATAACCCAATGACCAGGTTTGGTTTTTTTCGCCAAGTATTTACCAGAGTGGGACATAATTGTTACTATATCTGTATACAATCCAATAATCTGTTTCATATGCACAGGATTACTACAGCCATGATCATTACAGACCGCTACATACCATGGGATCTCTATCTTGCTTAATAAGAATACAGATGTTTGAGTATAACTCAGTTTTTCGTCGGCAGTGAAGTCTGACCAATTGATGTTGTATTTCAAATTTAAGAGTTCATGGGGGCATGAATCAAAATCAGGAAGTAGGTCCGCATTGACAGTAATTAAAATAGGATGATGGCCGGACCATACTAGGGTATGAATTATTCGCATATCACATATAGCGGAATGAGCAGATTGTGTAGAGACACAATGATCCAACCAATAGACAGTATTGTGCAAGTCACTGAGAAAAGTAAAGTTTATTGTGTGGTCTACGTTATGTTTTAAGTCCGATATGATATAACCATATACATCACAAAAATGGCGAAGTTCATTTCCAAATGGAGTGGATTTGAGCGTATTAGCATTCCAATCTCCTAATACATAAACATTTGGTGTATTAGCATTTTCTACGATAGAATTAATTTTACCCAAATAATCGATAAATTCCCCAAAATTTTCAACAAGGTCACAAGGGAAATAGACATTTACAAAAAGCAAACAGGAATCGCCTGTCTTTATTGTAATACCTATTAATTTGGAATCATCGAGGTGTTGTACTTCTATAACACTTGCAAGAGATCTACGATATAATACACCGAGACCGTCGAAAGGCCTACCGATGTGAATGTGTTTAGAAGAATGAATCGGTGATACCCCAGAACCATAAAAATCCTCATGCACTGATGAGAGACAATCTAAATCACTATCGAATAGCCAGAATTCTTGTAGAAAACAAATTTCAGATATATCGCATAAGGTTCTTACATTTTAAATATTTCTAGTTATAAAACGACAGTTATAGAAAGAAATACGTAAAGTAGCCATTAAGTATAGTTGTGTCCAATAAAGTAAAATCTCGGAACATTAGAGTTTAATTCCAACTCTGATAGTAGTCTCTAACCAACGTATTCCTTGGCCACGCATTCACGTTCATTATCGAATTGTGAATGAGGTTATCACCGCTAATTTTGAAGCTGGCATAAGTATAAGCCTGCTTAACCAATCATTGCAAGCGCGAGGAAACTTGTCTCGTCATTGTGACCCAACATGACCTTTCATGCTATTTGAATTAGCCAACCAGAGGTCCTCTTCCAAACACATTTATTTATCGATCGATAAAACCGGCACTTTCATTGATGTATAGGAGATTGTTACATTGTGTTATTGATGACATATTTTTGTTTGTGTGGACTCATGAAAATGATAACATCTCAGCACAGGGAGCCACGGGTAATAAACAAGCATAGCTGATTGTCTCGCGTGGCTTGCGACGATGCAGGATCATTTATCTGAAGGATAGATTGCAGTCATGTATGTTTATTTTCCTCATTTCAAACATGCATAACAATACTTGTTCTGGTCACATTTTGTTTACTTGGTTTTCTACTTCCTTTCTGGCAATAGTGTTAGTCAAAAATGTTTGACAGAAGTATTGATATTTACTAAGTATTTTCCTCATATAATATAGGGAATAAAACTAGAGTTCATTTACTCATACATCATATTCGTCAAAATATTACTGATACTAGACCTACGATCAGGAAATATACTCAAATTTCTTATTAAAACAAATGTGAAAATATGGGTTAAAGTAATATATATGCTGTCATGTAACAAAATCGTGCTTTTATTAGCTCTCACTTTGCATCTTGACTTGATCTTGTTCGTTGGTCTGTCCATACGTCCGTATGCCGAAACTGGACTTGTCTATAGCACCTACTGGGTTGGGTGGGGTGGGAGGGTAGATTTTGCACGAGATTCAAATTATTTTTGCTTCCTTTAATCATCTTTTAATTATTTTATTGTATATGCTCATTTTTGTGTTGAAAACCTTGTAGGGAGAATTTAGAAAACAAATAACCATTTGTGTTTGTAAAATATATATGCCACCACTGCAGACCGAAAAGCTCAAGTCCAATAGTTCCAAAATTTAGGGGCAAAAAAAAAAAAAATGAAAAATTGCTAAAATGGCATGACATTCTACATATGCACATAAATATGCCTACAAAACGTTATTTGTCGACCTCAAGTGGTTTCAGCCTAATCGTGCTGAAAAATCTGTTTTCATTTCGAAAATGTTTGAAAATATGTGACAAGAAATTAAAATGTAAAGTAGCTGCAATGACCTAAAAATCAAATCTGGTCATCAATACAAATATTATGTGTTTGATAAACTGCTATAATGTCACGAAAGTCGAATCAGGTCATGCATGGATACATACATACATACATACATACATACATACATACATACATACATACATACATACATACATACATACATATACAATTTCATTTCTCGACCTCAAGCGGTTTTTGCTTAATCGTTCTAATAAGGTTTTATTTCAAAAAGTAGAAGCCCAAAAAGTTAAAAAATGTGTAAAATAAATAAATACATAAATTCGTGGAATTTCCTGAAAATCAGGTCATCTACATACGAATAGAAATATAACTATTAAATTTCATTTTCTACCTCAAATGGCGTTGGTTTACTCTTGCTAATAATGTTTCAATAAAATATGTCCAAATCCAAACAGTTTTAAAATGTGTAAAAAAATAAAAGTTTGCTTTAATGGTCTAAAAATCTAATCAGGTCAACTACATATTATATACGTTGAATGGTTCTTGTGCAATGTTGCTAAAATCTTCTCGAGACAGACATACTTAGAAATGTATGGACGTGCATATGGGCAGGACCAAATCAAGATGATTTAATGAAGGCAAGCGAAATTCACTTGACCTGTTTATATGCATATGTACCTAATTTGATCAGACTACGTTGCCATATAATTATTTTGATAACTTTCATCAGTGGATGGTATACGTGTTTTACAAACAAATATAGTTTCTAAAGTTTAAGTCATGTATTAAACTTTAAGCATAGTGAATACTGTAAATAGGAAACTAAAACAACTCATTGTTTGTTTAAATGGATCTGAACCTATTAATTGGAAACATGAACCTAGTAGTTTATCGAATTTTATTACTTTGCAATAATGTAATATTAAGTGTCGAAAATGATAGTTACAAATATTAATCAGTTATAGTGATTACATTAACTTAACCTTGGTGTTGAGAGAATCTATGAAGGGTGTGTGTGTGTGTGTGTGTGTGTGTGTGTGTGTATGTTTCTGATATATATATATATATCTATATATATATATATATATATATATATAGAGAGAGAGAGAGAGAGAGAGAGAGAGAGAGAGAAATAGGTCGTTTTGAGACGAACCCAGATCCAGAGAAATGGATATACATCACGTCAAACTGCGCACAATGCGACTATTCCAAGATTTGACGATCCGATAATTCTAGGGAGGGAGTAAAGTCACCAATGAATGAGGGATTATTTATTTTCTGGTCTGACAAATGCAAACAGTTGAAACAAAAGTGAAATTAAAACTCAATCGCACTTTATTTTTTAATATTACAACAAATATGAAATAAGTTCGGAAGGCTGTAGAGGACGCAAAGGATTGCATAATGTCACATTGACCCTCCCATTTATAATAGTGGACTCAGCTGATTGTCGCTGGAAACAAGATCCTAAGGACCTCTAGTATGTTTATCTTTTCGAAGGAAATACCAGTGAATAAAACAACGAAGTGATTCGATAAACATTGATATACATAAATAATGAAATATAGCTTAGTCTTTTCATTGAACAATTGAGTTTAATTCTGTATATTCATCGACTTGTAGCTCCTAATTTATTTTGCTCCCCCCCCTCTCTCTCTCTCTCTCTCTCTCACACACACACACACACACACACACACACACACAAACACACACAAAGCACCCTGCCATCGTTAATCAGCAATAATATGTAGATTTGATTTAATATGGCCAATAGGTCAAGGCATATTTTGCCCGATAACTTTTTGGTCATTGTTGTTGTTGTTGTCGTAGTCGTTGTCATTTTCGTCGCCATCTTTTGTAAGTATCTTGCAGCTGACCTATCCCATTTTACTGAGTTATTACTTACATCCCATGCAAAAAGAGTAGTTTACGAAAAAGCTTTTTTTTAGACGTACGAAATTTTACTACGGATATCTTTGTGAAATGTACTTGCATATCTGCGTAAGATTTTCTTACGCTTAAAACTTATGTTAATTTGTGTTACGGAACCCTGCTCTTTACATTTAAAATATGTTTATCAGCGAAAGTCAAGGAGCACTGCCTATCAACAGCTAATCGGCAAGCTGATGATCCGAGATAGCAGAAGCGATTGAAAACAATGTCTAGCATGAGTTCACTACAATACAATAATACTCTTGCAGTTTACGGAGGATCCGCAGTTTGTTAGAATCATATGGAAGGTACAACGAATCAAAGTAAATAAAATAATTTCTTTGAAAAATCAAATAACGATCTAACTTAAACCTTACGCGACATTTTCTTAACCTCACTCACTTTACTTTCAACGCTGCTGCTCGTATTGTCATTTATTCCTCTCACCATAGTCGTAAGCCACAGACTACAATCCGCTTCGCTCATTTATCATCCGTGGCTGCCTGTGTTGAGAGTTTCATGACCACACATAAACAAAAATACGTCATCAAGAACACAATGCAACAATCTCCTACATATTAACGAAAGTGCGCGTTTTATCGTTCGATAAGTAACTGTGTTTGGAAGAGAAACTTTGATTGGCTAATTAAAATAGCGTAAAAGGTCTGTTGGGTCACAATATCGAGACAATTGTACTCGCGCTCGCAGTGATTGGTTAAGATTTGTATGCATATTCATGAGAAAATAGGAAATCTCAGCACAGCCAGCCACGGGTGATAAAGGAGCGTAGCGGTTTGTCGGTCGTGGCTTTCGACGATGCCCTCGCACTCGCAGGCTGTGATAACATATAGTAGGGTACCAAGTCAAGAAAGGAATTCCAGTAAAAATCAATTACATTTTGCTTGTGGAGAACTTGACGCTTTATTGAGAAATTTAAAACCCCAATGTCGAGACTGCGAAGATGATGCTAGATATGCGAATAGATCCTCATAAAAGATTCGACGACGTTTCAACAGTCAAGGAAGTACCAGCATCTTTACAATGAAAACAATTGAAGAAATCATTCAGTTTTAATAAACTGAAACTGCTGCTTACATTTCTATTAGTGATGACACGTAATCGAGCCTGTGACGTCATTAAAGTTATTATGACGTAAAAACAACTACTTGTTGTAAGGCAGTTTAGAGTGGACAAATTTACATCCGAAGTCTCTTTCTAGCATGCAAAGGTAAATGCCGAGGATGTTCAGATTGCTATTAACACCTGAGCAGTCTCGGTAATAAAATAGACATATATCATCGTGTACTGGACTTACACAAATCTACAAGAATTGGATAGAGAGACAGAGAAACTGTTGTTTATCCATGATGCGCTTTAGCAAAAAGCAAACGTCTTCTGTACGTTCTCACAAGGGTGGTGGAATGAGCATGATGAGTGCAGAACATTGTGGTGAGGTAGAGAAAAGAAACCAAGCAAAATGTTAAAGAAAGTGAAGAGAATTCCTAGCCTTAGTGTTAGAAGAAGGCCTACGTTAAGAAAATGACAAGAGAAAGGAATCTTAAAAAAGAAGAAGAAAGAAAACAAGTATGATTGGTTAGGCAAGGTGGTGCATGAACCATCTATGCGGGAGAGAAAAAAACAAGGTACTAGGGCTGATACTAGGAAATGGATTCAGTTTGATGAGATAAAAGAGACGAAAGAACCACTGACAGCAGCACTTGACCAGGCCTTGTGATCAACAATGTACAAGACGCCTTCCATTGTGCAGAATGCCCGAGAGTAAGGAAGATGGATGCTGCATCGTTTGATTAGTGAGTCTGCAATCTACCCTAATGCAAATACAAAATGTGGCACTACACACAAGCGTTCTTGATAAGACGGTAGGTTTGTAATACATTAGATATAAAGTCCACTACTAAGTGTTACCTTTATCTTGCATAGAAAGTATTCGAAAACAACAAGACCAAAATCCTACAGGAGAACGGTAGAATAAGTTAGAGCATAGAATGTCATACATCGTACAAGTGGGTAAAAGATAAGAACCTGATGTACATAATAGACAATGCAGTACTACCACAAATATCGTGTAGAATTGAAAGGGCCGGAGAAAATATCCTGGATCACCAACATGATCACAGAGTATTAAGGGTCCAACATTAAGGTATGGATCAGCAATCGTACAAGTAGTAGTTGGTGCATTGGGAGTTATACACCACATAATCTAAAATATCATATAAGCGCATAGTATATCGTTTATGCCACACCAAACTCTGAATTTGGCAACTCATGTACAGCCGGATTATTAGGAAAGTCCTCGGAATTTTAGACTGAGGAAAGTTGTACGTCCAAAGAAACAAAATAATGAAATTCCGCATGGAAGGAATACTACTAAAATAATAATAACAACAAAAACAAAGCTAAGAAGAACGAAAAAGAAGACCAAGATCAAGCAGATGAAAAAAAGAAGATACCACATGTTCTTTTCCCAATTCATTCCAAAGCTCCAAACCGTTCATTTTTCCAATTATGTACTTATTCATTCTATTTTCTCAACAAAATCTGTGCCTGACATATGCACGCGAACATATACAGAATTTGTATTAAGAATTATAGGTTACTGCATTTGTATAGGAAAATATAAGCGAGTTTTTCTGAGCTATACCGCACGACGTCAGGAGTGCAGAATAGCTCAGAAAAAACGAGTTCATATTTTCATATACAAATGTAGTAACCTTTTTATTATATACTCATTTTGCTTTTCTGCCTAAGGCTGAATAATAAAAAGAACACACTACAAGAAACAAAGTAACGGAATTTCTGCTATATTCCAAATTAAATACGCAACCGTAGTTAAACAAATACAAAGTTACAGTATTCATGCGCACATGGCACCGCCAAGTGACCTTTGAACTTGGTAGAGTACCGCGCGCTGAGTCCTTCGTTTCAAAAATAAATCTCATTTTGGTCTACTTAAAATTGAAATTTTATGTCATATTGTGAATGACTGCGCATTGGAACAACTTTCCCAGTTGATCTGGAATGGAGAAATTTTGTTTTTCTGTCGATCCAACTAAATTCTGCTCTTTTACTTGTGGTGGACTTGGGTTATTAGCTGGGTTGATTACGTACGATGTACATGTAGCTAGAGGGACTGGCCTCAACAGCAAGCTACACATGTGTTACTGTTCTGCCATTGATAATTTGGAATCATAAGGTGGACAAAATATGAAATTCTTTTAATTGAAATTCTCAAGACGATGTAGGATTAAATATTTTTGTTAGGGAATATCAAATTCATTTCGTTTTTGAGTGCAGTAAATTCTCCTTTGGAATGCGATTTCTGCTGGAAATGTAGTCTAGATTGCAGTGCAATTTCGCGCCGTGGATCAGAAACTACATTTTGAAGAAATCCAAGATGCAGAAAAGTAAGTACATTTATTGCCATTCTTATTACCAGCTATAAATGACATATTTATATGTACTGTCACTTGCATGATCTTTGTTGGATGGCCCCCACCTACATGACCTATATGACGTGTACAATAAATCCAAACATTTTCTAACAAAATTAAAACAGGCAAAATTGCAAAGCGGCTGGAGTGTGAGAACCCATTTCGTCAGCGGAAAATAAGGCTTCTTCGTTATAGTGGCTTATTGGCTCCGAGGCACTTGCTTTGATACCAAAACCCGCCTTCTTTAGTTGTATTTTTTCGAATTTAGTGCTTGGACTTGTAAAATTGGCGGTCTCTGAGCGAAACGGAATATCATTTGGTCTTAAGATGCCTTTTTATGCTATATTTTATAGACTCTAGAGAACACGGTTCTCAGTCTGAACCATGGGCTAAATAAGTGTTTAAATTATCAGAATGATATTTTCAATACTGCATGTCTCACGTTTGTTGTCATAAAGCCACCGCTGGACATTGTGAATATCACGTTCAGTCACTTGCTTGGTTGAAAGTTTCTTTTGTGACTCAATGAATTCATTCACATCGTCAGGTTTATCATCTCTGCTCTCAAACAGCTTACTTTGTTCATCCACAGACAAATCTAATAAAGCAAAAGCTCCGGTGTCTACTACATTTGTGTACATTGTTTGTTTACAATAAAAAGTACTTCCTAAGACACGATACTATTTTTAGACATACGTGTCGTGCAGAATGAAGCCGTGCAGTATAGAGAAATACTGCACGATTCTGACAATGCAAAGTTAATGGAGAAAGAAATGTGTATATAATAATATTAAGAATATGACATCAGTTTGTTCATCTAATTCACCACCAATTTAATATTTCCGTCACTTTCAGGCCTCCATGATGAAATGTATGCACACAGTCCATCGCCTTGCAGGTCTCACCAGTACAGTAAGAATACACTAAATTTCAATACATTATATCATGCATGAAAGTAAGAAAAGCAAACTACATATATTCGGTGGATGAGACTTTTAAAGAAAAGCTAGAACTTTCTTTGTCACTTACTTTATTTCTACATTTACCTCATTTTAAGTAAGTACTTGGTCACATATTTAATTCCTACGTTCACCACATTTTTTATCACAGGATCACGGTAGCTCACTTGGTAGAGTGTCGGACTCGTAATCAAATGGTCGCGGGCTTAATACCTGCCCAGGCCAACCCGTGTCAGGCACCTCGGTGTGTCCTTAGGAAAGGCACTAAGCTCCCATTTCCTCGGCATAATATAGCCAATAATGTGTTAAAAGTGCCGTAAACCCACACAGCGAAAAACAAAATCAATCGAAGTGATTACTTTTCCATATTCTACACGATGTGTGTACCCCTTTCTCTAAAACACGCATTTAACATTCATTTGATGAAACTTTTCAAATATAAAGATCTGTGGAATGAAGCGTTGGCTTTTTTGTGATTATCTCTACATGGGGGGGGGGGGAGGGGCTTTTTTTGGTCAATTTCATTTCTTCAACATCTCAACCAATAATTGTATTTATTATCTGTACAAAGAAATCATCAATTGATTAAGAAAATCCTTATGTTTTTTTGTAATACCATTCACATCTGTACATCTAGATCATTATGATATTGGTGAAAATATTATTTATACGTATTTGTATTGGATACTTTTTATTACATTTACTGGAATTAAATAAATATTGTATCTAAAAACCTCTTTTATTTCAGTGTGGTTTTATTTCAACGAAATGGACATCGATTCATATGGAGATTGCAAAGTGGATTTTATTCTTCATGCAGCAGGTAGTGCTTTGTCTAATCTTTGAATATTCGTTGGACGCTAAAAATTTTATTTTTATTTATCCATTCGTGTATTGTTTTTTATATACAATTATTTGCTTAGCTTTTATTTATTCTCGATAAACTGTTGAGCCAAAATGAATGACATAAAGTAGGAACTATCACTTATTAAATATAATAAAATACATTAATTGCAATAAAACAACAAAATGAAAGATTCTTTGGAAAGACTTATACATTAATGCTTCAAACCAGTAAGAGTTGAATATGATTTCATATTACTCGTTAAATCGTTCCAGAGCATGACCAATTGTATGTAACAATTTTCAATTTTGTGTTTTTGAATGCTACGTTTATATTTTGGCAGGAGAGGGCGTATAGCGTCGATGGATAGATGTAACTGGAATATATTGGTGCTAGTTTCTTTTGAACTTTATACATATTTTTAAAAAAAATGAAAGTATCAGTATATACATATTATATTAATATATCAATTGATGGATTCATCACTCATTTTCTTAATTGTTATCAAAGCAATGATTGAATGTACTGAGTATATCGTCTGTGTGCTGAATGATTCATCTATTTATTCATTTTGACTTTATTTTTAATTTATCTATAACTTAATTGTTCATTATAAAAAGAGCATTACAATGAACTTATTATTCCGTCTCTCCAAACACTGGTACATATGAAATACGTGCAACACATGTGAAAGACATTATTGTCCCCGAATTCAAAATGATAGATCGTACGCATCATCTGTTGTCTCATTCTCTTACAGTAAGAAGCTTTTAAAAAAGTAAAATATACTTTCTTACTAAATCTGTAACCATTTGCAGCCACATATCCTGATGCAGCAAGTGACCCTTGTTCGTGTTTCTCAGGTAATTTAGATATTTTTTATAAAGGAAAAAAAAATGATTAAAACATAAAATTTATAAATAATTTTAAAAAACATTTTGAGAGTAGTAATGTAATTATTCTGCCAGCTTAGAAGAATCAGTAATGTTACTTTTGTCAATAGAAAAATGTAAGTGAATGATGTATCAGTACTATCGTATTGTGCTTAAAGAAGTGCATAATACAATGAAGATGCAGACACTTCAGTCTAACCTAGAAAAGAATTTAGATTTCGAAGTTTATCTGAAACATATTCATCTTGTCCAAAACAAACACCAGCACAAAACAGATTCCACAAAATATCAAAAACGCGTTCATACATCTCTTAAGAATAAACAGTTTAGTATCCGTACATTAAGTAACACAAATCTCAAATTCTAAATTCCCTGAATACTACGTTTTCAACCATTTACTATCTATTCTAAATTCCCTGAATACTACATTTTCAACCATTTACTATCTATTCTAAATTCCCTGAATACTACGTTTTCAACCATTTACTATCTATTCTTAATTCCTCTTATACATCTAAAACATTCTTGAAGGTACTACTTTATCCTGTAATTCTATTTTAATGGCGTTTCCTATAATAGAATTACAAACTGCAACAAAATCATTTCATGTTTAATTTGTAGCTTTTCACACGGATAAAATACATAGAAATAAAACTTAATTCTCATTTTATTCACATCAATAAAACTACAGCTTTGCAGTCTTCAGAAAAATCAACAATGTCGACAACCATGGCAACTACAATGACGACAACGAAACATATCCTTGATGCGAATACTACACCTGAGTTTTTGCTTGGTAAGAAAACAGTAAACAATTTTGCTTCCTCATACAAGGTTTGCCAAGATCAAGTCAAAAACGAAATCTGGGAACACTGACAACTTTTCAAATGTTCCTGAAAAGATTGCACGGAACACTTAATTTAAGATCGTAATTATCATTTGATAGATTAATGAAATTTATTAAAAACTTATTTCCAATAAAGTTTTAGAAACAAAAACAAAAATCGTGCACTCAACGGCATGTACGATTCCGATATTACAGTAAAACTGGCATCACAAAGTACACGTGCTAAAAAAGCTGGGACCTGTCTGACCATGCGGGAATAAAAGATTTAAGTCTGTCAAATGACGTACCCCATAAAATAGTGTACCTAACCAGTTCGAATTCTTTCGCACAAAATACGGAATATATCCTTTAAATGTCATCAGTCCTTACTCAAAGAACATGCAGTACATAGGTCAAATGACAAAAGGAGTCATATATATATATATATATATATATATATATATATATATATATATATATATATGTGTGTGTGTGTGTGTGTGTGTGTGTGTGTGTGTGTGTGTGTGTGTGTGTCATGTTAGGGAGTATCTTTTTAAGTATTTATTGCGTAATGCATCAAATATTTCACTTCTGAGAAATTATATTAGCCAATACCTCATGATACATAATCATATCATCTACCTCGTACATTTCTTTAAGCGACCAGAAGTTGATAAATGTTATTTGAAAAGTTGATCTGAGTTATCCCTACAGCTGCTTCACGTTCAGCGATAAATTCAGCCTGGTGAAATCGTCTCTCTTTGTTGTGGGAAACATTAATGTCCTGAAATTTATAATGACTCCTATTTTCTCGATTTACTGAACTTTATTCCATTTGTTTAGCAAACGTTACGTCCACTGAGAATTTAACACATTAATATGGATATGGTCCTATTAAGCCGAATATTTTAACCTACTGACAACATGTACAGCACAACAATATACTTTGTATATGTTACTTCAACGTGAATGTAGGTGCAATACCATCTGAGTTTCACGGTTGTTGAGGAAAAGATTTTAATTTGTATAAACCAGTTTAAATGATAATGTAATTTACGAAAGCGTCGCAGGTTATTTGTTTTGATTAAGTGTAAGCGCGCTGGCTCAGTGGATAGCGTGTCGGACACGAAACCTTCCATGGTGCGCGTTCGAACCCTATCATAGGATCTGGCATGGTCGACTACCGTGGTTTGTCCTTGGGCAAGGTGCTTTATTACAACTGTCTCGGCACTAAATAACCTACAAGTATTACTCTGCCGTAAAACACCAAACCAAACCAATGCCAAATCCTATTCATCCTGACAACACGCGGTAAACAATTGGACGATAGTAGTTATGGGAGACAATGTAACCTGAAATGGACATTTTATGGACTCAGAGGGAATTAACATTACGGCCGCCATTTTGAAATGGAACCGTATGGCCTCAGTGGGAATTCCATGTTAAAAAGTCCATAAGTTTAATATTGGGGGACTGTATGTCCTCAAGGGAAATGGCAGTATTACAAATGGTCCATAGGATGAATCGGGATGGTCCATAGGATGAATCGGGTGTGACAATAAGACCTCAAGAAAAAATGGTATGTGAAGAAACATCCACAGGATGAACATGATGGGTCAGTATAGGGGAATGGTAATGATAAGAATGGTCAATAGGATGAACATTAAGGGACAGTATAGCGTCCAGGCGAATTTGACATTTGTATTCTTAATCAATACACATCCTTACCGACCAGCACCCACATCTATTAACCAACATCCATGCCTGCTAACCAACGCATAATTGTACTGATCATCACTGACATCTACTAACTAATACATAGTCTTACAGACCAGCACCATCCTCTGCTCAACAACACTCACACCTACTGACCATCACCTACACTTACTTACTAAAAGAAGTGTAAGGGTAGGATGTAAAGTAAGGCGAATAAATAGAAACAATACCCGTATAACCATAACTAAAACCCTACAACTCTATAACTCTTCCACATCTACAATCCCTTTAAACAAAACTAAGCATTATACAACCCTTATAACTCTATATACCCAAAGTGGGGTGAAAGGGGGAGATTAGTTAGAATGCTCACACAAACATACTGATATCACTCATGATTATATACAATGACACATGAATTAAAAGACAGAGGAAGTTAGGGCTTTAGTTTCGTGTAGAAGATAAAACAATAGACGAAAGACATAGACAGACATACAAAACATAAAACATAATATCTGGAAATTATTCGAGTAAATATATTTGTTTTTAAGAGATCTGTGTGACCCTGAAAAGGGCCGTTGGGGGTTAACTACACATCTTCACTTTTATTCTTCTTTAGCTTCTCCTGACCATCGATCCATATACTAACACTCTCTTCACGCACCCTTGCCTTTCCACGTATACTGGTACGCATCACAGACATTGCCCACGTTGACTTCACATACAACATTTACTCCTGATTAAACAACATATTGGAAATAATGGAGGATGATTCTACTCTAGTCCATTTCTTGGTTTGACCTGGTTTGACTTGAGAATGGATATGACACAATGGGTGAACGCACTTCTATATATATATATATATATATATATATATATATATATATATATATATATATATATATATGTATGTATATACTGGCCACAGATTGAACATGAGATTGATTCTCCGCGAATCAACTTTTGCATTCACCAAGCGAAACGTTGGAGAACGTGTGACGTCACTTTCATTGCCATCCCTTTTCTTTTGACGTTGTGGACAGTTTGTAGCCCAATGTCCTTTATCTTGACAGACACAACAGGTATCTTCACTTTTATCTCGAGGGGAGTAGTCTTGAGTCTGACGCTTAAACCTGTGTTGCTGAAGGAAAAGAAAGGATTAAATGCTCTACCTGCAGACGAACATTTGTGAGTCAAGCATGTTACGACATCACATGAAACAATTCCCATTAGAGAAATATGCTTTTGAATTATTGCAAGCGTGTCCAACATGTGGTCAGAATGTTCGTACCAGTTCGAAAGATTCACACGTTCGTCTAGGAAGAAACGATATTCTATTTGTATTGAGGTCGTCGATTTGGATCATCAGTGTTACATTCAAAGATATGAATCAGATGAATTATTGGATCATCAGAACCAAAAGAAATAGGACCATTGCCTGAATTTTATCTCTTTTGACATTGAATGTTCTCAAGACACTGGGATTCAAATCTCTGACTTTTTTGTTGCTCATCGCGCTTGCCACGAATGTATTCAGGAACTTTTTTGCATCACTGTCCGAATTGTATTTCAATTACAATAAGGAATCACTCTCATTACTCATCAAACTCAACGATTTTTCTTTAGGGAAAGGGGTTTCTTATTATATTTTTGAACCATCAGTAGCTTTGACACAACGGGCAGATCCAAGAATCGATATTCAAACTAAGAAACAAATTATCTTGAAACCGAGTGGAAGTGGATCTCTAGGAGGAGTGATCATTCGTTCACTTTTATAATGGGATCCCATCACAATAGCCAAATCCCAAAAGAGCAAACCCCAGGAAGCCAGAGAAGATGAGAGTGGCAGCGAGTTCACACCCAAGATCCTCATCTCCCAAGAAGAAGATCAAAAGTGTTACCACTTCACCCTCAAGACAAAGATATACTACTGCTACAACGCGCACGTCCTCACGGAAACCTCCTCGATTTGCAAGCACCAGACCGACATCCGCTGCCGCCACTCCTCCGCTTCCTATTCTCCTCCGTTAGTGATGATGCCAGCAAAACCTGATTTAAGTCAAGTGTTTCTCAATCTATTCATGAAATGGAAACCTATCTCTAAAGGGACTTCTACGCTTCTCTCGTAATCTTCTTCTGCTGCTGTTCTGGCTGCTAAAGCAGCGGCCAGAAAGGCACTTTTGACAACGGATATTTACCGAACTGGACGACACATTTGATTCGTATCACAGGGCAGGTTCGTGTGGACGTCATGCGCCTGTCTATAAATTGGAAGATATCAACAGAGAATTGTTAAAAACAACGTTTAACTACCCCGAGTTACAACGAATAACAAAGGAAGACTACGACGTGTAAGCTCGTATCTAGGATGTCAAAGTAAGTTGGAAAGAATATCCACACAGTTTCGATTCTTGGATTGCAGTGTCACAAGTCATCCACTAGTAAAAATAACCATATGTCATGAATATGCCGTTAAACGCTGCGTCCCCTTCTTCCACTTCGTCACTCAAGGAGCCACAGAAACAAAACAAACAACACCAACAGTGGGTCTGGTGTGAAGAACGTGTTCTAAAAATCAGATCGTCTTTTTCTTTCAGATCTTTGTGGTATATTGTGTCACTGGAGCAGCTATTGGAAACTTGAGTTTGCAACAAGGATAAACAAATGTGGACTAGTTTACTCGGCAGTTGTTTTGGCTGTCTTCCACTGAATCGCTCATTGAAATATACCGACAGTAGTAACAACAACAACGATAACCACGCGAAAGCCAGACACGATTACTTCAGTTACAACAACCCTTTGGAACTATTGAGCGGCCATCCTCCTTTGACATCTTGAGTCTCTTCACGAAAACGAACCATCGAGTTATGAATAATCAGTTTTATTTGACTTTATCTAGTGACATTTCTATGGATGTGTTTCCTAACAACACGTTGTGTTGTTTCACGGAAAATTACTTCAAGCCATACAACAGAATGACGAAGCCCATTTGGAATTGGCTTTGGTAGAAATTATTAATCCCACTCAAGCCATAAATATTACCGTGAATCAAACCAGTTTCGTTGTATAAATATTTAACAAACAAGTACAAAAGCGCTTGGACAATCATGAGGATCCTGGCAAATACGAAACAAGAAAAGAAAAAAAGCAACAAACACACCAGTGCCAGACAATCTCCGATTGAATGTGTATGACATGAAAATTCCTGCACGATATTATTTTTATGCTCGACATCTCATCGATACAGTTTCGACTATTTTCAACGGTCAGTTTGCCAAGACACTCGACAAAAACAACAAATGTGTACTGATCAAAACAACAAATGTGTACTGATCAACTTCCCTTCACCTTCTCAACCTCTAAAATTGTATTTTTACAGCAAAACGCTGTCCTTCACATTTTTTCTATATTTGTTTGCTATTCTGGGTAGACATACGAACACAACGCCGCAGTCAAAAGACATCAACAACAGCAACAACCGATTATTAAAGTATTTTCGTTACCCCGTCGTATTGAACGAGGACTCAATTTGATGTGTGGGTACTCTAAGACGTCCAGTACAACGTGGTGGGGAAACACAGCTGCTTCGTTGTTGTGATTCATTCCTTTTAAAGTTGATTCTGCAATAACTTCTCGCGGTGAAAGACGAAACACCTGTCAAAAAACAGCGGATTCGTCCCTCCGTGCAGCAGCAGGGATAAGGCAGAAAGGGACATTAAAAACCATTAAGACCATAGAGACACGATAAAAAAATATTTAAAATGATGCACAGAGATTCTTGTGAATGTTTCAAGACATAGTCTGTTGGCCATGCCACCGACAATGATGACGATGCAAGAATCAACATGCGTAGAATTCCATACCAACCACAGTGGAAGATTTAACTACCAGCAAATGAAAATTAAACAAGGGCGACGTTTAGAAAGTATGGATTGTTTACACTTGGACCGAAGGTTGCAAGACATGTAATTTTTGATTGGCGTGGATGTACGTCTGAGGCGCATCGAAGTAGAACCGTGTTCCATTTGATGGCTCATGCTAACGAAAACAGAAGCAGCATGGAAGAATTAAACTCTACGTGAGAAGTGTCAAAGTTGGCTCTACGATGAATGGAAGTCAAAGCCTTCACTATTGCCGCTGGACTCCAATCCAAGATCGAAGATCATGTCTTCCAGGGTCAGCTCCCTCAACGTTGGCATCCTCTACAGTGCTTCCCTCAACGGAATCATTGATCAAAACCCATTCCAATTTCAACACTTTAACGTTTCATTGTCACTTTAGAGGGTCAGACGTTCCGTGCCAAACCAGACTCTTTGACTTTAACTTTGCCTAGAAGAATTACTTTGAAATCTTACTTTATTTTGAAACCAGAGGACAATTGGGAAACAGCAGTACCCACGGCATTTCGTACGACGTTTGTGCAGGAGAGTATCCGTGTGGAACTACATTTTGCAGTAGCCATTGAGAACACGGTCTACGTAATCATATATGCAGATGTTGACAATACCCTTGAAATAAACACTCTTGTAGAACAGATCTTTGACAGTTAGAAACATGGAACACAAAGGCATGGACATAGACGATTAAGAACATGAATTACTGCAGCCACAGACACAATTGCAAAGGAGTAGAGATGAAGAAGAAAAAAGAAGAAACAGTATTGTCACGATGACCCGAACAAGAGAAACACTTCGTCTCCAGTTTTGCTCACTACTTGGCTAAAAGAATCATACTCCTGACCAGAGAACTTTGTTATGGTTGTCATATGAACCATCCTAGCAAAAAACAATACGAGAAATGTGTAGTGAAGTGCAAGACAAAAAGTTGGAAGATTATCTAGAAGAAACATGGACTCGTATCCAAGAAGAGAACATCTTGAAAGAGTGGTATAAAGATTTGATAGACCATTCGAAACCTCTAATGACTCACTTGGAGACGAAACGCATCAAAGTATCTTGCAGCAGAGTACAGATACTTCCCGTTCTTTGACTTACCTGCCAGATCTCTTTAATACAAAATCAAAGATGAAATCATTACTTATCATTACCTGTGTGAAAGAAAATGAATACCTGGGAACTTCATTACCTCCTGACATACAGTTCGAAAACAGCCCTTTGGAATCCAGTGGTATGTGCAAAAATTGAAGTATCTCATCGAAAACCTAAGGACATTGGAGCTTATTTTATCAAAACCGAAGACAGCCATCAACCAGGAATCCGCTGGGTGCCAGTCTACTTTCCCAACAACCACGGCGTGGAATATTTTGCTTCGTATGGATTACCTGCTATCGAAGACGATATTACAGACTTTATGAGAAGAAATGCTGTCTCCAACCAATTTAATAATGTGAGATTGCGAGAATCTGATTCGATGGTGTGCGCACAATATTTTGTGTATTTTTTGTTATCAAAGACATCTTGGATTTACATTAGAACATTGATTCACTTGTTTTGGAAGTGATTTCCCTAGAAACGATGAAAAAAGAAATGTGGTTGAGTGATCATTATGAATATGTTTTCTTTAGCTCAAAAAGTAGTGTTCATTAACGGCAAAATGAAACTGTCCTTGATCCATGGATCACTTACCAATGTTGTCAACCCTGTAAATACGTTCATGCTAACTTTTTCTATTTTTTGTATTTGTATAATATTATAAAATAATTTGTGTATTTGATTTTAATTTTGACATGAAGCTAGTGTACATGTCGAGGAGGGACTGCCGTAATCATCACTCTTCCGTTCTTTGCTAATGATTGATTTATCGGGGTTTATTGAAACAAAATGTGTTGATTTGTAAATTGTGTTGGTTTATTTGTGATTTGTTTTTTAAAAAAATCTTGTATATACTCTTTAATTTTCTCCCTGTCGATCTACTCTGTCTACTGCACTTGAATCTGACAGTTACGTGGCCCGTCGGCCAACGTTCTGATCTGAAAATAACGTTGCACATGCTCCTGCCTTCTAACTGGTAGATACAAAACTCCGTCTTGATCAGAAATTTGTCTATATAAAGTCGTGGGTTCGCATATTAAGGCATTCTTCGACGAATTCGTCAAAAATAACCAGTCAGCACTGCAGTGTGGGAAAATGCAGCACAACCATGGCGATGTTAGAGAAGTTGGAGTACCTCTTGGGTCGGGTGAAGGAGTATTATCGGCACTCGACCAGAGGGAGATGGTCTCCTTGAGAACAGTAACGGGACTCATCAAAGAGGTGATGGATAAAGAAGTAGTAAATATAAAGAGAGGGTGGGCAGAGAAGAAGAGGGAGCGGAGAACAACGCTATTCTGAACGGTGGGAGAGGATGCAACAGAGATTTAGATATAGATACGATGAAATCGATAATATAATCTGGCAGCAGCAACATCTGCAGCAATATCAGCAGCCAGAACAACCCTCCAGCTCACAAACGGAAGATTGTGAGATGGTGGCCGACGGAGATAGTATTAGACATCCGTTTCCGTCGACAAATAGAAAGACTAGAGCCAGATGTGTCCATGTTGCAGAGTCTGACCCGGGAGGTGCAGTTTTCCTGGACATCGGCAAGATCTCCGATTCAGGACAAGAAACAACAGGGTCACCCAGATTTTTTAGAAACAGAGATATTACTCAATCATTGCCAGATATTATGTATTTTATGTGTTTGATTACTTGTGTCTATTGTCTTATCTACAACACAAAATTCTAACGCCACCTCCTCCATCTTTTCCTGTGCAATTGCATATAAATATAAGTGATGTCAGTATGTGTATGTTTGAGCATTCATATCCTATTCCCCACTTTCACCCAACTTTGGCTCTGTTGGGTTTTAGGAGTTACAGTTTGTTTTTTTTATTTTAGATTTGTTTTTAATGATTTTTGGGGTTGTAGGGTTATAAGGTTGAAGGGTTTTAGTTGTGATTATAGGGGTTTGGTTTATATTTACCCACCTTACTGTACATCCTACCCGTACACCTTTGTTAGTATGTGTAGGTGATGGTCAGTAGACGTAGGTGATGGTAAGTAGTTGTAGGTGCTGGTCAGTAGGTGTGGCTGCTGGTCCAAAATAAAAGGTATTAATCAATAATGTTAATGTTAACTTCACAATGCTAATGTTAACTTCATCCTACATATACTTATTACCATTACCATTCTCCTTGAAGCTATACAGTCCCATCATGTTCTTCCTATGCACGTTTATTTCACATACCATTTTTTCCTGAGGCCATACCGTCCCACCATATTCATCCAATCGACCATTTGTAACATTATCGTTCCCCTAGAGGCCATACAGTCCCAATATTAAACCTATGGATTTTAACTTGGAATTCACATTGAGGCTATACGGTCTCCTGTCAAAATGGTCGTAATGTTAATTCCCACTAGGGCCATATGGTGCCGTTTAAAGCTATTCTATCTCCTATTACTACTGACGATCAATTCTTTCTGCTACGTGTAAAATATCTAACTTTTTATAATGGCTTCAATAATGAAACAAAATAATCACGAATTACAAACACTATCTGAGGACGAAATAAAAACAGAAAGAAGATGAATTTCTAGGTACACGAATTTTAAAAATGAAAAGACCACCAAATGCCATTAATAAGACGAGAACAATATCTATATATCTAATACATGGATAATTATGTAAGATGCATTGAAATTGTTTCATTTCCTAAATCAAACACTTTTTCTTTTGCAGATGTATAAATGTTTTACTAAGGCATTAACAATGATTTCCTTTGCAGAAGTTCATATTTGCAGCAAGGTGTCAACGATTGCTGGTGTTGCACACACCTTAACTGTCCAGCACCCCAATGCATCCGACTGTATTACAGGTGACCATGCCTCCTCAGAGGCATTAGTCTTCAGTAACTGTAATGTTGGATCCGCGACATTGTGGATAAAAGGTGAAAATGTATGTATTCAAAGCAAAATGTGGAGCTTTTTTCAATACATCATGGCATTTTGCGATTAGGAAAAAAAGAGTAAATCGGTAAAATTATAAACTTTAAAAGAATAAATCTACAAACATGAATGGATACAGACAGAAGAAGAAAATGAGAAAAGCGGCAGACATGAAGACAGGTTTACAGAGCATGCATACATGCATACATGCGTACACACATACATCCACATACATACATAGATACACGGATGTAAGGCTGGATTCATGGATGATCATCTGGGGGATAAGTGATGTATATTAAGACCTTCATTAGTTTCAGATTAAAAAATGGAAGTGTATAGACAATATATAATGTTTCTATCAACGCGTAAAGTGTTTTGAATTACCTTCAAATATGTGTTTTGTATATATTTTGACCACAAATATTGAGAGAAAAAAACTATGCATACAAAGACATTAATAATGTACAATAATGTGTTACATACCCATATCATAATATAACACATTTTTCCTATTATTCGTTTAATTTATTTCAATTCCATTTTACTGCGAAAGAATGATATAAAAAAATAAATTAAAACATAGTGGTTCATAACTAACTTTCTAAGTATGTCTTGAACACTAACAGAAACGTATCAGGTTGTAAATCGTTTCATTAAGACAAGCATATGAAATAAGAAATATGTATTGGATCTATGATCGGATGGTTCTAATTTCAAAATTATAATTGTCCATGTAATTGTATACATTAAATCGATACAATATAACTTATCGTATAGTAAAATATGTTCTTTTTGTGATAAAATGGAAAAATTGACTGATCTGTATTTCAAAACATTACGATAACTAACATGTAAGGTGTTAATGTTCCACAGGTAATGGAAATGTGTCATAGAATTCCTCTATACGCACCAGTAGCAACTTTCGATCAGCTGGGTGTATATCAGCCTAAGGGAGGTAGAGCCGGAATTTTCTTAGGCTGTATCCAGGACGGTTTCAAGGTAAACTGTTATGACGAGCAACATTTTATAGTACTTCTTCCGAAGCAATCCTGACATGGCTCACAGCTTACACTTCTCGGGCAGCATCTATGCCTGATTATTCAATATGCACTGTAGCCAAAATACACACAGAGACTCAGGCTAAGAATACCTAACTCTAAACCAAAGGTAACTATAATTTGACTCAGTAAACAAAGCAACATGCCTTGGATCACAGGTTTCACTTTTAGGGCGGCATCAGTGCCTGATTATTTAATATGAACTGTAGATAAAATACACTGAAATTCACATCATAATCTCATATTCTAACGAAAAAACAATTTCCTTTCAATTGGTACCAAGAATACCTTAATCTAAGAACAAACAAGACAACAAAAATACTCTAAAAATAGACTACATTAGTGGGTTACCGTAGGTAATAATTGAAGTCTGAGTCCTATTAGTACAACTTTCTATGGCCAAACTCTTATAATTTCAGGCCACACATATTTCAGCTTGACTCGCGAAATCTGATTAATTTTGCAGGCGAACTAGGAGTTTACCAACTGTCAGATAATGAGATGTCACAATTACATTAATCTTGACACAGTAACGCATAGACATTTGAATCAGTGAACGTGTCTTAAACTGATTATTCATCCGAAAATTATATGAGATTTCCAAAAGTATTTATGCCAGAGTACCGTGAACCATTCGCAGTATAAATAACTAATTAAAACACAAGCTATCATGAAGATTAATGCCATGGATACGAGGGTGTTTGATTAATTGCTCAACAATTTAGTACATTACAGCATACAGTGAGGTATGCAGGGTTGTTTTAGTGATAAAGTAATAAATTGAAAGATATTGCCATTAGTAGGCCAATTTAACATGGAAATAACATTTCTGGGTATATAGTACATACAGCCGAATCTGTGGCTGGCTGATTAGTTATAGGAATAATTAGAGCCTTTATACTCAGCTAAATGTGAAGATAAATACAATTTTGATCCTAAAAAAAAACACTAACAAGGATGGATATTTCATCATCTTGGGGATGTAACAATGTACTTATTGCAATCAATTATACAATGGTAATTCAAATTATATTTTAAAACATTTCTGATGTATATCTTAGAGCTTCACTTAATAATAATTAAATCAAATGGTTCATGAAAATGTGATATCGACTTCTGCTACACTATGTCACACTATGTCAATTGCTGTCTGATCAACATATGATTTATTTAGATTTCGACACACTGGAAAGTTCTGTACCGAAAAACAAATATAGAGAATATACAGGCGAAAATAACTGTGTAACGAGTTCTGTCAGGGATACCTACATGGGGGAGGGAGTGGCGGTGGGGGCCAAGAGGCAGCAGTGATTAGAATTACCGTTGTAAATTACTATACAATTTACCCTGTGACGAACTAGCCATATTAATGACTAGAGACGACTAGAGACACTGTATGTTGTGGTGGATCATTATCAACTAATTAATTGTTTGGATAGCCTGTACGCATGCACGCTAGAGTAAGTGACGGTATGGTTTTCAAATGAATGTGCTGATTATCCATAAATTAACCATGCTAGTTAATAGTAGTCATAATAGAGTTTGTAACGTCATGATTACTTAAAGAATATTAATTCGAATAGGTTTCGTTAATTTGTCAGATTGGGGAATAATGATACTTTCTGAAAATATAGGACAAAAACTACTTTCGAATTCGAAACCACATTTTTATGGAGTGCCCGCTTCAAATTTTATTGAAGAAACTTCTTTCATTATTATTTAATGTTTTTAATGCCCAGTCTCATCTCAAAGAATTGTCAACATGTCTCTTTGTATTATTTGTAAATATTAGTAGACAAGTATTCTTGTACAGTTTATTATTTTTATTTGTCTATTTCTATCATTCCCTCTCCTAAATTTATCCTGCTGCTTGTCACAAGTATTTTTGTACTTTGTCTGCAGGTCCCTTTCTCGTTGAATAAACCATGGTAATTTTAGATGGTTGAACAAATAGCAAGTACTTCCTGTGTCACCTTTTTATTCTTATTCAACTCTGTAAAATAAACTTATGCACTTCGATAACACTGAGTGAAAATATCCAAAACTTTCAAACTTCTTCAATGAAAAGAAAACGTTAATGAAAAGGCAGTTATTTATGTGACTGTGTTATTTATGTGACTGTGTTGCAGATATGTAGATTCTTAAGAGGGTATTTGTTAGCCAACATTGATGAAGGTGAAGTTAGGCGACATGGTTAGAGCTATACTGCGATATGTAGGTCGACTTTCAAACTCATTTGTTTCTGAAGCACTGGAGAGCCAACGGGCGCTGCCATCAAAATCTTCTTAAGGAGAGAAAACAAATTGGGCTGTAGTAAATCAGTACACTTCGACACTGAAAAGAAACCGCATTATATCTATCACGGAATTTTGCATCAAAATGATACTTCAATGCCAAAAATAGTCTCAAAGAACAATAGCACCATGGATTTTGCATAATAAATTGAGTACTACTTTTTTTTGAGCTTTGAAGGAAGAATATAACTATATATATATATAGTCTAATACTGTATTATCTTCATCAGTTACCGTAAAATTGTATAATAACTATTTAGGGAACGAATACTTATACTTTGAATGTAATCAGTCTTACAAGTTACAAAGAAACAAAAATATTACAAATTAACAAAAAGAGAAAACTGAATCTATAAATTTGATGTGTTCAGATATATTTCAAAATCTGTAGTCAGAAAACAAATGTTAATGTATTTGCATCCTATCTCACTGGTGACGCTAGTATAGTATTATTGTTATTATTATTATTATTATTATTATTATTATTATTATTATTATTATTCATAGATGGCTGCCCAGACGTGCAACCACGGAGTTTCAATAGAACACATCACAAAAGGCGGAGTATTCGCGAATGATCCGTCAAATTATTACCTTGTTCGGTGGTAAAACTCTACTCAAAAGCAAGTAGTTATTATGTCTGTGAAATAAAGCATCTCCTTATTATTTCATTTGAAGTTGTTTTTTTTAAAATTATTTTTTGTCTACTTTGCATCTCCATTATCAAGTTAAGCTTTCTGTAGACGTCAATGTGACTCAGTATATCTGATCTTCTTTTGTGCATATCTGTGAAGTATCGTCTGAAGGTGAAATATTAACTTGATCATACTGGTATTCTAAATCTATCTGCAGCATCCAAGCTCGAATCTCTATAGCGAAATAACAACTCACACTACCACATGAAATCTTATCGGACAACACG
This sequence comes from Margaritifera margaritifera, assembly GCA_029931535.1. NCBI lineage: Eukaryota > Metazoa > Mollusca > Bivalvia > Unionida > Margaritiferidae > Margaritifera > Margaritifera margaritifera. The sequence goes on from JAQPZY010001607.1 coordinate 3,521,441, forward strand.
AAAACCTGTAGACGCCAAACATAAGATACAATTCGAACAAATCATAAAAAATTAATCTGTAGACATTTACGAAACTGAAAGACTTATCTATAGTCTGTTACTAGTTTAAGAGCTTTTGAGAAGATCAAATATTTTGCCTACCAGTCTTTCAAGCAAAAACGTCAGGTGTAGTATATAAAGGTTCTTCTACAGACGTTCCAAAAGTTTCAATTACATGAGACTGTCTATGTCACACTAAATTTAACAGAAAAAAGGAGAACGAAGAGTCATGATAATAGATTATAAAATCAGAAACAAACACATAGATAATGATCCAATTGTTGTGGTCAAGGCATACATGATATAACACATTTATTGTAGCTGGAACAAGTTGTTCTGTTTCTTAAAGCTCGAAGTAAATATTTTATTGTTGTATGATTATGCTTTCCGTACAAATGTAATGTATAAATAAATTAGAAGCACATACATTTTAATATTTTAAATGTTCACACACGCATATCATTGATATTTATACTATTTTATATCATAGGAATATTAGAAAGCTTATTGAAGTCTATTGTATGTACCGAAGCTACCAACTGTCATCCTACGGTGCCTTATCACAACGGTCCTGGGACAGATGGATTGACTGCTGAATTTTTTTAAACATTTTCTTGAATAACATCAGCCATTGTCTTGTTCAATATATACATTTTGCATATAATACTGGTCAACTTTCCTCCACTCAAAAAGAAGGTGTAATCACTCGTATTCCAACTGGTGATAAACCAACGCAGTTGTGCAAACCGGCGACCAATATCCCTTCTAAATGCATCTTATAAAATTGCATCAGATTGCAATCCTGATCGTTTAAAATCTGTTTTTTCCAGATAGCATAGAAAAAAGATCAAACAGGATTTATTAAAGGCAGATATATCGGAGGAAATATCAGAAAAGTATATGATCTTATATTTTATACTTAAAAAAATATACCAGGTCTACTTCTCTTGATAGACTTTGAGAAAGCATTCGATTCAATGGCATGGTCTTCTATCGATATAGTATTAGACTTGTATATAATTTTCATGTAAAATTGTAAATAAAAGTATTCTTTACGAGAAATGATTAGGTATTACATTTATAAATAACTTTGTAACGGAAAGGAAAGAACAACTGGATTTAATATATTTGTAAATATCTATTTCTCTACATATACATTTTCTCGACTACACTAGTATTTTAATTGGTAGTTTAGATTATACTAAGAAAATGAATATTAGACTTTTCAATCAACCTATGATAAGCCCAATACTGCAAATTCTATTACATGACAAGAATGGATGTAAAACTATTTAGAAAAAAACATTGACATTGTATGACACCCATTCCTCTAGTTCAGGTTGAGATGAGAACTATAGTGTATTCCACAGAATGGAAAAAGGTTCTCACTCTTCCATTCAAAATTACTTAAAAGCTTAGATGACTTATAGTAAGACATTTGCAGAGAATCTTCCCTACAAAAAAAGTTTTTATGTAAAATTAGATATTCAGACACTAATCCTCTTTTACTGTATAAAATGTAAGTGGACAATTTATCACATATATTTTGGGTAATGTAACAAATCTGCGACTTTTCTTGTCTTCAACGAACTCTTAGACTGGATAAAAGGTAAATATAGTCACACACACAATTTATTTTTCTTCACAAAAGAATATATCATTTAGTACAGAAGATATAAGTGTTGCGCATGATGTTGTCAACTTATTCATGCCGAACAGTACATATATAGCTGTATATATAATAATTAAAACGAAAGTATTGTACACATTAAGAAATTGTAAAATTTTATTGTGTTATTGACAAATATTATACATATACACGCTGTAAGTGGAAAAAATGATAAAGATGGTCGTTGTATAAGAATGTATTTGGTCAACCTGAATGAGTTTATTAGGAGCATAAGAAAGCAAAATATGATATACCTGTAATTCTTTCGCGTGTTTAAATTCTCCCTCCTCCCTCCTCCACATCAATCCCTCTCTCTGTCTCATCTTTTAACGATACACTATATTTAACGTAATGTAACTAAAGATACATCATGTAGCCACCCGTCGATTGTATATATTTATATTTCATTACATATTTATATCCTCCATTTGCAAAAAAAACTTTTTGTAAAGCGGGCATTCCAAGACTCCATAACCATGACATCCCTATAACCAATGGGGAACAGACTAAAAAATAACGTATCATCTGAAGGAAACTTACCTGCAAAGAAATCTTTGAGGAGAAAAGTTGAGTTCGGTTTTCAATACAGCAGAACGATCTCAACGTTCAATTATTGCGTTTATAAAGTCATTGAGGGCGCGCGCACACACACACACACACACACACACACACACACACACACACACACACACACACACACACACACACACACATATATATATATATATATATATATATATATATATATATATATATATTATAGGGGAACATATCTCCCATAGTATTTAAACGATCAATATTCAAAACGTTTCACGAATATTAAGTTTTAATACAAATAAAGTATTTTAAAAGTAATTATTTTTCAGTTTCTCAATTGAGCAATTGAGACGTATTTGCCTTTTCAAATCATACAGAAATATGTATACTTGTATAAGTCTATCTCTTACAAGTAAAGAGAAATTTGAAAATAAAGATAAGTACATACATTGTTTACAATTAGCCACCCTTTCCATCTTTCGATAAGCAATGAAAGCCCATCGCAGCGGCTCATATCGCTCAGATCCTTAATTCAAAAGGATCAGATTTTGTGTGGTAATATATATATATATATATATATATATATATATATATATATATATATATATATATATATATATATATATACATTTATGTGTGTCTGTATTTGTGTACAACTCTATTTATTTCGTAATTAATAAGTTTAATAATTAATTATCTCCGTTATAAGTAAATGATTCGACCAGTAACTTGTTTGTAACTTCATAGAAACGCAGGAGTTGAGAGTTAACATGTAGTAAACAAAGAGTGTGTAACAGAATTGAAACCGAGTGGGCTTTAGACTAAATGAATGCAACAAACACAACGTGTGTGAATGACGATATTTATGTATTACGATATGATGATGGCACAAAAATAATAAATGAAACAAAACAATCTACACAACATCAGACTCTCGCATATACTCTACACACATTCAGAAAAGAAATATATATATATATATATATATATATATATATATATATATATATATATATAATGACGATGATTGAGATGATGACGACACAGTGCTGAAAATACTAATGATAATGATGACGACGGTTCATATAACCGATATGTTCTGGTACATACAACCAAAAATGACAATAAAAAAACCACAAAATATCACAGTTCCAACCCACGCCAGGTGCACTCTGGTTCAACTCCCCAGTTTCACTTTGGCTCCACTTCCCAGTTTCACACTGGCTCAACTTCCCAGTTTCACACTGGCTCAACTTCCCAGTTTCACACTGGCTCAATTTCCCAGTTTCACACTGACTCAATTTCCCAGTTTCACGCTGGTTCAACTACACCCTCCACAAGTTTCAGTCTGGCTCAACTACACCCTCCACCAGTTTCAGTCAGGCTCAACTACACCTCCCACCAGTTTCAGTCTGGTTCAACAACACCTCCCACTAGTTTCAGTCTGGTTCAACTACACCTCCTCCCACCAGTTTCAGCTACAAATAGATGAAACTGGTAGCGTATAATACGAAATACGCTATCACACAAAATACTCAAATGTATGTATATGAAATAAATAAATATCCACTCAACAAATGTCTATAGTCCATTAAATAAATATAAATAAATATCCACATAACAAGTGTCTATAGTCCATCAAACCCTAATGGTTTATTCACAAAAAAATACATTAAACCCGCACTCTACGTGTGACTTTCTACTTCGAGTCCTACACGTGAAAAGGAATAAATTCTAACAGTGAATTGTCTGTTAACCGTGGTTATTTTATCTATTGAAGCTTTATCAAATTTACGATAATAATAAAATAAGAATGTCACGAACACAATGAAAAGCATAAATGTACAAGGGAATCAAAATTATTTTAACAGTTATCACTTACCCCTATGGCTGTAGTTTTGTGGTTCCAAACCGACACTCTTTGATAAGATCCAAGCGATGATGTACCGCTTGTAGTGAAACCCTACTATTTATACCATATAAAAAAGCAAGACGTTCAAGACCCAAGGGTAAAGTACCCGTGCATGTCGAGAAACATGGGCATCACGCTGCAAGCGACCTACAACGAGATGTACTCATTCAGTAACTATATGTGAAGGTCATAAAAACAAGCTACTCTAGTTAACGCTGTACGCGTCGACAAAGTCAAATATACATTGTCATCATTCAATGCAAAACCGAATTACGTTCTTGCCTTATTCCGTGACAATACCTCCCCCCTAAAAATAAAATGGACACATTTTGCGCAATTACGGAATATGAGTAAAAGAAAATAATCATTACTAATCTTGATTTGAAAGACTGGGTAAAAATTTATCTAAATTTCCAATCATGCCCTACTCAAGTTGTCTTCCCCTCTATTTTCAACTCCTCGTATTGCCTCTACACGGAAGCGATAAGGTTGTAGTGTCAGCGCCCAACGCATCAATCAAGCGTTAGCGACCTTGGCCTTGTTTAAATACAATAGGGGTTGGTTATCAGTCTCGAGAACGAATTCTCTCCCAAAAAGATACGCATGATATTTCCCAATTCCCCACACTACGGCCAAACACTCTTTCTCAATAATGGAATAGTTTTTCTCCCTGGGTAGCAATTTCCTACTCGCATAAGCTACGGATAACTTGTTGTTATCTTGCTCTTGCAGTAAAACTGCTCCCATCCCAGTATCAGAGGCATCTGTTCTTAAAATAAAGCGTTTGCTAACATCTGGCAATTTTAATATAGGTGCACTGATCAGTTTCTCTTTCAGCGCACAAAAAGCTCTATCTTGTGGCGGTCACCACTCTACTCTATTTGGCTGCCCCTTCTTTGTTAGATCAGACAGTGGGCTGGCAATGGCTGCAAAGTTTGGTATAAACTTTCTATAAAATCCTACTGGACCTAGAAACGAACGAACTTGCGTTTTGTTGTCTGGCTTTGGTGCGTTTCTAATCGCTTCTACTTGCTTGGGGTGAGGTTTCAATTGTCCCGAACCACTGACCATATGACCCAAACACTCTAAATCTGTGTAACTAATACTGCATTTAGTGGGTCTCACTGTGAGGTTCGCTCTGCGGAGTCTATCGAAAAGTTCCGTCAAGACGGACACGTGCTCACTCCAAGTATTTGTGTACACAAATATGTCATCCACAAAGCTATTAACGCTTGCTAAACCCTTTAGCAACTTGCGCATCAAGCGACAACACGTGGCACTGGCACCTACTAACCGGAATGGCATTACCTTGAACTGATATAATCCTTTCTTGGTCGCAAATGCTGTCAATGTACGGGACTCTTGAACAATGGGAACCTGCCAATATCTCTTCGACAGATCCAATTTGGGAGTCCATCGGTTGCCCGACAACTTCGCAAATAGACCCTCCATATCTGGCATTGGTTCTGCATCGAACATCGTTATTTTATTTAGCTGTCGGAAGTCGATACAGAATCGGTTCGTCCCGTCTTTTTTTCTGACTAGCACTACGGGAGAAGAATATGGCGAGTTTGAGGGTTCAATCACCCCTAAATCTAACATTTTACTCACCTCTTCGTCCACAGCTTCTCGTGCGTTATATGGTATCGGATAACCTTTGAGTATAATGGGGTCAGACGTATTCAGTTGAATTGTGAGGTCTACCAAGGTTGTACAACCTGGTCTGTCGGTGAATACGTTCGAGTATTTATTTAAGACCGCGTTGGTTTGTTGACGCTGGTCTTTGGTCAACTCCGCACTCACATTGACTTGATCAACCCCTTCCCTCACAACACCCAAGGGACACTCAAGGGAAACCTCCATTTCTGAGTCTGCTACGTCATCGTCGATGACTGCCGTACAAACCACATTTAAAACCCCTTTTTCTACATTGTCGCTCTGTCTTTTGATGTATAGCTTAAGCATGTTAGCATGGAATGTCCTTAAATTACCGTTCATGTCAATTTTATAGTCCATGTCACCCTTGACCTCTTTAACTTCGTAAGGACCTTTCCACTGAACTAGCAACTTGTTTGTGCTAGTAGGAAGAAGGAGTAGCACCTGATCTCCTACAACAAATTTCCTATTTCGCGCTCTGCGGTTATAATATTTGGCATATCTGCGTCCCGATTTCATTAGGTTATCACGTGCCATCTGGCATGTACTCTCTAGTTTCTCTCTCAGGTCTAACACGTACAGGTAGGTAGTTTTTATTTCTTTGCTCGCGACGTCACCTGTCCAAAGTTCGCGTAGGATCCGCATCGGATCTCGAACTGTTCTTCCGTACAGCAATTCAAAGGGTCAAAACCCTAAACTTTCTTGCGGAACTTCACGGTACGCGAACAGAACCGCGTTCAAATAACGGTCCCAGTCTTGCGGACGTTCCGCGCACATTTTTCGTAGCATTTGTTTTAGGGTACCATTAAACTTCTCTACCAGTCCATTACACATCGGATGGTATGGTGTAGTGTTCAACTGTTTGATGGACAACAGCCTACTTATTTCACACATGAGGTCAGAGGTGAATTGGGCACCACAATCCGTAAGGATTTCTTCTGGCACCCCTACCCTACTGAAGATGTCAACCAATGCTTCAGCCACCCGTTCCGTTTCAATAGTTGGTAACGCTACGGCTTCGGGGTATCTGGTTGCGTAATCCACGAGAGTAAGAATATACCTGTTCTTCCTTTCGGTAACAGGTTCTTTTGGTCCTACAATATCCACCGCCACTCTTTTAAACGGCGTATCTATTAATGGCATCTGTCCTAAGGGAACTCTTGTGACCCTTCCCTTAGATACAGTTTTCTGGCATACGTCACAAGACCGACAGAACCGTGTGACGTCGCCATTAACACCAGGCCAGTAGAATTCAGCGACTACTCTGCTGGTGGTCTTCGCATAATCCAGGTGTCCCGCCATGCTAGACTCATGTGCCACCCTAAGTACATGAGATCTGTATCTCTGGGGTACGACTACTTGCCAATACCTCTTACCCTCTGGAGTAGTAAACTCCCTATGAATTAGCTCGTTCCTCCGAACGAATCTCGAACTGCTCCCACCCTTGCAGTGTTTAATTGCGCCGGACGCGATTTGCTCTCCAATAGTTTTGATGGATTCGTCGCGTTCTTGCTCTCGTTTGAACTCGTCACGCGAAATTCCGGAGATCGACTCATCAGGGACTTTTAATTTCTGAAACGCGTTTTTCTCTCGCTGGGTTTGTGCTCGCGTTTCGACTGCCTGGGCCAAAGGTGTCCTGAAATCTTCCATGGTCGGAAGACGGGAACCTTCAACATTACCGATCGTCAGATCGTAAATAAGGTTATCCATACAAAGGGAATCAACAGTTCCGGTTAAAAAAGGGGTTTCTACTGTGATCCGTGCTACGGGGATGCGACCGATCGTCTGATCGAGTAGCATACATGGGGACTCCCACCCGAGCATTTGGTTATCCTGCACGAGACTACGTTTGATAACTACACCCGTGCAACCAGTGTCACGTAATGCTACGACTTCTCGACCGTTCACGAAACCTCTCGCGGTTGGTACTCTCGCTTTGGGCAAAAGACACGTGCCAAGTGAATGAATACCTGGTTCTACCTGCATAAGACTAGCAGACCTACCTTTACTCTGTATAGCCATGGCTACCTTATGTGTAGGTCCCTTCCTTTTAGGACATTTTACTTGAATATGACCCCATTCCTTACACAAGTAACATTGTACACCCTGACGACCTGTGTCCCTAACTGACCTACTTGCCTCAGCTGATTTCATAAGCTCTCTAGGCATCGGTCTCGTAGACTGGTTTCCAGACTTAAAATCTTTTGAAACCACGTTCTGGGTTCCCCCATGAGCCTCGGCAAAGTAATCGGCCTGCTTAGCCATATCCTGTACGCTTGAGAAGACTTTCTCTTTCAGAAACTGACTTAGTTCCCGACCAACAATTGATCTCTGAGCAAGAAATCAGTCAACCCTTCAAACGTTTTCTCCGCTTTGCCGCATTCAATCCACCGCTGGAAATAGTTCGCTATTCTAACGATGAACTGAGCAAAGGTTTCTCCCTTCTCGGGCTTGCTATACCTGAACTTTTTACGGAAACCCTGTTCAGTCAGCTGGTACCTTTTTAGAAGTGCTTCCTACAGAACGTCGTAATCGAATACGTCGTCTCTAGGAAGTCGCGAGTACACATCCAGCGCTTTACCTTTTAATAACGCACTGAGATGTAGTGCCCAGTCATTTCGACTCCACTTCTGGTTCTCGGCGTACCGCTCAAACCGATGAAGATAACTATCTATGTTTTATTTTTCATCGCCAACTTGGGGTAATTTAGGGCCTCTTACCTTTGATTCTTGTTGCCCATCTCTCTTAGCCTCTAACAATTCTAATTTTATTTTATACTCCCTCTCAAACTTGCTCTCCTCTAGTTCTCTTACCTGCTCTATTCTTTCTATTTCTGCTTCCCTTTCCCACCCTATCCTTTCCTTCTCGGCCTCCTTCTCTAGTTCTATCTTCTCCTTCTCATATTCTCTTCTTTCCCTCTCTAATGCTTTCTTTCTTTCCTCAGCTTCCCTTTCTAATTCCCTTGCCTTTGCCCTTTCATCCCCCTCCCGGGCTTGTTCTTCCTGAATAAATTTCCTTAAACTTTCTCCCTCATACCCTAGTTCTTTGCCTAAAGCGACCAAGTCCTTAAGAGATGACATGACTGATAGTAACCTTAATCTAACCAATTAGTTTTACAGAACATATTAACCTTATCTTCCTGATAAAGGCAACCAAAACAAAATGAATATGTATTTGAATGTATTTATAATGGACCCACGGACCTAGAAAAGCTAAACAAATAAACACCTACTTGAAGATTATCTTGTCAAAAAGGTCACACTCTCATATATAAACAATAAGTGTAGACTTTCACAAACAAGATGATGATGATTCACTTAATCCAAAAATCCCACTTCTGACACCATTGTAACAGAACTGAAACCGAGTGGGCTTTAGACTAAATGAATGCAACAAACACAACGTGTGTGAATGACGATATTTATGTATTAGAATATGATGATGGCACAAAAATAATAAATGAAACAATCTACACAATATCAGACTCTCGCATATACCCTACACACATTCACAAAAGATATATATATATATATATATATATATATATATATATATATATATATATATATATATATATATATATATATATATATAATGACGATGATTGAGATGATGACGACACAGTGCTGAAAATACTAATGATAATGATGACGACGGTTCATATAACCGATATGTTCTGGTACATACAACCAAAAATGACAATAAAAAAACCACAAAATATCACAGTTCCAACCCACGCCGGGTGCACTCTGGTTCAACTCCCCAGTTTCACTTTGGCTCCACTTCCCAGTTTCACACTGGCTCAACTTCCCAGTTTCACACTGGCTCAACTTCCCAGTTTCACACTGGCTCAATTTCCCAGTTTCACACTGACTCAATTTCCCAGTTTCACGCTGGTTCAACTACACCCTCCACAAGTTTCAGTCTGGCTCAACTACACCCTCCACCAGTTTCAGTCAGGCTCAACTACACCTCCCACCAGTTTCAGTCTGGTTCAACAACACCTCCCACTAGTTTCAGTCTGGTTCAACTACACCTCCTCCCACCAGTTTCAGCTACAAATAGATGAAACTGGTAGCGTATAATACGAAATACGCTATCACACAAAATACTCAAATGTATGTATATGAAATAAATAAATATCCACTCAACAAATGTCTATAGTCCATTAAATAAATATAAATAAATATCCACATAACAAGTGTCTATAGTCCATCAAACCCTAATGGTTTATTCACAAAAAAATACATTAAACCCGCACTCTACGTGTGACTTTCTACTTCGAGTCCTACACGTGAAAAGGAATAAATTCTAACAGTGAATTGTCTGTTAACCGTGGTTATTTTATCTATTGAAGCTTTATCAAATTTACGATAATAATAAAATAAGAATGTCACGAACACAATGAAAAGCATAAATGTACAAGGGAATCAAAATTATTTTAACAGTTATCACTTACCCCTATGGCTGTAGTTTTGTGGTTCCAAACCGACACTCTTTGATAAGATCCAAGCGATGATGTACCGCTTGTAGTGAAACCCTACTATTTATACCATATAAAAAAGCAAGACGTTCAAGACCCAAGGGTAAAGTACCCGTGCATGTCGAGAAACATGGGCATCACGCTGCAAGCGACCTACAACGAGATGTACTCATTCAGTAACTATATGTGAAGGTCATAAAAACAAGCTACTCTAGTTAACGCTGTACGCGTCGACAAAGTCAAATATACATTGTCATCATTCAATGCAAAACCGAATTACGTTCTTGCCTTATTCCGTGACAATACCTCCCCCCTAAAAATAAAATGGACACATTTTGCGCAATTACGGAATATGAGTAAAAGAAAATAATCATTACTAATCTTGATTTGAAAGACTGGGTAAAAATTTATCTAAATTTCCAATCATGCCCTACTCAAGTTGTCTTCCCCTCTATTTTCAACTCCTCGTATTGCCTCTACACGGAAGCGATAAGGTTGTAGTGTCAGCGCCCAACGCATCAATCAAGCGTTAGCGACCTTGGCCTTGTTTAAATACAATAGGGGTTGGTTATCAGTCTCGAGAACGAATTCTCTCCCAAAAAGATACGCATGATATTTCCCAATTCCCCACACTACGGCCAAACACTCTTTCTCAATAATGGAATAGTTTTTCTCCCTGGGTAGCAATTTCCTACTCGCATAAGCTACGGATAACTTGTTGTTATCTTGCTCTTGCAGTAAAACTGCTCCCATCCCAGTATCAGAGGCATCTGTTCTTAAAATAAAGCGTTTGCTAACATCTGGCAATTTTAATATAGGTGCACTGATCAGTTTCTCTTTCAGCGCACAAAAAGCTCTATCTTGTGGCGGTCACCACTCTACTCTATTTGGCTGCCCCTTCTTTGTTAGATCAGACAGTGGGCTGGCAATGGCTGCAAAGTTTGGTATAAACTTTCTATAAAATCCTACTGGACCTAGAAACGAACGAACTTGCGTTTTGTTGTCTGGCTTTGGTGCGTTTCTAATCGCTTCTACTTGCTTGGGGTGAGGTTTCAATTGTCCCGAACCACTGACCATATGACCCAAACACTCTAAATCTGTGTAACTAATACTGCATTTAGTGGGTCTCACTGTGAGGTTCGCTCTGCGGAGTCTATCGAAAAGTTCCGTCAAGACGGACACGTGCTCACTCCAAGTATTTGTGTACACAAATATGTCATCCACAAAGCTATTAACGCTTGCTAAACCCTTTAGCAACTTGCGCATCAAGCGACAACACGTGGCACTGGCACCTACTAACCGGAATGGCATTACCTTGAACTGATATAATCCTTTCTTGGTCGCAAATGCTGTCAATGTACGGGACTCTTGAACAATGGGAACCTGCCAATATCTCTTCGACAGATCCAATTTGGGAGTCCATCGGTTGCCCGACAACTTCGCAAATAGACCCTCCATATCTGGCATTGGTTCTGCATCGAACATCGTTATTTTATTTAGCTGTCGGAAGTCGATACAGAATCGGTTCGTCCCGTCTTTTTTTCTGACTAGCACTACGGGAGAAGAATATGGCGAGTTTGAGGGTTCAATCACCCCTAAATCTAACATTTTACTCACCTCTTCGTCCACAGCTTCTCGTGCGTTATATGGTATCGGATAACCTTTGAGTATAATGGGGTCAGACGTATTCAGTTGAATTGTGAGGTCTACCAAGGTTGTACAACCTGGTCTGTCGGTGAATACGTTCGAGTATTTATTTAAGACCGCGTTGGTTTGTTGACGCTGGTCTTTGGTCAACTCCGCACTCACATTGACTTGATCAACCCCTTCCCTCACAACACCCAAGGGACACTCAAGGGAAACCTCGATTTCTGAGTCTGCTATGTCATCGTCGATGACTGCCGTACAAACCACATTTAAAACCCCTTTTTCTACATTGTCGCTCTGTCTTTTGATGTATAGCTTAAGCATGTTAGCATGGAATGTCCTTAAATTACCGTTCATGTCAATTTTATAGTCCATGTCACCCTTGACCTCTTTAACTTCGTAAGGACCTTTCCACTGAACTAGCAACTTGTTTGTGCTAGTAGGAAGAAGGAGTAGCACCTGATCTCCTACAACAAATTTCCTATTTCGCGCTCTGCGGTTATAATATTTGGCATATCTGCGTCCCGATTTCATTAGGTTATCACGTGCCATCTGGCATGTACTCTCTAGTTTCTCTCTCAGGTCTAACACGTACAGGTAGGTAGTTTTTATTTCTTTGCTCGCGACGTCACCTGTCCAAAGTTCGCGTAGGATCCGCATCGGATCTCGAACTGTTCTTCCGTACAGCAATTCAAAGGGTCAAAACCCTAAACTTTCTTGCGGAACTTCACGGTACGCGAACAGAACCGCGTTCAAATAACGGTCCCAGTCTTGCGGACGTTCCGCGCACATTTTTCGTAGCATTTGTTTTAGGGTACCATTAAACTTCTCTACCAGTCCATTACACATCGGATGGTATGGTGTAGTGTTCAACTGTTTGATGGACAACAGCCTACTTATTTCACACATGAGGTCAGAGGTGAATTGGGCACCACAATCCGTAAGGATTTCTTCTGGCACCCCTACCCTACTGAAGATGTCAACCAATGCTTCAGCCACCCGTTCCGTTTCAATAGTTGGTAACGCTACGGCTTCGGGGTATCTGGTTGCGTAATCCACGAGAGTAAGAATATACCTGTTCTTCCTTTCGGTAACAGGTTCTTTTGGTCCTACAATATCCACCGCCACTCTTTTAAACGGCGTATCTATTAATGGCATCTGTCCTAAGGGAACTCTTGTGACCCTTCCCTTAGATACAGTTTTCTGGCATACGTCACAAGACCGACAGAACCGTGTGACGTCGCCATTAACACCAGGCCAGTAGAATTCAGCGACTACTCTGCTGGTGGTCTTCGCATAATCCAGGTGTCCCGCCATGCTAGACTCATGTGCCACCCTAAGTACATGAGATCTGTATCTCTGGGGTACGACTACTTGCCAATACCTCTTACCCTCTGGAGTAGTAAACTCCCTATGAATTAGCTCGTTCCTCCGAACGAATCTCGAACTGCTCCCACCCTTGCAGTGTTTAATTGCGCCGGACGCGATTTGCTCTCCAATAGTTTTGATGGATTCGTCGCGTTCTTGCTCTCGTTTGAACTCGTCACGCGAAATTCCGGAGATCGACTCATCAGGGACTTTTAATTTCTGAAACGCGTTTTTCTCTCGCTGGGTTTGTGCTCGCGTTTCGACTGCCTGGGCCAAAGGTGTCCTGAAATCTTCCATGGTCGGAAGACGGGAACCTTCAACATTACCGATCGTCAGATCGTAAATAAGGTTATCCATACAAAGGGAATCAACAGTTCCGGTTAAAAAAGGGGTTTCTACTGTGATCCGTGCTACGGGGATGCGACCGATCGTCTGATCGAGTAGCATACATGGGGACTCCCACCCGAGCATTTGGTTATCCTGCACGAGACTACGTTTGATAACTACACCCGTGCAACCAGTGTCACGTAATGCTACGACTTCTCGACCGTTCACGAAACCTCTCGCGGTTGGTACTCTCGCTTTGGGCAAAAGACACGTGCCAAGTGAATGAATACCTGGTTCTACCTGCATAAGACTAGCAGACCTACCTTTACTCTGTATAGCCATGGCTACCTTATGTGTAGGTCCCTTCCTTTTAGGACATTTTACTTGAATATGACCCCATTCCTTACACAAGTAACATTGTACACCCTGACGACCTGTGTCCCTAACTGACCTACTTGCCTCAGCTGATTTCATAAGCTCTCTAGGCATCGGTCTCGTAGACTGGTTTCCAGACTTAAAATCTTTTGAAACCACGTTCTGGGTTCCCCCATGAGCCTCGGCAAAGTAATCGGCCTGCTTAGCCATATCCTGTACGCTTGAGAAGACTTTCTCTTTCAGAAACTGACTTAGTTCCCGACCAACAATTGATCTCTGAGCAAGAAATCAGTCAACCCTTCAAACGTTTTCTCCGCTTTGCCGCATTCAATCCACCGCTGGAAATAGTTCGCTATTCTAACGATGAACTGAGCAAAGGTTTCTCCCTTCTCGGGCTTGCTATACCTGAACTTTTTACGGAAACCCTGTTCAGTCAGCTGGTACCTTTTTAGAAGTGCTTCCTACAGAACGTCGTAATCGAATACGTCGTCTCTAGGAAGTCGCGAGTACACATCCAGCGCTTTACCTTTTAATAACGCACTGAGATGTAGTGCCCAGTCATTTCGACTCCACTTCTGGTTCTCGGCGTACCGCTCAAACCGATGAAGATAACTATCTATGTTTTATTTTTCATCGCCAACTTGGGGTAATTTAGGGCCTCTTACCTTTGATTCTTGTTGCCCATCTCTCTTAGCCTCTAACAATTCTAATTTTCTTTTATACTCCCTCTCAAACTTGCTCTCCTCTAGTTCTCTTACCTGCTCTATTCTTTCTATTTCTGCTTCCCTTTCCCACCCTATCCTTTCCTTCTCGGCCTCCTTCTCTAGTTCTATCTTCTCCTTCTCATATTCTCTTCTTTCCCTCTCTAATGCTTTCTTTCTTTCCTCAGCTTCCCTTTCTAATTCCCTTGCCTTTGCCCTTTCATCCCCCTCCCGGGCTTGTTCTTCCTGAATAAATTTCCTTAAACTTTCTCCCTCATACCCTAGTTCTTTGCCTAAAGCGACCAAGTCCTTAAGAGATGACATGACTGATAGTAACCTTAATCTAACCAATTAGTTTTACAGAACATATTAACCTTATCTTCCTGATAAAGGCAACCAAAACAAAATGAATATGTATTTGAATGTATTTATAATGGACCCACGGACCTAGAAAAGCTAAACAAATAAACACCTACTTGAAGATTATCTTGTCAAAAAGGTCACACTCTCATATATAAACAATAAGTGTAGACTTTCACAAACAAGATGATGATGATTCACTTAATCCAAAAATCCCACTTCTGACACCATTGTAACAGAACTGAAACCGAGTGGGCTTTAGACTAAATGAATGCAACAAACACAACGTGTGTGAATGACGATATTTATGTATTAGAATATGATGATGGCACAAAAATAATAAATGAAACAATCTACACAATATCAGACTCTCGCATATACCCTACACACATTCACAAAAGATATATATATATATATATATATATATATATAATGACGATGATTGAGATGATGACGACACAGTGCTGAAAATACTAATGATAATGATGACGACGGTTCATATAACCGATATGTTCTGGTACATACAACCAAAAATGACAATAAAAAAACCACAAAATATCACAGTTCCAACCCACGCCGGGTGCACTCTGGTTCAACTCCCCAGTTTCACTTTGGCTCCACTTCCCAGTTTCACACTGGCTCAACTTCCCAGTTTCACACTGGCTCAACTTCCCAGTTTCACACTGGCTCAATTTCCCAGTTTCACACTGACTCAATTTCCCAGTTTCACGCTGGTTCAACTACACCCTCCACAAGTTTCAGTCTGGCTCAACTACACCCTCCACCAGTTTCAGTCAGGCTCAACTACACCTCCCACCAGTTTCAGTCTGGTTCAACAACACCTCCCACTAGTTTCAGTCTGGTTCAACTACACCTCCTCCCACCAGTTTCAGCTACAAATAGATGAAACTGGTAGCGTATAATACGAAATACGCTATCACACAAAATACTCAAATGTATGTATATGAAATAAATAAATATCCACTCAACAAATGTCTATAGTCCATTAAATAAATATAAATAAATATCCACATAACAAGTGTCTATAGTCCATCAAACCCTAATGGTTTATTCACAAAAAAATACATTAAACCCGCACTCTACGTGTGACTTTCTACTTCGAGTCCTACACGTGAAAAGGAATAAATTCTAACAGTGAATTGTCTGTTAACCGTGGTTATTTTATCTATTGAAGCTTTATCAAATTTACGATAATAATAAAATAAGAATGTCACGAACACAATGAAAAGCATAAATGTACAAGGGAATCAAAATTATTTTAACAGTTATCACTTACCCCTATGGCTGTAGTTTTGTGGTTCCAAACCGACACTCTTTGATAAGATCCAAGCGATGATGTACCGCTTGTAGTGAAACCCTACTATTTATACCATATAAAAAAGCAAGACGTTCAAGACCCAAGGGTAAAGTACCCGTGCATGTCGAGAAACATGGGCATCACGCTGCAAGCGACCTACAACGAGATGTACTCATTCAGTAACTATATGTGAAGGTCATAAAAACAAGCTACTCTAGTTAACGCTGTACGCGTCGACAAAGTCAAATATACATTGTCATCATTCAATGCAAAACCGAATTACGTTCTTGCCTTATTCCGTGACAATACCTCCCCCCTAAAAATAAAATGGACACATTTTGCGCAATTACGGAATATGAGTAAAAGAAAATAATCATTACTAATCTTGATTTGAAAGACTGGGTAAAAATTTATCTAAATTTCCAATCATGCCCTACTCAAGTTGTCTTCCCCTCTATTTTCAACTCCTCGTATTGCCTCTACACGGAAGCGATAAGGTTGTAGTGTCAGCGCCCAACGCATCAATCAAGCGTTAGCGACCTTGGCCTTGTTTAAATACAATAGGGGTTGGTTATCAGTCTCGAGAACGAATTCTCTCCCAAAAAGATACGCATGATATTTCCCAATTCCCCACACTACGGCCAAACACTCTTTCTCAATAATGGAATAGTTTTTCTCCCTGGGTAGCAATTTCCTATTCGCATAAGCTACGGATAACTTGTTGTTATCTTGCTCTTGCAGTAAAACTGCTCCCATCCCAGTATCAGAGGCATCTGTTCTTAAAATAAAGCGTTTGCTAACATCTGGCAATTTTAATATAGGTGCACTGATCAGTTTCTCTTTCAGCGCACAAAAAGCTCTATCTTGTGGCGGTCACCACTCTACTCTATTTGGCTGCCCCTTCTTTGTTAGATCAGACAGTGGGCTGGCAATGGCTGCAAAGTTTGGTATAAACTTTCTATAAAATCCTACTGGACCTAGAAACGAACGAACTTGCGTTTTGTTGTCTGGCTTTGGTGCGTTTCTAATCGCTTCTACTTGCTTGGGGTGAGGTTTCAATTGTCCCGAACCACTGACCATATGACCCAAACACTCTAAATCTGTGTAACTAATACTGCATTTAGTGGGTCTCACTGTGAGGTTCGCTCTGCGGAGTCTATCGAAAAGTTCCGTCAAGACGGACACGTGCTCACTCCAAGTATTTGTGTACACAAATATGTCATCCACAAAGCTATTAACGCTTGCTAAACCCTTTAGCAACTTGCGCATCAAGCGACAACACGTGGCACTGGCACCTACTAACCGGAATGGCATTACCTTGAACTGATATAATCCTTTCTTGGTCGCAAATGCTGTCAATGTACGGGACTCTTGAACAATGGGAACCTGCCAATATCTCTTCGACAGATCCAATTTGGGAGTCCATCGGTTGCCCGACAACTTCGCAAATAGACCCTCCATATCTGGCATTGGTTCTGCATCGAACATCGTTATTTTATTTAGCTGTCGGAAGTCGATACAGAATCGGTTCGTCCCGTCTTTTTTTCTGACTAGCACTACGGGAGAAGAATATGGCGAGTTTGAGGGTTCAATCACCCCTAAATCTAACATTTTACTCACCTCTTCGTCCACAGCTTCTCGTGCGTTATATGGTATCGGATAACCTTTGAGTATAATGGGGTCAGACGTATTCAGTTGAATTGTGAGGTCTACCAAGGTTGTACAACCTGGTCTGTCGGTGAATACGTTCGAGTATTTATTTAAGACCGCGTTGGTTTGTTGACGCTGGTCTTTGGTCAACTCCGCACTCACATTGACTTGATCAACCCCTTCCCTCACAACACCCAAGGGACACTCAAGGGAAACCTCGATTTCTGAGTCTGCTATGTCATCGTCGATGACTGCCGTACAAACCACATTTAAAACCCCTTTTTCTACATTGTCGCTCTGTCTTTTGATGTATAGCTTAAGCATGTTAGCATGGAATGTCCTTAAATTACCGTTCATGTCAATTTTATAGTCCATGTCACCCTTGACCTCTTTAACTTCGTAAGGACCTTTCCACTGAACTAGCAACTTGTTTGTGCTAGTAGGAAGAAGGAGTAGCACCTGATCTCCTACAACAAATTTCCTATTTCGCGCTCTGCGGTTATAATATTTGGCATATCTGCGTCCCGATTTCATTAGGTTATCACGTGCCATCTGGCATGTACTCTCTAGTTTCTCTCTCAGGTCTAACACGTACAGGTAGGTAGTTTTTATTTCTTTGCTCGCGACGTCACCTGTCCAAAGTTCGCGTAGGATCCGCATCGGATCTCGAACTGTTCTTCCGTACAGCAATTCAAAGGGTCAAAACCCTAAACTTTCTTGCGGAACTTCACGGTACGCGAACAGAACCGCGTTCAAATAACGGTCCCAGTCTTGCGGACGTTCCGCGCACATTTTTCGTAGCATTTGTTTTAGGGTACCATTAAACTTCTCTACCAGTCCATTACACATCGGATGGTATGGTGTAGTGTTCAACTGTTTGATGGACAACAGCCTACTTATTTCACACATGAGGTCAGAGGTGAATTGGGCACCACAATCCGTAAGGATTTCTTCTGGCACCCCTACCCTACTGAAGATGTCAACCAATGCTTCAGCCACCCGTTCCGTTTCAATAGTTGGTAACGCTACGGCTTCGGGGTATCTGGTTGCGTAATCCACGAGAGTAAGAATATACCTGTTCTTCCTTTCGGTAACAGGTTCTTTTGGTCCTACAATATCCACCGCCACTCTTTTAAACGGCGTATCTATTAATGGCATCTGTCCTAAGGGAACTCTTGTGACCCTTCCCTTAGATACAGTTTTCTGGCATACGTCACAAGACCGACAGAACCGTGTGACGTCGCCATTAACACCAGGCCAGTAGAATTCAGCGACTACTCTGCTGGTGGTCTTCGCATAATCCAGGTGTCCCGCCATGCTAGACTCATGTGCCACCCTAAGTACATGAGATCTGTATCTCTGGGGTACGACTACTTGCCAATACCTCTTACCCTCTGGAGTAGTAAACTCCCTATGAATTAGCTCGTTCCTCCGAACGAATCTCGAACTGCTCCCACCCTTGCAGTGTTTAATTGCGCCGGACGCGATTTGCTCTCCAATAGTTTTGATGGATTCGTCGCGTTCTTGCTCTCGTTTGAACTCGTCACGCGAAATTCCGGAGATCGACTCATCAGGGACTTTTAATTTCTGAAACGCGTTTTTCTCTCGCTGGGTTTGTGCTCGCGTTTCGACTGCCTGGGCCAAAGGTGTCCTGAAATCTTCCATGGTCGGAAGACGGGAACCTTCAACATTACCGATCGTCAGATCGTAAATAAGGTTATCCATACAAAGGGAATCAACAGTTCCGGTTAAAAAAGGGGTTTCTACTGTGATCCGTGCTACGGGGATGCGACCGATCGTCTGATCGAGTAGCATACATGGGGACTCCCACCCGAGCATTTGGTTATCCTGCACGAGACTACGTTTGATAACTACACCCGTGCAACCAGTGTCACGTAATGCTACGACTTCTCGACCGTTCACGAAACCTCTCGCGGTTGGTACTCTCGCTTTGGGCAAAAGACACGTGCCAAGTGAATGAATACCTGGTTCTACCTGCATAAGACTAGCAGACCTACCTTTACTCTGTATAGCCATGGCTACCTTATGTGTAGGTCCCTTCCTTTTAGGACATTTTACTTGAATATGACCCCATTCCTTACACAAGTAACATTGTACACCCTGACGACCTGTGTCCCTAACTGACCTACTTGCCTCAGCTGATTTCATAAGCTCTCTAGGCATCGGTCTCGTAGACTGGTTTCCAGACTTAAAATCTTTTGAAACCACGTTCTGGGTTCCCCCATGAGCCTCGGCAAAGTAATCGGCCTGCTTAGCCATATCCTGTACGCTTGAGAAGACTTTCTCTTTCAGAAACTGACTTAGTTCCCGACCAACAATTGATCTCTGAGCAAGAAATCAGTCAACCCTTCAAACGTTTTCTCCGCTTTGCCGCATTCAATCCACCGCTGGAAATAGTTCGCTATTCTAACGATGAACTGAGCAAAGGTTTCTCCCTTCTCGGGCTTGCTATACCTGAACTTTTTACGGAAACCCTGTTCAGTCAGCTGGTACCTTTTTAGAAGTGCTTCCTACAGAACGTCGTAATCGAATACGTCGTCTCTAGGAAGTCGCGAGTACACATCCAGCGCTTTACCTTTTAATAACGCACTGAGATGTAGTGCCCAGTCATTTCGACTCCACTTCTGGTTCTCGGCGTACCGCTCAAACCGATGAAGATAACTATCTATGTTTTATTTTTCATCGCCAACTTGGGGTAATTTAGGGCCTCTTACCTTTGATTCTTGTTGCCCATCTCTCTTAGCCTCTAACAATTCTAATTTTCTTTTATACTCCCTCTCAAACTTGCTCTCCTCTAGTTCTCTTACCTGCTCTATTCTTTCTATTTCTGCTTCCCTTTCCCACCCTATCCTTTCCTTCTCGGCCTCCTTCTCTAGTTCTATCTTCTCCTTCTCATATTCTCTTCTTTCCCTCTCTAATGCTTTCTTTCTTTCCTCAGCTTCCCTTTCTAATTCCCTTGCCTTTGCCCTTTCATCCCCCTCCCGGGCTTGTTCTTCCTGAATAAATTTCCTTAAACTTTCTCCCTCATACCCTAGTTCTTTGCCTAAAGCGACCAAGTCCTTAAGAGATGACATGACTGATAGTAACCTTAATCTAACCAATTAGTTTTACAGAACATATTAACCTTATCTTCCTGATAAAGGCAACCAAAACAAAATGAATATGTATTTGAATGTATTTATAATGGACCCACGGACCTAGAAAAGCTAAACAAATAAACACCTACTTGAAGATTATCTTGTCAAAAAGGTCACACTCTCATATATAAACAATAAGTGTAGACTTTCACAAACAAGATGATGATGATTCACTTAATCCAAAAATCCCACTTCTGACACCATTGTAACAGAACTGAAACCGAGTGGGCTTTAGACTAAATGAATGCAACAAACACAACGTGTGTGAATGACGATATTTATGTATTAGAATATGATGATGGCACAAAAATAATAAATGAAACAATCTACACAATATCAGACTCTCGCATATACCCTACACACATTCACAAAAGATATATATATATATATATATATATATATATATAATGACGATGATTGAGATGATGACGACACAGTGCTGAAAATACTAATGATAATGATGACGACGGTTCATATAACCGATATGTTCTGGTACATACAACCAAAAATGACAATAAAAAAACCACAAAATATCACAGTTCCAACCCACGCCGGGTGCACTCTGGTTCAACTCCCCAGTTTCACTTTGGCTCCACTTCCCAGTTTCACACTGGCTCAACTTCCCAGTTTCACACTGGCTCAACTTCCCAGTTTCACACTGGCTCAATTTCCCAGTTTCACACTGACTCAATTTCCCAGTTTCACGCTGGTTCAACTACACCCTCCACAAGTTTCAGTCTGGCTCAACTACACCCTCCACCAGTTTCAGTCAGGCTCAACTACACCTCCCACCAGTTTCAGTCTGGTTCAACAACACCTCCCACTAGTTTCAGTCTGGTTCAACTACACCTCCTCCCACCAGTTTCAGCTACAAATAGATGAAACTGGTAGCGTATAATACGAAATACGCTATCACACAAAATACTCAAATGTATGTATATGAAATAAATAAATATCCACTCAACAAATGTCTATAGTCCATTAAATAAATATAAATAAATATCCACATAACAAGTGTCTATAGTCCATCAAACCCTAATGGTTTATTCACAAAAAAATACATTAAACCCGCACTCTACGTGTGACTTTCTACTTCGAGTCCTACACGTGAAAAGGAATAAATTCTAACAGTGAATTGTCTGTTAACCGTGGTTATTTTATCTATTGAAGCTTTATCAAATTTACGATAATAATAAAATAAGAATGTCACGAACACAATGAAAAGCATAAATGTACAAGGGAATCAAAATTATTTTAACAGTTATCACTTACCCCTATGGCTGTAGTTTTGTGGTTCCAAACCGACACTCTTTGATAAGATCCAAGCGATGATGTACCGCTTGTAGTGAAACCCTACTATTTATACCATATAAAAAAGCAAGACGTTCAAGACCCAAGGGTAAAGTACCCGTGCATGTCGAGAAACATGGGCATCACGCTGCAAGCGACCTACAACGAGATGTACTCATTCAGTAACTATATGTGAAGGTCATAAAAACAAGCTACTCTAGTTAACGCTGTACGCGTCGACAAAGTCAAATATACATTGTCATCATTCAATGCAAAACCGAATTACGTTCTTGCCTTATTCCGTGACAATACCTCCCCCCTAAAAATAAAATGGACACATTTTGCGCAATTACGGAATATGAGTAAAAGAAAATAATCATTACTAATCTTGATTTGAAAGACTGGGTAAAAATTTATCTAAATTTCCAATCATGCCCTACTCAAGTTGTCTTCCCCTCTATTTTCAACTCCTCGTATTGCCTCTACACGGAAGCGATAAGGTTGTAGTGTCAGCGCCCAACGCATCAATCAAGCGTTAGCGACCTTGGCCTTGTTTAAATACAATAGGGGTTGGTTATCAGTCTCGAGAACGAATTCTCTCCCAAAAAGATACGCATGATATTTCCCAATTCCCCACACTACGGCCAAACACTCTTTCTCAATAATGGAATAGTTTTTCTCCCTGGGTAGCAATTTCCTATTCGCATAAGCTACGGATAACTTGTTGTTATCTTGCTCTTGCAGTAAAACTGCTCCCATCCCAGTATCAGAGGCATCTGTTCTTAAAATAAAGCGTTTGCTAACATCTGGCAATTTTAATATAGGTGCACTGATCAGTTTCTCTTTCAGCGCACAAAAAGCTCTATCTTGTGGCGGTCACCACTCTACTCTATTTGGCTGCCCCTTCTTTGTTAGATCAGACAGTGGGCTGGCAATGGCTGCAAAGTTTGGTATAAACTTTCTATAAAATCCTACTGGACCTAGAAACGAACGAACTTGCGTTTTGTTGTCTGGCTTTGGTGCGTTTCTAATCGCTTCTACTTGCTTGGGGTGAGGTTTCAATTGTCCCGAACCACTGACCATATGACCCAAACACTCTAAATCTGTGTAACTAATACTGCATTTAGTGGGTCTCACTGTGAGGTTCGCTCTGCGGAGTCTATCGAAAAGTTCCGTCAAGACGGACACGTGCTCACTCCAAGTATTTGTGTACACAAATATGTCATCCACAAAGCTATTAACGCTTGCTAAACCCTTTAGCAACTTGCGCATCAAGCGACAACACGTGGCACTGGCACCTACTAACCGGAATGGCATTACCTTGAACTGATATAATCCTTTCTTGGTCGCAAATGCTGTCAATGTACGGGACTCTTGAACAATGGGAACCTGCCAATATCTCTTCGACAGATCCAATTTGGGAGTCCATCGGTTGCCCGACAACTTCGCAAATAGACCCTCCATATCTGGCATTGGTTCTGCATCGAACATCGTTATTTTATTTAGCTGTCGGAAGTCGATACAGAATCGGTTCGTCCCGTCTTTTTTTCTGACTAGCACTACGGGAGAAGAATATGGCGAGTTTGAGGGTTCAATCACCCCTAAATCTAACATTTTACTCACCTCTTCGTCCACAGCTTCTCGTGCGTTATATGGTATCGGATAACCTTTGAGTATAATGGGGTCAGACGTATTCAGTTGAATTGTGAGGTCTACCAAGGTTGTACAACCTGGTCTGTCGGTGAATACGTTCGAGTATTTATTTAAGACCGCGTTGGTTTGTTGACGCTGGTCTTTGGTCAACTCCGCACTCACATTGACTTGATCAACCCCTTCCCTCACAACACCCAAGGGACACTCAAGGGAAACCTCGATTTCTGAGTCTGCTATGTCATCGTCGATGACTGCCGTACAAACCACATTTAAAACCCCTTTTTCTACATTGTCGCTCTGTCTTTTGATGTATAGCTTAAGCATGTTAGCATGGAATGTCCTTAAATTACCGTTCATGTCAATTTTATAGTCCATGTCACCCTTGACCTCTTTAACTTCGTAAGGACCTTTCCACTGAACTAGCAACTTGTTTGTGCTAGTAGGAAGAAGGAGTAGCACCTGATCTCCTACAACAAATTTCCTATTTCGCGCTCTGCGGTTATAATATTTGGCATATCTGCGTCCCGATTTCATTAGGTTATCACGTGCCATCTGGCATGTACTCTCTAGTTTCTCTCTCAGGTCTAACACGTACAGGTAGGTAGTTTTTATTTCTTTGCTCGCGACGTCACCTGTCCAAAGTTCGCGTAGGATCCGCATCGGATCTCGAACTGTTCTTCCGTACAGCAATTCAAAGGGTCAAAACCCTAAACTTTCTTGCGGAACTTCACGGTACGCGAACAGAACCGCGTTCAAATAACGGTCCCAGTCTTGCGGACGTTCCGCGCACATTTTTCGTAGCATTTGTTTTAGGGTACCATTAAACTTCTCTACCAGTCCATTACACATCGGATGGTATGGTGTAGTGTTCAACTGTTTGATGGACAACAGCCTACTTATTTCACACATGAGGTCAGAGGTGAATTGGGCACCACAATCCGTAAGGATTTCTTCTGGCACCCCTACCCTACTGAAGATGTCAACCAATGCTTCAGCCACCCGTTCCGTTTCAATAGTTGGTAACGCTACGGCTTCGGGGTATCTGGTTGCGTAATCCACGAGAGTAAGAATATACCTGTTCTTCCTTTCGGTAACAGGTTCTTTTGGTCCTACAATATCCACCGCCACTCTTTTAAACGGCGTATCTATTAATGGCATCTGTCCTAAGGGAACTCTTGTGACCCTTCCCTTAGATACAGTTTTCTGGCATACGTCACAAGACCGACAGAACCGTGTGACGTCGCCATTAACACCAGGCCAGTAGAATTCAGCGACTACTCTGCTGGTGGTCTTCGCATAATCCAGGTGTCCCGCCATGCTAGACTCATGTGCCACCCTAAGTACATGAGATCTGTATCTCTGGGGTACGACTACTTGCCAATACCTCTTACCCTCTGGAGTAGTAAACTCCCTATGAATTAGCTCGTTCCTCCGAACGAATCTCGAACTGCTCCCACCCTTGCAGTGTTTAATTGCGCCGGACGCGATTTGCTCTCCAATAGTTTTGATGGATTCGTCGCGTTCTTGCTCTCGTTTGAACTCGTCACGCGAAATTCCGGAGATCGACTCATCAGGGACTTTTAATTTCTGAAACGCGTTTTTCTCTCGCTGGGTTTGTGCTCGCGTTTCGACTGCCTGGGCCAAAGGTGTCCTGAAATCTTCCATGGTCGGAAGACGGGAACCTTCAACATTACCGATCGTCAGATCGTAAATAAGGTTATCCATACAAAGGGAATCAACAGTTCCGGTTAAAAAAGGGGTTTCTACTGTGATCCGTGCTACGGGGATGCGACCGATCGTCTGATCGAGTAGCATACATGGGGACTCCCACCCGAGCATTTGGTTATCCTGCACGAGACTACGTTTGATAACTACACCCGTGCAACCAGTGTCACGTAATGCTACGACTTCTCGACCGTTCACGAAACCTCTCGCGGTTGGTACTCTCGCTTTGGGCAAAAGACACGTGCCAAGTGAATGAATACCTGGTTCTACCTGCATAAGACTAGCAGACCTACCTTTACTCTGTATAGCCATGGCTACCTTATGTGTAGGTCCCTTCCTTTTAGGACATTTTACTTGAATATGACCCCATTCCTTACACAAGTAACATTGTACACCCTGACGACCTGTGTCCCTAACTGACCTACTTGCCTCAGCTGATTTCATAAGCTCTCTAGGCATCGGTCTCGTAGACTGGTTTCCAGACTTAAAATCTTTTGAAACCACGTTCTGGGTTCCCCCATGAGCCTCGGCAAAGTAATCGGCCTGCTTAGCCATATCCTGTACGCTTGAGAAGACTTTCTCTTTCAGAAACTGACTTAGTTCCCGACCAACAATTGATCTCTGAGCAAGAAATCAGTCAACCCTTCAAACGTTTTCTCCGCTTTGCCGCATTCAATCCACCGCTGGAAATAGTTCGCTATTCTAACGATGAACTGAGCAAAGGTTTCTCCCTTCTCGGGCTTGCTATACCTGAACTTTTTACGGAAACCCTGTTCAGTCAGCTGGTACCTTTTTAGAAGTGCTTCCTACAGAACGTCGTAATCGAATACGTCGTCTCTAGGAAGTCGCGAGTACACATCCAGCGCTTTACCTTTTAATAACGCACTGAGATGTAGTGCCCAGTCATTTCGACTCCACTTCTGGTTCTCGGCGTACCGCTCAAACCGATGAAGATAACTATCTATGTTTTATTTTTCATCGCCAACTTGGGGTAATTTAGGGCCTCTTACCTTTGATTCTTGTTGCCCATCTCTCTTAGCCTCTAACAATTCTAATTTTCTTTTATACTCCCTCTCAAACTTGCTCTCCTCTAGTTCTCTTACCTGCTCTATTCTTTCTATTTCTGCTTCCCTTTCCCACCCTATCCTTTCCTTCTCGGCCTCCTTCTCTAGTTCTATCTTCTCCTTCTCATATTCTCTTCTTTCCCTCTCTAATGCTTTCTTTCTTTCCTCAGCTTCCCTTTCTAATTCCCTTGCCTTTGCCCTTTCATCCCCCTCCCGGGCTTGTTCTTCCTGAATAAATTTCCTTAAACTTTCTCCCTCATACCCTAGTTCTTTGCCTAAAGCGACCAAGTCCTTAAGAGATGACATGACTGATAGTAACCTTAATCTAACCAATTAGTTTTACAGAACATATTAACCTTATCTTCCTGATAAAGGCAACCAAAACAAAATGAATATGTATTTGAATGTATTTATAATGGACCCACGGACCTAGAAAAGCTAAACAAATAAACACCTACTTGAAGATTATCTTGTCAAAAAGGTCACACTCTCATATATAAACAATAAGTGTAGACTTTCACAAACAAGATGATGATGATTCACTTAATCCAAAAATCCCACTTCTGACACCATTGTAACAGAACTGAAACCGAGTGGGCTTTAGACTAAATGAATGCAACAAACACAACGTGTGTGAATGACGATATTTATGTATTAGAATATGATGATGGCACAAAAATAATAAATGAAACAATCTACACAATATCAGACTCTCGCATATACCCTACACACATTCACAAAAGATATATATATATATATATATATATATATATATATATAATGACGATGATTGAGATGATGACGACACAGTGCTGAAAATACTAATGATAATGATGACGACGGTTCATATAACCGATATGTTCTGGTACATACAACCAAAAATGACAATAAAAAAACCACAAAATATCACAGTTCCAACCCACGCCGGGTGCACTCTGGTTCAACTCCCCAGTTTCACTTTGGCTCCACTTCCCAGTTTCACACTGGCTCAACTTCCCAGTTTCACACTGGCTCAACTTCCCAGTTTCACACTGACTCAATTTCCCAGTTTCACGCTGGCTCAATTTCCCAGTTTCACACTTGCTCAATTTCCCAGTTTCACGCTGGCTCAATTTCCCAGTTTCACGCTGGTTCAACTACACCCTCCACCAGTTTCAGTCTGGCTCAACTACACCCTCCACCAGTTTCAGTCAGGCTCAACTACACCTCCCACCAGTTTCAGTCTGGTTCAACAACACCTCCCACCAGTTTCAGTCTGGTTCAACTACACCTCCTCCCACCAGTTTCAGCTACAAATAGATGAAACTGGTAGCGTATAATACGAAATACGCTATCAAGGATTTTGTCATCGGGAGCAACAAATTCATTGTGGAGTGAGATGTCATGGGTGTTTAGCTTCCAGACCTTGCATTCCTGAAAGAAAAGGAAGAATTCGTTGCTCTACTTGTAAGCGAACCTGTGTCAGTCAAACCTGTTACGAGCAACATTGCACGAAACAATCACGACAACAACAGAAAAATGCTTGTGAATTATTGAGACAGTGCTCCACTTGTTCAGACGAACAACCAAAAGATGCCTTTTCTGTGACCAAATCTTTGACTTCGAGCATCAATGTTACATAAAAAAATATTTCAATGAAGTCGATGACGAATGAAAGGGCAGTCAGAACAGGAATAAAAATAAACAAGTGGATTTTATCCTTTTTGACTTTGAATGTACTCAAGAGACTGGAATCCCTAATTTTTGCCTATCTCATCGTGCTTGTGACAAGCGTATACAAGAACCCATATTTTTTCATTGTCGAAACTGTAGTAAGATTCCAGGAGGACGAGAAAAGATCTCGTACTCTTGCTGAATTTCCTGAATGGATTTTAGACTCCACCGACGTCCCTTGGAGCGAGGAAAATATACAGACTTACGGGAACTGCCATCGATATGCTACCGTTAGATACGACGGACAATTTCTTTTGAAACATTATTCAAAACAAGGCACTGAATTTCCAACAGTCACCATGAATGGAGCCAAACTCATTTACATGAAAGTGGGAATTGTACAGTTTAAAGATTCCATGAGTTACTTGTCCATGCCTTTGAGTAGAATGCCTAAAACGTTTGGAATGGCAGAAATGGCAAAAGGCTTTTTTCCACACTTTCTCAATATCGAAGCTAATCAACACGTTGTGCTTCCATATTTGCCTGACGTTCACTTTTACGACTCCGACGGTATGCACACGAGAAGCATTCTACACTTGGTACCAAACTCACTCTTCAAACCCGTTTGACTTTCAAGAAGAAATGTTGAAATATTGCCCATCCGATATGGACATTTTACTACGGTGTTGTGGACAATTTCGACAATTATTTATGGATCACGGAGGTATTGATCGCTTGATGGAAGCATCTACTGCCGCTAAAATCATATCCCTCTGTCAGCCGTAGATATTCCACCTAAGCTTTGCGCTGGCTCAATTACTTCTGTAAAACTGTGAAACTGAAGACAAATGAATACAACATGCTAGAAACGGTGGAAACAAGAAAATTGGAAGTCTTTCTGTTGATGGTTGGGATTTTAAAAACCACAGATCGTCTACGAATTCCAGGGATGTTTATTTCACGGATGCCCAACATGTTTTTCTCAGCGAGACCTAAAAAGTCCTTTATCAGAGTTCACAATGGAAGAGTTGTACGAGTAAACATACCAACGACGCCTGAGTTTAGAAAGTCAAGGATACCAAGTGATAGAAATTTGGGAACACGACTACGATTTATACGCATCGTCGAAGAGTATGACGTGGTGGATATCAAACCTTTAAATCCACGCGACAGTTTCTTTGGAGGTCGTCGAACCAATGCGACACCCTTGCTGTACTACGTGGACGAATCTTGAGGAAAGCAAATCAAATACCTCGATGTGTATTCCTCGTATCCGTGTGTGTGTAAATATGCTCGATTCCCTACCGGTCACCCTGAAATGTTAACAGGACACATCGACGTGGAACACATTCGTCAATAGGAAGGTTTAATCAAATGCAAAGTGTGACCACCGAAGAACTTGCACCATCCTATTTTACTACATCATTGCCAAGGAAACATGGTGTTTCCTTTATGTCGTGCGTGTGCTGAAACGTGTAATCAACACCAACCTTGTTACCATATGATCAAGAATAACCTTTGATAGGAACGTGGGTGAGTGTCGAATTTTTCCATGCTCTCGATCGCGGATACCAATTGTTAAAAGGATACGAATTTTGGCACTTTCCTACCACAGAACAATACCGAAAGGACGACAACTCCATTGACGGAATTTTCCCAGGCTACGTCAACGAATTTCTAACACTGAAGCAAGAAACTAAAGAAATCCCTTTGGAACACGTGTAAAAGAACAAAGGAAGACGATCGTTTGCCAAAGTCATGTTGAATTGTTTGTGGGGAAAAATGGCTCAACGCCTAATATTGCCAAAGACGGAATACTTGGCAGATCCAAGTCGGTACTTTCGACTCGTCGCCGACAAAGGAAAACTCATGAAACACGTGGAAATCCTACGTGAGGATGTAATCTTGGTGATATACAAAAAAGTCGATGAGTTTGCGCTCCCCGATGAGTTGGGAAATGTCATTATTGCAGCATACGTGAATGCCAATGCCCGTTTAAAATTGTATACTGTCTTGAAACGTTTAGGAGATCGAGTCTTTACTTTGACACCGATAGTTGTAAGTACATCGATCGCCCTGGTAACTATCGCCCAGACATTGAAGACGAACGTTTAGGAGCATGGACATTCGAACACCCAGAAGACACTATTATGAGTTTTGCTATTGGTGGTCCCGAAAATTTCGGTTACCAAATAGGAGACCAACATGGACACCTGCATTCCAAAAGCAAAGTCAAACGACTGACACTCAACTATCGTTCAAGTCAGGTGGTGAACTTTGACGTGTTGAAAGAAGGACAAGATCAGGACTTTCGCGTGAAAACATTGGATCCTCACAACATTGTACGCTTGCAAAATCACCAAATTGTCAGTCGTCCCTTTGAAAAAGTATATCAGATTTTCTACTAGAAAAGAGTGCGACTTCCAGAAAACAACACTTTACCTTACGGACATGTAGTATAAAAAAAGTTCCAAAAATATTAAAAAAGATCATTGCGAATACAAACGCCTACCTAGAAAGATGAATTCACCACAGCAACCGACTGAGGGACATACTGTTCAATGAACTCAAGTGTGATGCTGTACCTTGGGGCCAGAGTGATGCCGTACCCTGCGACATCGGCAATGCAGTACGACCTTGCCGCTCCTCTACCAATCAAATGTGACCTTCCTGCTTTACTGGCAAAAGTGATGTAGTGAGTGTACATATCTATTGATCTCCATGCACTCGCAAACCACTCTGGATACACAAGCTCATCGAGATTTACAAATCAAAGAAGAATACACGTTTTCTGTGGTGTTGCCTGGCTATTATGACTTTGAAAGTCGATTGAACACATTCAAACCTACTCCCAAAACTTTAGCCAGAGCCGGATTTGTCTACTCGGAACGATGAGCCCAAGTACAGTGTTTAAGTTGTGGTGTGCAGATCCACGAATGGGAGTATAAAGAATCAGCTTTCCTGGAACATGCCAGATGGTCTCAGTGCTATCACTACAATCGTTAGGTGGGGCAAGATTATTATCCCCATCGATACTTTAGTAACGATAATTTGTAGTTTATCTCCTAAGCTAAGAGAACGAAGTTACAGAGAGCTTGTACAGATTCATGTGAAACGCAAGGAACAATTACATCCTTTACGACATAGACGTTTTAACGATTGGTACCTTAATGCTATATGAGGGCTGACTACTTTGAAAGTGTTCAAATGGTCAGACATTGATCAGCTACCCACAACTCAGAAGAGGTTCGATGCCACCACTTCTACCCACAAAGCTGGAATACTACAAAGATTTTCAGAGGATGAAGACTTACAGGATTACACAAAACGTTTAAAAGACGTATTGCCTCAAGAAGTGTTATAATGGTTTAATTTGACAGCACATTTACAATTATTACAAGGCATCATTCACATACCACATCAAAGAAAACTTTTTTTTTAAACCCTATAAAGTATCGTTGTCACAACTGGCTGATCCAAGAATAGATAAGCAAACTAAAACACAAATTATTTTGAAACCTGCTGGAAGCGGATCTTTTGGAGGTGTCACTATTTATTCACTTTTAAAATGGAATCCTTATGCTGAAGTTAAAAAAGCCAAATCACCTAAAAGACTGCATTGTCTTCTAATCTGATGAAAAAATGGAAAACCGTTTCTGCAGCAACTTCTACTCTCCGGCGACATCTTCTTCTACTGCTATAGCGGCGGCTGCAGTCGCAAATGTGGCCTCTCCTAAGGCAAAAGTACAAGACAGAACGGGTGTGTTACAAAGTTTACTGGATTTATCCAAACAAGAACTGACAAGGATTAGTCCGTTTGGAAACACCTCATGGTCGAGTGGTGCCCATAGTTACGTTGATATGACGCGCCAACAATCAGTGGATACAATTTACAGTATAATATCACGTGGGGGATAAGATTCATTCCAGTGTTTTGCCTTAAAAAAAAAGATGTCACCAAGAAGTCCCAAGAAACAGCCTTCATCCAAAAAAGGGAAGAATAGGGACTCCCTCCTCATTTAACTAAACATTATGATGTTTTGTGAGTACTGACCAAATCAAATGATCTGATACGAAATCATATCGTTAAAAGAGCACCCAAAGAAATTATCAATACCGTGTGTGAATGTTGTTTGAACGATTTGAAATGAACGGTGCCTTTGACCAGTATACGGAAATAACGATTAGGAAAACATCGGAACGTTCTTCGCCAAATGGTGAAAAAGAAACTACTCGTCCATCTAAAGAAAAAATGATCGTTTAACGAGGAGGATTTCTACCCATCCTGATAGTCCACTTGCTAAAAGTGGCAGCTCCTTTCTTAGGATCGATTGCTTGTTCACTTTTAGGAGTAGTGCTGGGATGATGAAGAAGAAGATAAAAAGAACACCCTTTTCTGGAAAGACATCACACTTGTACCTTTGGATCTTACGGAGGGACGAAAATTAACTTTAGTTCCATACAATCGATGGATGGAACTATATCGTTGGTACGAACAACAGACACCCCGTTTACCTCCTAATCCTTATCTCACCGAGATGTCACAGTTACAACAAGAATTACAATCGTTAATGGATCAAACAGATTTGTCAGAAACAGAAACATCGCAACGGTACGGACAATTATTCCAACATCTTCAACTGTTTCATCAGAAAATTTCAGATGAAACAACTCTGAGAGGAAAACACGAAGTAGCAACAGCTCCCACGAGTATGACAGACACGGCTACGGAGATGACAGAGAAAGAAGAAGAAGAAAAAGAAGAATTTCAAACTCCACCAGCTAAACGAATACGCAAGTGAACTATTCCGACATCAAGAATTTTTTGGATAAAAAAGATGATGTCCACACCCTTGGCAGCAGACGAGAAAGACAATAATCAAACCAGAACGGATTACCGATGATTATGCATCATATTTTACACTTAATTCCTCTTCGGACACGTAAAGCATTGCAATTCAAAAAAAATACCACACGAAGAAAAGAGCATTGGTAGTTGGTTAACTTATTGAGGAGCAACAACAAAAACAGCCATTCCCATTATGAATACACTTCTAGCAAGCATTTACTACAATCCTGCTCATGCTGCTGGTTACGGACGAATTCAAAAATTGTATCATGCTGCTAAAACCAAACTCAAAAGTTTATGTCTGCAAGATGTGCAACAATGGTTACAGGAACAATCGACGTACACGTTAAACAAGCCCATTCGACGGAACATTTTCAGAAGTCAAATCAAAATAGCTGGCATCGATCATCAATGGCAAGCAGATTTAGCACGTGTCTCTCATTTAACGGCGTACAATCGTGGTTAAAAATATTTGTTTCTGTCATTGGCGTGTTTTCAAAATCAGTTTGGGTAGTTCCTTTACTTTTAAAACAAGTTCAGAGTGAGTGTGAGCGTTAAAACTGGTTTTAGAACAAAGCGGCCGACACCCTATACGATGGCAAATAGAGGAAGGCACAGAATTTCTGAACCAAGCTTTTGAGAAAGAATTTAAAAAAGACACATTCTTTTTTCACCACTGAAAATCCTGAAAGAAAAGCTAGTGTCGTGGCACATTTTCAACGAAATTTGAAAGAATGCATGTGGAAATATTTTACACATCATGACTCTCAAATACAACGTGCTACCACGTCTAGTCAAAGCTTATAATGAATCGTACCATTGTAGCATCGGATGTGCACCTGAAGAAGTGACACCTGAAAACGAAGTGAGGGTGTTTGATCGATTGTTTGGAAGGTCACCAACCACAAAAAGAATGAAGTGTTAAACACCGGATATTGTATTCGCATTGGAAAAACAAAACGCACATTTGACAAGGGTTATTTACTTAACTGGACGACAGTATTGTTTCGTGTCACTGGATAAGTGCGCGGACGTGATCCTTCTGTCTATACATTGGAAGATATGAACAGAGAAGTGTTAAAAGCAACTTTTTACTTGCGTAAGGTACAACGAGTGACTAAGAAAGAACACGATATTTAAAGTATTCTCGATCGAAGAACACGTAAGGTTGGCCAACGTCGACTGCAAGAAGTGAAAGTTCGTTGGAATGGATATCCACTAGGTTTCGATTCTTGGATTGCTGCTTCACAAGTCATCTACTACAAAAAGATGTAGAAGTGATCACCTTGCCGTTAAACATAGCAGCTACCTCCCCTTTGACCACGAGTGACTCCTCGGAAACCAGAACCCTCGAACTATGAATAATCAAATTTTATTGAACATTACATAGTAACAGTTCTATGGATGTGTTTCCCAAGCTCATTGGGAAGTAGCTTTGGTAGAAATCATTCTCCTACTCAAGTCATCATTATCAACGAAGGCCAAAACAATTTATTGTCGATATACTCAACGAACAAGTTCAAGAACAGTTGGACAAAAATAATCCTCTCATTCACGAATCCAAAAAACCATCAGCAACTATTCTTGAATTGACCACCTATACCATGAGAATTCTTGTAGGAAATTATTTTAATGCTAATCATCTCGTCGATACAATTTCTGCTATGTTCAACGATCACTTTTGAAAAGCATTGGACAAAACTCGTCGAAGTATGCAGATCGAATATCATGCCGTTTCTCATCGTTTAAAAATGGATTTTTCTGACCGCAAAACACTGTCCATTACTTTTTCACCCTGTTTGTTTGCTATCCGGGTGGATACACCTCTCATTCCTTGGAAAGACATTGACAACAACCATTGATTCTACAAGTATTTTCGCTTCCCAATCGAATTGAACGAAGGACTAAATTTGATGTTTGTGTACTCTGATGTTGCGGAGTACAAGGTGGTAAGAAACACAGCTCAGTCATTCCTTTCAAAGGGGATTCTGCCATAGCTGCTTACGATGCAGGAGGAAACATATAACACGTTCATAGAAGATTTGCACATCCTCATCATCTTCCTGTCAGTAAATCGTATTTTGACAGTGTCAGTCTTAGTATAAACGGAGATCTTGGACAAAATATTCTTTTCTCCAAAGGACAAGTCCCGTTGAAAATACATTTTCGAAAACGATTCTCCACTGAATTGTAACAAATGTATCGTGTATAACCACTGAGTCTCTCGACAACGAGGACATACTTTAGGGGAAATGTTAAAATCAGGTTTTCTTCCGGTATCATCCATCTTAAAACCGATGGTGGCTCGAGGATTCCAATACTTTAAAAGATGCAGCTTTGACGCAAGGAAAAGAATTTCTTCAAAAAGTCTTCATCGACCATCAAAATTCTAAAGTAGCCTTGATGAAAGCAGGAAAAAATATGTTGCTTCAAACTGGAAAAGACCTTTTGGATCGCCGAGACACCCTTGTGAATTCACTTTACACTTCTGGCCAAGGCATTACCTTTTCCTCTACACCACAGGAAAGGACAAGACCGAAGAGGCGTCGAAAACCCCTCAGACCTCATAAACACGGTTAGAAAAATTGGACGTTTATGATTACTAACTGAAAAAAAAGGAAAATGGCACACCCGAGACTCTTGCAAATGTTCCAAGTCAGAACTCGGTCTGTTTGCCATGCCACCGACAGTAATGATGATGAAAGAATCCAAAATATTTAGAAATTCATCCTGTATTGCCCTTGATCACCTCAGCACCTATCCAATTTCAAATCAAAGGATCTGAATAACAGTTACTTTTACCCGAAAGTCAAACTTCTCAAAACGGACAACACTAATCCAGCGAAAGATGCCAGAGTGGCTCCCGTCAACAATTTTATGTTCAGCGAAGTAGATTTGTACTTGAATTACAAACTAGTCAGTAGCAGCATGGATACTTACCCTTACCGAGCTTACCTGGAAAATCTCTTGACGTACGGAAAAAAAGCCAAGGACACACATCTGGATCGCTATGTAGTATGGAAACCTGACACATTAGATGCCTTCAACGACACAGAGTTGACAGAAGCTGACGATCCTCACAATGTTGGATTTAACGACCGCCAAAAGAAAATCACACATGGACGCAGATTAGAAATAATGGATCGTTGCAATTCGACATGTGGTTGCAAGATAAGTATTTGTTGAATGGAGTGGATGTACGCCTGAGACTGAATCAAAATAGTACCGGGCTCCATTTGATGGTTAACGAGTACAAAACGAAGTCAGACTTTACGTGCACCGTGTGGAAGTCTTACCTAAAGTGGGAAACTACATCAATCAGACTCTGAGTACAACGACAGCCAAGTATCCTTTAAGACGAGTGGACGTGAAAACCTTCACCATTGCCTTTGGAGTCGAAGATCATGGTTTCCAAGGACAGCTACCAAAACTTTAGATCATTGGTATTGTCAGCAATACCGCACCTCAACGGAGCTATTAATCAAAATCCTTTCGAGCTCCAACACTTCAACGTGTCCATGATAGATGGCCAGACGTTGTATACTAGACCCTTTGAACCTAACTTTGCCCAGACAAATTATTTTAGATCTTTGACACTGCTTGAAGCCACAGGAGAGTTAGGTACCAACAGCAGCCATGGTATTTCGTACGACGATTATGCAAGAGAATCTGCTTTGTGGAGATTTGATTTCACTCCAGACCAAGGCAGCGACGATGGACATTTCCATCGTATAAAATATGGACAACTTCGTGGGGAACATCAGTTTGCAGTAGCTCTGGTGAACACAGTGAACGTTATCTTGTATACAGAATTTGACAATACTCTGGAAATCAACAGTTAGAGAGAAGTGATCCTAGACTTTTAGAAACAAAAGATGGAACACGAAGAACCAACGGTGATAGGCGAAGATGATGTCTTTTATCCACAACAACAACAACATCAGTCACTACCACTAGTGAAGAAGACAAAACTATTTATGATGTCAAGATGGCCAGAACAAGAACGACATTTACTCTCCTGATTTGCTCGTGACTTGGCTGAAGAATCACAGGCCAAGCCATGGAATATTGTGATGGATGTCAAATCAATTATCCTAGTCAGAAACAACACAACAAAAATTTGATGATGAGTTCAGAAGAAAAGTTGAAAGAATATCTGGAAGAGGTTTGGACCTCAGAAAGGAAAATTTTGAAAAAGTGGTATAAACACTTGTGTGACCATTCCTTGTCTCCATTGATTTCTCTGGAGAGAGAAACGCATCGAGACTACTCTTTTACCGACTGACCTGACATATATTTTCACGGAAAATGTCAGGTGTTAACTTGTGAAAAAAACACAGAAAAATGGATACCTGGGAACTGCATTACCTTCTGACTCAAGGTTCGTACACATCTTCTCGGAATCCAGTGGTGTGTGCTAAAGATGAACTTCTACATCGAAAACCTAAAGATGTTCAAGCCAATGTCATCAACACGGACGACAATCATCGACCAGTAAAACATGGGATAGCCGCCGTCAACTTTCTTATGAATTACCTCCTCTGAAAGACGATATCACTGAATTTATGAGAAGAAATGCTGTATCTACTCAATTCAATAATGTGAGATTAAAAGGATCAGATTCCATTTAGTGTGGACAATATTGTGTGTGTTTTCTTCATCAACGCAGTCTTGAATTTCGCTTAGAATATTTAGTGACTTGTTTTGATCGTGAGTACTCTGGAAACGATGATAAAATAGAAAAAATGGTATTTTTTAAACAAACTGTGTTCACGTGCTCTTTCATTCTCTCGATCAATCTTTGTTAAAAACAGAATGTTTTCCTTCACGTCCGCGTACCCGAATTGTGTGTGTGTGTGTTTTTTTTTTTTTTTTTCATGTCCGTGCTTCTACCATACAAAGCAATGCGTTCATTAGTCTTGCCACCCATTGTCAACTTGACAAAGAAGCAAAATGAGCGGAAATAGGACAGGAAAGCTAAGCCAGACCTTAGTACGCCTGTTCGGCACCTCCTGGGTCAACTCAAGGAGTTCCATCCAGAAGAGCGTTTGTTCAAGCGGACAATGATGCATTTTAAATTGTGCAATCAACTGGTCCTGTCGATGTTGGAGGATGAAGATATAGAGGAACAGAAGAAGTGAGAGAAAGAAAAGAGGAGAACACCAGGAAAGTCAATGTGATGTGACAACAGTAGAGGTGACAACCAATGACAGTAGAGGTGACAACCAATGACAGTCATGTTAGAATATCAAAGAGTGTACAAACACTTCCTATTCTTGGGTGTCATAAATTCCTCAGTCTCAGTGAAAATAGTGGTTTGTGTGGGGGAAAATAGTTTCTTTTATGTCCACGTGATGTCGGACTGAATGTGTTTGGATTAACATCGTGTGCGGCCCTTCGGCCATTTGCGACGAGTTAACATTTCTGCGCACAGCACACTATTGAATTATTTGTGTGGTTCTCACACACAACGTCCGTCCAAGGCCAAGTTAGAAATATCATGTCCGAAGGCGTAAAGCGGCAGCGCAAATGATTTAAAAGGCCAATGATGTACTTTTAATCAACTTCTGCCCAGTTGTATATGTCGGGCTGTCCCTAACGGTCAATTATGTGTTAGCCACATATTTTAATTGTGACAATCCAGCTAGTTAAAAATTGGCTTATTACATTCAAATTTGAAATGTAGTGCACATAATGTACTTGATGTTTCCGAAAAATTTAAACCAATCCGTGGGTATAAGTTACCCGTCAAAATTTTTTGATCTTATATATTATTTCCGCCCACAAATTTATAGTTGTGTTTTAGACAGTGGCTCGAAGAAAGGTAAAATTTATAATTTAAGAAGTTATGGTCAAAAGGGGTTTTCAAAAGCCAAATGGGAAACCCCATGATGTGTCGTTATACCTCAGACAAAATTGAACCTGGTCTTCTATGTTCGTTGAATCTCGCTTTCAATTTCTTTTCCGTTTCCCCAATGTAGTTGTGATGGCACTGACTGTCACCTTGTCCTTCACACTTTATGTGATAGATAGGTCCACACATATCTTTCTTATTAGACTTATCCTTTGGGTGAACTAGCATCTGGCTTAGGGTCCGGTATGGTTTCAAACACACATTAATTTTCTGTCGCTGAAAAACGCGTTTCAGGCATTCGTAAGTACCTTACACATAAGGTAGGATGATGCTACCTTTCGAGTCACTTTTTGTGGTTATTGGTCAACTCTTCCCGGTACTGTCACTGTATGCGTAGGTTTGCGATAAACCGCAATTTTCAAGGCGCCGTCGATGTTTCTGACCTTGTTCGTATCCAAAAATGGTAATCCGCCATTTTATTTTCATTTTCTATGGTGAATGTAATATATGGATCAATGCTATTAATGTGATCTGTGAACTCAGTTACATATTCTACCTTCTGCTTAGTGTGTGTGTCATCCACATATCTATACCAGCAACCCGGGGGATGTGGAGCAGTGGTGAGCGCTAACAACTCAAAATGTTCCATATATAAATTACACACTATAGGGGAAACTGGCGACCCCATCGCAGCACCGTGTATTTGACGGTAAAAAGTTCCATCAGACACAAAGTATGTGCACTTCAAGCACAACTCCAACAGTCTTGTTAATTGTTGTGGTGAAAGTGGTGTTCTCTTTGTAAGGGTAATGTCAGATTATACGGTATCTTGGGACTCAGTAAATATCTTAGATCGAGAACAATCATGGTTTGAGCGGGGGGGGGGGGGGGCGGGGTTAAAGAGTCTACAATACATCCGTGCTCACAAACCAACGCTGCACATGGACGCGGGCCGTTACAATCTGCCGCATATCTGGGACAATTTGTTAACATCGCTCACTATTCCCTCGGGTGATGTTAACAATCAGTAGAGAATAAATCATTTGCTGACGAAGTCCTTAGTACAAGGACGAAAGCTTCAGGTTGGCTTTCAATTTATTTATTGTGTATGAAATTGAACAGTTTAAATATTATCAGTTAAGGTTGATTTACTGATAATACTGATAACAGTTTCTTTAAACTACAGTAGTTACATTAAACAATATTTTTACTTGATTACTTGTTGGACTAACTCTTTTAGATTTCTAAAGGTATGCATACTAATAGTGGTTAGACCTATCTGGATCAGGTGAAGTGCCAGTAATATTCGCCTTTAATAATGAAAGTCAACAACAAAAGATATCAGATTCATTAGCAATGTCTCTAAGAAACATAATAAAGATTTGTAAAATATCATTAAAGCAACGTGATTAATTTACTTGCTTTTTAAAGGGAAAGAAATGAAGTATAATCAGTTCCTCATGATTGGTATTTTAAGAAGCAAGCAGTGAATCTAAACCAAAACTTTCGTCTTTTAAACCCATATCAGAAACCGTTAAACATTAAAACTGAAATAAGCTCCCGACAGAGGTGGAAAATGTCCAAATCGGACTGTTATTGAAGATATAAAAATTCATGTATTCGCCTGAGGGAAATTTTTATTATTGACAGTCTTAAAAGAGTTGTAGTCCTTTACTCAAAGTCTGTGCATATTAAGGAACATATTGTGTTCTGTTCCGAGTTGGAGGAAAGACCTCATATGATCTGGCGTATAAATACCTCTCGGCCTGATGGTCTTGACGTTTCCCTTCTCCATTATCAGGTTGCGCGAGCAATTCTGAGAAATAATGTATCTTTTCTGTCTTAAAAGAAAGCAATAATTTCATCTCCTTTCATCGCAGTATCCTCAGATAACGCTTAACAAATCTTATTATTACTCCACGCTTGTCGAATGCGATATGATTCGAAATCTACTACGTGCAACAGAAATGATTTTTTTTACAAGAATAACATTGGCATTTCTTTACAAGAATAACATTAGCAGTTTTAAGAAAAAATAAGCATCTATAGTAAGTAGGCAGCAAGTGAAATCACATGAAACAAAGTTGTTCATGTCTTCCTCATTTGCAAAATCAATGCAAATGTAAGATTTTCCTCTTCTTTCATTCTTATAACGGATACCAAATTTGAAAGTATGTGTTAGGAATGTACCAACGGTAAATACTGTATAATGTTTTGCCTTGCCTGAATATAATCCAGAAAATGTAGCATAGCTAAATAGTTACTTTACAACCACAATCTACTTTTAATAGGTGATAAATAAGTGACAAAGGTGAATGCACACGTTAAGTTTTAGGATTATACACGCAACAGTGTTTAGAAAAGTGAGCTACATGTAAATGTATCATATGAAAATATTTATTGGCTTGTATGCTACTTATTCCTGCATGAACCTTCTACCTGTGGCAATTTCAAAT
Source organism: Margaritifera margaritifera (assembly GCA_029931535.1). NCBI lineage: Eukaryota > Metazoa > Mollusca > Bivalvia > Unionida > Margaritiferidae > Margaritifera > Margaritifera margaritifera. Next base: position 3,563,185 of record JAQPZY010001607.1, read on the forward strand.
GTCAACACACCCACACAATTTGATGAGTGTATGTGATCACTTGCGCTTGAAAATTAAGTCACTACGACGTTATATTTTTGATATTTAGTAATACCCTCCAAGGAAAACATATCAATTAACGATTACCGGGATTGATCAGGGGTCACTTGTCACTTGGAGTTTCGCACATGCGACACAATGCAGTCCGATGTATCTACGTACCTAAATGTTGAATCATTACAATTATGTGCATGCTTCATCATTTTTATTGTTATTTATGCTAAATCACTAACATATGTGCTTCATTGTGTGGCAGTTCTGCAGTTTGCCTCTGAAACATCATATTTATATAAAGATCTAAGATATAACTTCATCAGTTTGCTCTTATCTTAGATTGATTGTGAATATTGATCACAAAAAGGTCTTAATACAGCCCAGAGGCTCACATCATTCATTAAACAATTAAACTAGAAGATGAAATTTAGGCTGAAATTCAGCATTTTTCTTCACAATCTTTTCCTTTCAGAATGAACTTTTATAGATTTGGACTTTATTTTTGAGAAAATATGTATAGTCTACAAACTGACAACTACAGTAGGAAAAACTCATGATCAATAAACTCTTACAACTATGAAAAATGCGAAAATGTCTCTCTATGTACATAAATGTATGCGATTTTATGTTATATACTGAATCACTGCGCTTTGAATTGATCATATGCATTTTGCACATACGTCAACTAAAGTTTACTTTGGTTTGTTGTTTGCTCTTATCAGATCCGTGCACAAAATGGAAACGTGGTGCGATGTACGCTTTCTAGTTCCTCGACAAATGAGACAGGGTTAGCATCATTTGTTGAACAAAAGGAGTTAGTTGAAAACTGTTAGAAGAAGTGTCAAAAGGAGAAAGGAAAGCAGTAACAGTTGATATTGAGTATTCTGTTGTTGATCTTTGTTTTGTTTTAATGGCACCTTTACCACATTATTGGCTATATCATGCCGAGGAAATGGAAGCTAAGTGCTTTTCCCAAAGATACACCGAGGCAACTGACGCAGGATGGCCTGGATAAGTATCGAACCCACGACCCTTTGATTACGAGTCTGAGGCTCTGTCAACTGAGCTAGCACTGCTCCCAATAATAATAATAATAATAATAATAACAGCAGCAGCAGTATCAACATCGTTTCGTCATCATCATCATCACCATCTGTATAATAAAATTGTAATATTGTACATGCTGTTATTGTATTCGCTGTCGTCGCTATCATTATCGTTGTCATTAACATTGTCGTCAGCATTATCTGTATAATAATAAAAATATAATAATAATAATAATAATAAACTGTGCATGCATCTTGGATAAGATTATGTTCTCGATAATGGGCAACAAGTAGTTGCACATAGGTGGAAAGTTCAGATAAATACACCAAGTTTTGTCAGCAATATATTGTGAATACGTTGCCATCTTGGCGATTGTGTCAGAGATCGTGTAAGGATAGGCCTCGACCAGGAATGGGAACAGTGATCGTGATATGTTCATACTAGCAAAATTTAACATTGTTTTCATCATCATTTGTATTAGGATAGTAACTGATAATCACATGTGAAAGTTAAGTACCAACCCATGTACAATAATGAGAGAGAGAGAGAGAGAGAGAGAGAGAGAGAGAGAGAGAGAGAGAGAGAGAGAGAGAGAGAGAGAGAGAGCAAAAACTGCAAGATTAAATCGACCGTACCAGTTGACAACCGTTTAAACAGGTGTTACGCCTTTGCACACCAGTGAGAGATAAGCGACATCATTTCATCCTAGATAAACGTTGAGGTCGGGCAGGGATTATAAACATGGGTAAGATTTTTCGAAATGTTCTCCTATTAATGATATTTGTAGATTAGTTTTATAAACGAAGACAACAGACCTTGGCAAAATAATAGGAACTCAAAGGAGCATATTTTGGAGAAGGTTGAAGATGAGCTAATATCTTATATACTGAAGTGATTAGAATGGCGAATGGTGTAGATTTTGTATACCTCTACTGATAATTTAATGTGCATCTCTCTGAAAGTGTTAAGCGAGAGGCATTTAAAGAAGGAATATTAATTTACTTTCAGGACTGAACAAATTTGATTTGCGGTCACTATCATAAAGGACCCATAACTTTCTATTACAAAATTTCCCTTGAAATTAACTAGCTTATATGGACAAAACATCTTTACAGAGTGGAAATTAATTCATGCTAATTGACTAGAATTTACATGAGATTTAAACCACACTAAACTACTGTCATTTTTTCAGGTACTATAGTCGAGGTATGGTTATTGGCAATAGAAATCGGACAGTATGGATTAGGTAAGAATCAATACCTGCTAAAGTTATTCTACAGATGAAATCTGAGATATTTCTACAGATTCCGATTCTACGTTTACTCTTTATAATTACATGCTTATCAGTTGCAACACACACAAAATCATGTGAATATGGAGAAAAAAAAAATCTTTCGATATTCAAAAATTAATATTCACAACACATCCAGACTGTTTGGATAGCATGCTGATAAATCTTCTTTTCAACTGGTAGTCGTAATATTTGACAAACCTGCATCTATTCAAATGCCGTTATTTGTCTTATCCCGCCATTCTCCCTTATATTTACTATTCCAACTCAACTATTCATTCTCTTTATATCCGCTTTCTTCATAGTATTCAAATTAAACGCTTTTCTTAATTACATCAAATAATAATTTTTAATGATATATCTTTCAATTGTCTTCAAACACAATTTTTAACAAATGCTGCCCTAGTGCTTTTTTACATACTTTTTAAAGTACGATTTTAAGATAATAACTCGCATCAAAGTTATATATTTTGAGCGAGAGATGTGTGTAATCTGTTACCTTGAAAAGCATCCTCTCCTGTAGCAATGTAGCCCTCACCACTACGGCATACCTGATTATACAACCTAAAGATTAAACATCGAAAACACAAAATTCGGATCCGTCAATCTTTGTCCTCGAGAAATATCTTTTTCAAAATAAATATTGAACAATTAAAACAAAATGTTATTCATTCAGATGCAGACGAATGTACGAATATAAATCCGTCAATCTTTGTCCTCGAGAAATATCTTTTTGTACATAGAAATCACTTCTGAACAAATTCATCCAGTGTTTGATAATACGTCTTCCTCCGTGAATCAATTTTTGTTACAGCTGAATGCAGTGTTTCCGGAAGAAATAGCAGATTTATAGTTGAAGATTCCTGTAACGTTTTTCAGGAGTACAAAGGTAAGACATTTGATTGCCAGTTGTTTCAAACAGTTATTGTTACTCAACAGAAATATATGAAATGAAATAATCCCAAACATGTCAGTTCCAAAGGTTAATGTAATTGAAGCGTACACTTATAAAACGTGTAGATGCATTTAATTATCAATAATATGTATATACGTAAGAAAATGTTTAATAGAAAGGTAAGACTATTTTTCAATTCCAATTCAACAAAAAAAAAAAAAAACGTAAATCATAAAAATATTTACGAACCAGTCAATGATATACAGCGGAATGGATCCAGGTGTACATCTAAACGATGGAAGTAAAATGTCATTTTACAACATCGTGGACTATTAACGCAGAAATATGAAAAAATGTCGGCCTTTAATTGTGGATCTGAATACGATCAACCTAGACGAGTTGTCTCTTATACCGCAAATTAAAAAATCCGATTCTACACGCTTCAATACATATTGAAAAAGTGGTCTGTGTTACAGGACTGAGATAAAGCAAACATCGTCTACTCATTAGAGAAATCATATCATAAATAGACATTAAGTAGACATTTACAATAGTTTAAAGACAACTAGATGGTGCAAACGTTTGTCCTTCCTGGGAGAGGTGCAACGGCTATATATATATATATATATATATATATATATATATATATATATATATATATATATATATATATATATATATATATATATATATATATATATATACAACAAACAGAGCGGAAAGTGCTATCACTGGGATCCTACAGGAGAATGCTTGCTAATATTAACATAATTTTTAAATACGAATAAATAATATTATCATACAGGTTATGGAATTTTTTATTCGTACTCTACGGAGACTATATATATTGTATAATACAACGAGTGGTATATCAACGATACAGAGTACATGCTGTACATATATTTGTATTTATTTTATACCACATACGAAAACACAGACATACATTTCCAACAGAGTTAGAATTGATTACAAAAAGCTCTGTATTGACTGAGGGAGTTAACTCTTCACATCCCTGCTGATTGTATCGCCATTCAAAATGTAGCTATGCAGTAATTACAGCACAATCTTGTTGGAAATTGTTACATTGCTTCTTTTTTCTAAGCTGCTATTTTAATTCATTTTGATTAAATAAATAAAAGACGCGTACGATTTAAACTGGAAAGTTGGTTTAAATAAAGAAAGTAGAGCTTTACAAACAGTGCATGTCTAGCGCCCCAAATAATGAAAGCGCCGCCATTCGAGGGCAACGAGTAGGAATAGGACAAAATAAGAAACAAAAAAAGAACAGAACGTAATTCAAACATTTAAAGTTATTTGCAGTTTCTCGAAGTCATTATTATGCATGACTTACTATTGCTACTGGCCATACAATCCATTTTTATCCTCTCTCTCTCTCTCTCTCTCTCTCTCTCTCTCTCTCTCTCTCTCTATCGTTATTGGTCGGTTTGACTGTCACTTGACATAAGTTCGAACTTGATTTATTGCGTGAGTGATTAAGTAACATTTACACTTCACAAATACCCAAAGATGATCATATAATCCTATATTATAATGATTCAGGTTCTTGTAGGGTACTCGGGGTAAGTTCAAGTTCAAAGCCTTCATCCAGCTCTCTCTCTCTCTCTCTCTCTCTCTCTCTCTCTCTCTCTCTCTCTCTCTCTCTCTCTCTCTCTCTCTCTCTCTCTGCACATATTTCAACGTATTTATTTTCCTTATGGCAGAGAGAGAGAGAGAGAGAGAGAGAAGGATTAAAGAGAAGGCAGATGGAACTTCGATACATTGTGTAACATGTTTTATTAATTTAGAAAATATAGATGAAACATGGAACATGAATATTTCATTCTCTTTATTTTCTTATTTAATTAATAACTAATAACTAAAAAGTTATCACTGGTCTAGAGGGTAAAGAAGCCATGATCTACTGTTGAAACCATAATTATATGCATATTTATACGCCATTTGGCGAATTACAATTTGCTACACCAACATTATATTCTTTAACTAATGACAGGAATATACATTCATACCATAACAGTTTTACGATTAGCGCCGCTTGTGTAGCCCTTGTCCTTCATTTTCGGGATATACAAAAACAGTCTGTCGGTTTCTGATTAGTTTCCCTGTCATCTTTTTGCCTTACAATAAGAATTTTAATATAAAATGGCACCTTACATGATAATTGACAGGCAGACAGACGGACATATAGAGATGGAAAGATAGATGGATAGACTGATGATAGATAGATTGAAGGATGGTAAATGCATTAATAGATGGCTATGATGATATGTAGATGTTCAAACAGGAATAATCTAGAAAAAATCTCAAAACTTTTGGAGTATAGGTCAGAATACACCACATTTTCTCGGTTACTTGGTGCGCGTCAACAAGGTCGGGTCAATCTTATTAAAACCACTACAGTGACTCTCCTTACGAAATAGGTCTTTAATAATCTCGAAATGGTGTACTATTTCATAAAATATTATTTTAAAAAAGTTAATACAAACGAAATGGGGTTTGGGATAAATCATGAAATAGGTCGTTTATACCCTCGAAATGGGGTAGTAGTAATATTTGGGCGTTGGGCGCAGTTTGTGGTACTTGGTGGTATATATATGAAATTAACATGGAGAGGGCACTTGGGGGCAGATGGGGCACTTGGGGGCAGGATGAAGTACTTGGGGCAAAAGTGTTTATAGGGCAGAAGTGTTTAAGGGACAGATGTGTTTATGAGGACAGAATATACAAATAGACAATGACAAACACATAAACATAGAAACACCTATGGCAATTTGATTTCTTTTCTGAGAGATGTGGGTGGCCCTGAATAGGACCTTTTGATTTTCTTTTACTTCTTCCTCCCTGACCAACATTTCTTCAGGGAGACTAGGAGGTTGAACTTCTTCTTAGGTAGATCAGGAATCCAGTCTGGAAGACCCAATCTCCTGAACTTGTCCTGAACCTTCAGCCAGTTTTTGTACAGGCGTTGGAAGTCCCTTTCTCTCTTTTCCTTCTCCTTCACCATTCTCCCTTAACCCAGGTAGTCTTGATTTTTACCACTCCCTGCTCCATGACTTTCCTGACAAGGTTCTTGGCTGTTTTAAGGGCTGCCTCTTCCACTACACTACTTAGAGATGGGTAACACCTATAGACATGTATCTGTTGGATAAGATTTTCCACCACCTCCATACAATCTACGGCTTCCTGCAATGTTCCCACTTTACATAGTGGAACTACCGAGGTTGTTTTAATCTTCATCACTTCCTCCACAATCACTTCTTTGACAAGGCCTTTGGCTCTTGTAAGGGCTTCCATTTCTCTTTTCACACAGGGTAGAGTGTTCTGGCTATTGCCGTTCAGTCTCTATCTTTTCAAGGAGATACTCCACCCCCACCATACAATCTACTGCTTCCTGCAAATTCCACAATGCTTCCATTCTTCTTGGGTTGACGAGTCAACGATAGAGTGGTCCAACTGCTTACTTAGTTTAGATTAAAGGCGTGTTCGGTCATTAGACCATGTACGTCTATTTACCCCAAATGTGTGCGAAACACGCACTAAGGGGTTGACTGCGTACAATTGCATTTTATTTCAACACCCCTCCCTCACTGAATGGTTTCGCCACTATGGGGGTTCATTGAAGGCGCGATATGGGAGTGTGTTTACAATTACTTGCACCTGTACATAGGAATAGAACCACAATGTTTACAGGATTGCGGATGTGAGCACGGCGCATTATTTAATTGATGTCTGGAGTGAAAGGCTGCACGGACTCGGCAAGGGAGGCGCGAAGCGTAACGAAAGTAATGAAACGCCATGAACGTACATTATAAAATTCTGCCCAGTTAGCTAAGTCGGGCTGTCCCTAAAACCTATGATTTGTTAACCACGTGTTTAATTATGGCAATTCTTACCGTTCCAAATTTATTTATTTAATTATTCCAATCAGATGTAAATTGTGGGTACGTATTTATTCCAAATATATTACCTATCCATGAGTAGAAGTTACTCATATCATTTTAACACCACGCATACATTACTAAATTTTAGGTTATGTTTTTGACGGTGGATCAAAATAGGTCAAATTTGTGATTTAAAAGAGTCTAATCAAAACGGGTTTTCAAAATTTCAAAAAGAAACACAGAAATACAGTCAGGCAATTTTATTAGCAGCATCTCGTCCCCTGTACGTCTGCCTGGTGGTAATGCAAGATAACTACACCATTGTTGAACCTATAGTTTCGTATCCGGTTCATCTACTTTGTGCTGCTGTGCCAGCCATCTTGGTGTTCAATTCCATTTCGCTACCCGTAGAGGTGGGGTTCGTTTTTGGCCCTGGGGGTGGCAAAATCTTTTGGTACCGCTCACCCTCTGCTAGGTTGCCCCACTTTTTTTTTGGAGGGGGGGGGGGCATTGGTGGCGTTGGGTACTGAGGGTAGCTCTTAATTCTGTTCCAGGCTGCATGGTGTCCCCACATACGGGCAGTGTCCAGGCTTGCCAGGTCACTTCCCCTAGGGGTTGGTTAGGTGGATATTTCATCACCTCTCCACCATCCATGGTTCGTTTTCCGGCTCACTGTACTACTTTTGCTCTGCTGTCGTGCCCTCATGGTACCTCGCTCGTGTTGCACATGCTGCATGCTGCTCCATGTAGTCGGCATCATAGTGGGGGAGAAGGTTCGACCTCATCTATACCGGAATTGGTCCGTATACACAGCTTGGCCCCTGACTTCCAAAGTATTTTAGAAGTGCTCAGTTAACTGCATGAACCAACCCGAGGGAACGATAGACTGTCGCCCTCCCCTCCTCATCCACAGCGGCTCTGCTCTGTCCCACCTTCTCTGCTCCACGGCTGGCTGCTGAATGTGACGACGCTGAATACCGACCTATCGTGGCCCAACTGGCGAATGCGTCACTTTATATGCTTGAAGCACGGTCGTGAATGAAAACATTCCTCGCACCAAAAGTACAAAATCCTATGACACATAAAACACACCAAGTGACCTAAAAGAAACACTTTTTAAATTTTAGTTTTTAACTTAGAAAGAGTAAGGGAGTGTTTATAGAAACACTATACAATCACATACCAAACATACATTTTTATAGACCCAACATACAAACACCTATGACAAATAAGATTTATTTTCTTATAGATGTGGCTCTGAAAAACGCCGTTTTTTTGTACACCTAGAGATGCGGGCACCACCCAGGTCTGGCACCACAAGCCACACATCTCCCACTCCATCGATCTCCACGCAAGGGATTGATGGAAATGGTAAAAGAGGATGGGGTTGAGTAGCTTCACCACCCCAATCGTCTGTTGCAGGGACGGTAAATGTTTGCCCTCCTTCTCCTGTAAACCCTGTTGCTGCTGCGTCAGTTCCAGAGTCCAGTCTTCTGTCTGGGGAACAGTGCACCTCTGTTGTGGTTGCGGCTGTGGTTGCTTTCTCTGCGACGGTTTCCTCACCACAGGTTTCACATCACAGGTCGATCTGATAATGATATGGGACAGCACCATCTTCTTCTTCTCCTCTTCTTCCTTCTTCTTCTGGTTCTCTAGAGCTGCTTCTTCATCCAATTTCTCCACGACCAGTTCTTCCAGCAGGCGACGAACATGCTGCAGGTGTACCTGAAGTTCCATCAGTTTCTGTATCCTACTGCTCATTCTTCTTTGTTGACGGGTCAACGGGGGTGGTCCGGCTACATACGATACATTTGAGATTAGACTCGTGTGCGGCTATTCGGCCATGTACGAGTATTTACCCCAAGTGGGTGCGAACAAATCTTGTCCATCGTATCCCGAGAAATTGTGAGCCATGACTGTAGCATATCGATGACAGTCCCGGTAACGTTGGATGTCCTCTTCGCTCCAAGTGTCGTCGGTAGGGTATAAGATCCATTCGGCAAAATTGGCAAGAGTGCGCGGTTCTCGAAAGATTTTTTTACGTCCTCCTTGAATCCTACTTCAATGGGGACAGTGACAATAGATATGTTCTTGTATGCACTTCTCACAAGCCCGATGAGCGGCGCAGAAATTAGGGATTTGAATACCCGTCTCTTGAGTACATTCATAGACAAAAAAGATAAAATCCACTTGTCTTGTTCTTCTTGTGCTGATCACCCTTTAATTCTTTCTCCAGTTCATTGTCATATATTTTGAATGTAACATTGATGTTCAAAGTCTGCGATTTAGTCACAAAAATGGCATCTGTTCTTTCCTGGACAAACGTGTGCCTTGGGGTTATTGGTTTGAATCAGCTGTCTTCACGTGGAGCACAATCTCAATAAGTCACAAACACTTTTCTGCTGGTGAACTTGTGTCATGCGATGTTGTTCATAACACGCAGAACTGACAAAGGTTCGCTGGCAAGAAGAGCAGTGAATGTGTTCTTCAGGAATTTTTAGGCTTGGAAGCTAAACATCCCCGGCATCTCGCTCCCCAATGAATGTTAAATACTTAGTCACATTTCTGGCAGTAGTAAGTGAATCCACTTAATCCTGTGATACTGGTGATGGTATTGACATGCTCTTGATGATGATAAACGTAGATGTATTTTCCATCTGGGAAATCGGGTCCTCGAAACCACAGAGCTCCGGGAACTACTTGAGGGTATACTTTCAAGGTATACAGAGGAGCCAAGACGTCTTGAAGTTTTTGCATTTCAGGAATGCACCACACGGTGTCTTTAGATATGCCTGCTTGCTGTAACAGGAGTTCTGTTTCTTTTCGTTGTTGGACTCTGTCCGATTTTTGAATTCTCTCCCATGCTCTTTTCAATTCTGCGGTCTCGTTTTTCTCGGTATAAATTCGCCGACGATGACATGGGCTAAGCACATCTGGTCTTTTCCATTGTTGATTTGGACAATAATCTGCTTGGTATTGCGAATGTCGTCCACCAACAACACTTTCCTGTGTCGTCTGCTACCTCTAGGAGGTGAAACGTGGGTCATGTGAATTGTGGCTTTTCCGTCGGTGATGATAAATTCGTCATTGGATTGTTGAACGTGTTCAATTTTCTCCATGACTTTAGACGATGTAAATTATGCCGGGGTATTAAACACGATCCAGACAGGAGACTTCAAACTATCGTGATGAATGGAAAGTCTCAACCGATTGTCCTCTTTCTCTTGGCATTGTCGTTTCAATGTCGCTAACAAGGAATCCCACAAATCGGTAATGAAACCTGCGCCTTTCTCAGGGGGTACTTCAGACTTGATCTCTTTAAAGTTGACCGTGTAGGTGTAAGCCGTGGTCCTAAATTTCTATAAGTCACTTTTTGCTTCTCTCGAATGTGATACTAATTTTAGGGAGCTACGGAACGACTTTGTTTAGTGGCTCTGGACTCTCTTGGTCTTGTGGAGTTTGATGGTGTTGTTTCAGTCTCACTCATATCCTCTTCAAAGTCACTGGCATGCACTTGGGCTAACACTTCAGCTACCGGTGTATGAGGCGGTACGGAAAGTCTTCGTCGTTGCCTCTAAGTTTCTTCTTCTGGTTTCTCACTGAAATTGAGTGATCGTTTCATCTTGATTGCAAACTTTGAACTGATTCAATTTACACAAGCTCTCTCCCTATATATAGAGAGAGGTTCTTACCCTCAGAGTAACTATTAGTTATTCAACTTTCAAACTGTGAAGATGGAAGAGTCAGAAAAGCTTACCCTTCTGGTTAGAAATTTAGCACAACATACTGCTGTTGCTATCAGAAATTTAGAGAGAGCATAATTGGAAAGTATACAACTTTTACCAATAAGACTAAGGACTACTCCTCAGGAGATAAAAGTCAAGATTCTTGCTATATCTGTCAGGAGAAAGGACATTGGGCTCCAGAATGTCCACAACGTCAAATCCAAGGAAAAGAAAAGAGAAACAATGTTAAAGATACCTGTTATCATTGTCAAGACATTGCTCTTCAGAGCGCACTAAGAAAAAGGAGAACAAGGAGAAGCGGGAGGAGGCAGAGGGCTCTTCAGAAACTAAAGAAGAACCCATCCCCGTCAATAAATGCAAGAAGTCAAGACGACTGGAATACAGTGAAGACAGTGAAGATATAAAAGAACCCATACCCTTGAACAAATTCTAGAAAAGAGACAGACAGTGAAAGAAAAATGAACGTTAGTGATGTGTTATGAAATTTTGATTGCGATTTTAAAAGAGAATATACCAAAAAGGAAAAAGTAAGTGTCTCTTTGATGTGATTTGTTTTATAAAGAAGCACACACGCACTCATACACAAACAAATGATGGGATTTAAGTTTTTTTCTTGATTTGGCAATTTGATTTCATTTCTAAGAAATGTAGGTGGCCCTGAAAAGGACGGTTGGGATGGGGTTTTTTTTTTTTAACAAACTCATGGACTTGACATGATGAACTTTAACTGCCTCTATCCCTTTCCACGTTCAAGTCCTACTCCTGTTGTTGTTGATGCTGCTTTGGTACTAGTAGTGAAAGATGGTGGCATCTCATGGGTAGTGAGAGTGAATGATGCAATGGGCTTAGAAAGCTTAGCCCGTGAAGGTCTCTTTCTCTTGGTTTGTGTTAAAGAAGTCTGATACGTTTGTCTCAGATACTTTAACACCACCAAAATGTATTGTAGTAGGCTCACCGTTTTGTTTTCACTACTGCCTTCATTTAGTCCTTCACACTTCAAAGTTTTCTGCTTCTCTTCTTCTTCTTCTTGATTTTTTCCCTTCCTCTTGTTGTTGTTGTTGTTGAAGAAATACCTCTTCTGCTTCTTTCTGCCTTTGCAAAAAGGTTTCCAGTTCTTCCTTCTGCCTCTTTCTAAAATCATCCGCCAAGGGTAATGAAGGTGGTTTCTACCGTCGTCGCAGGAAAAATTCTTGCAAAGGCAGAAAATCCACGAAATCCAAATTAAAGTCTACATGTTCTGGAAGAATGCTAGTGACCTCTGCATTCATCGTCTCCGTACTCTCATTCCGTAGCAGGCACACTTTAATACATTGTCTTCATTTAATCAGTCATACCTAAACTGTGCCGCAATGGTAAAACCGTACGAACGCTGTGGCGCCTATATACTGAAGGTGACGTCACACAACCGCTCTCTTCTGATTGGAAGAGAGACCCTACATTTTGTAACGTGCATTTGGATTGGTGGACCATTTCGATCCGTTTCGATCCGGTCTTAAGCTATATATACCAGCGTTTTGTTACATAGTTTCACCTGTTCTCAAGACAACTCAAGCAAGATGTACCACTGTAGAAGCATCATCTACCGGAATTCATCTAGGACGGAGGATGGACTGCTGTTTCTTTGTATGTGGATACCTTTGATAAGTATGTATAGAATCATATATTTAAAAACTGAACTGTGAAATATACTTTCATGAAATATGATATGACATATGTAACTATTATTTTATGCAAAAATGTGTGCATTATAAATAAATATTGAATATTAATAGTGAAAATCATTAACTTGTGAACACTAGACCTATATAATTCAATTCAAGGAGGTTGCACGAAACGCACAGAAATACCCATACTACAACATCACTTCCATTTCCATGAAACAGTCAAGCGCAAGGAGGGAATTTGAATTCTCGTGGCGGGCAGACGCCCTGGAACACAATAGATAGATGTATTGCTTCTGCGAACAGAAGATAGACCAACATTATCAGAAATACTAACATCACTATTGGTAAAGGGAGTAAAGATAGACGACATAGAGGCTATGACACAGAATGGAAACGAAATATATTTACTACACCCAAAGGGAGAAAATATACTGCTGAGAAAGGGTGCTAGACAGATAGGAACGAAAACAGGACAAATAATAGACGCACCAGACATTGAGAAATATCGCACAGAAATATGTATATATTTACATAACAAATATTCAACTAGAAAATAGAGACTCACAAATAGCAACCTACAAAACCTTTCCAACGGTACAAACAGGAGCTATAATTATACAAATACAGCAGAATTATACACATTCAGCAAGAAGAAGTAAAGAAAATCAGAACATTCTTCTATATTCATTGATTTCTTGTAAAAACGTGGTATAGAGGCTGTATATATAACAGAAAATGCTCAGAATGCAAGCAAACAGAACATGATCCAAGGAAATATACTCAAAAGCCAGAAGTACCAAAGACAATATAACCAAGAAAAATCCTCTTTGAATGGAAACACCAAAGAACAGACCTCAAACCTCAGAACAGGAAGAAAAGTTGCCAATTGCACCTGAAATGACAATAGAACCAAGTGAAAACCCTCTTGGAATGGAAACGCAAAAAAACATACCTCAAACCCCAGAACAAGAAGAAAATTCGACAAGAAAATACCCAGCACAGTTAGAAGCACCAGTGCAAATGGAGACAGACACAACAAATAAGAACAAACTGACTGTAGCTCCACCACGGAACAGAAAAGAATTACCAATAGGGAGGAGCACAGCAGTAGACAAACAAACAAAAAAAACCTGCAATAACAGAAACAATTATGCACAAAAGTGAAATACATATTTTCCCGAGGAACACAAAGAAAATAACGGAAAATACAATAGCTAAAGCAACTGAAGGAGCAAGCAAACAAGAAGAAAACATTGCTATGACCACAAATGGAAACTAAAGGAAACGTTAGTGAAAAGACAAAGATAAAAGCAAATGAAAATAAGACCAAAAAAAAAAAAAAAAAAAAACAGATGGAAAAGAATATTATAAACTAGACTTTGTGGGAATAGACATATCAGACGAAGACACATCCCCAAAACAGCCGCAACTGAAAAGAACAAAACAAGTAGGTAAAGCCCAGAGAGAAAGGGAAAAACGGAAGCAACAAACCTGAAATGAACATAAGCCGAGAAACTTATATATATATATATATATATATATATATATATATATATATATATATATATATATATATATATATATACATGTACATGTAACCTGGTATACTAATATCTACAACTATATGTACTAATAAAACATAATATAAACAAAACTTTATAAGTTAAATCCTAACATATAATAAAATATAGAATTCACTAAAAAAAATGTAAAATATAACCTAACAATAATCTAATCTTAACATATATAAAAATATGAACTAGCAGCGAAAGAGAAGAGAGAGATAGATGAACATACATGCAAGCAAGATACAAGAAAACAAACCCTTAGATATATATTACTACTGGAACTGAAAATTTGATCCACATAGGGCTAGTCCCAGGACAAAAGATACGAAACACAACATCATACTCACAGAAAATATAAAGGACTAGAAAATTTGAGAAATTAAAACAAGACCTCCAGGCAAATGTCACTATTTTTAACAATTTACTTAGGGGAGTTGGGAACAGAAACCCCACCGACAGGCAATACCTGAAGGGAGGTGAGTACGAACCTGGACCCCTAAACAAGAAAACTTTGAAAATATAGGATAAACAAAAAGAGGAACCTCACTCAAACCAAAAACTTTGCGACAAAATTTTAACATCAAAATTAACATTAAAATATTATCAACCTTGTTTGGAATCTGGAATTTTTATAAGGGGTCTTTTCCAATGGTCTAACCAGCCATATATGCTGGGAAGGACTAGGATTAGACCACAAATAAAATCATTTATCGTATAGGGCATGGTCTTCAACCTGTACTACCCCACGGCTACGGTTATTTGGAAGAGAAGAATGTATATGGAGAGACAAGGGTGTCTGAAGAGAGTATTGATTTATGGACCTGAAGAGCGCAGAAGTTTCAGGAGAAGAAGACCTGTGAAGAGGTGTGATATGTGTTAACTACCTTTGATTAACAACCCTGGCGGTCCTTTTCAGGGCCTCCCACATCTCTCAGAAAAGAAATCAAATTGCCATAGGTGTTTCTATGTTTTGCATTTTTTTTTTGTCCTTGTCTATGTGTATATTCTGTCTTCATAAACACATCTGTCCCTTAAACACTTCTGACCCTAAGTACCTCATCCTGCGCCCCATCTGCCCCCAAGTGCCCTCTCTATGATTTTTCCCGTATATGCCCCCAAGTGCCTTCTCCATGTTAATTTCCCATATATGCTCCCAAGTGCCACATGCTGTCCTAGACGACCACATATTACTACTTGGGGTAGTTGGCTAAATTACGATTGGTCATTAATATTTTTTAAATGGCGTAACTGTGATAAATTATAAAATAGGCTGTTTATACTATAGAAATGAGGTAATTGGCATAAATTATGAAATAGGTTCTTAATACTATAAATATAGGATAACAGGGAAAATTTGCCTATATTGTCTAGTCTTACAGTTATCAAGCAATATAAAAATTTTAAGTATCTATTAAAAAATATTCACCTTTCTAGAGTCATATGGCTAAATCTTGCAGAATCCGCCTCCCCTGGCATTTCATGAACACCTTTTGTAAAGTTTGTATTGAACAAAAAACAAGTGGTTTTCTCCACATCTCAGATAACACAGAAAAGAACTTGTAGTTTGTTTCTTTAGAGAAAGGAATAGGTAAAACTTCGCACATTTGCCTTCGGTAATTTACAAAAATCAAAAATGTCGCTCACGTACATATATCAACGATTCGAAACAATTAATGATGCTAAAATATTGTACTATTAATTATAATAGTGATAATAAATACGTTGAATAATGATGCACCCACCAGTGGGGCCGAGAGAGAGAGAGAGAGAGAGAGAGAGTCGATAAGCGAGTGACCGTAAATGTATATGCCTCAAGGCAGTTGTTGAGACATATCTGGAGCATTTCTGTATCCAATAGTGTCTCAAGTACAGTCTCGAGGCATATATGAGCGACATATAACTTTTGTAAATTACCAATGTGATGTATTCTGACCTATACCCACCAACTTTTGGGATTTTTTCCAGATTATTTATTTTCTACACATCTGCAAACCAGTCTAGCAATTTACCTATACATTTACCATCCATCATTTTATCTACCATCCATCTTTTCATCTTTCCAGCTGTCTGTCTGTGTCAGGAAAATAGATTTTTAGTGTAAATTTTGATAATAATATAAGTTACTTTTGCAAACAAATGTATTCATCTTGTATGTTGTTGGTAGCTTTTATATTGAACAAGTGTTTAATAATTTCCTTCCAGATTTGGAGAAACTTCAAACATCTCAGAACTGCACCGAGGAAAATAAAGGTTGGGAACAAAGCATCAAACGAAGTATTCTACAAGTCATGTAATTGATTGCCATGCCAGTATCGAGCTTGCGATCTCAAAATTGTTTTTTTTTTCAATATTACTAAGTCTGTTTCTTTGATCAAAGTGACCCTCTCCAATGACATCGACTGTTTCATGTTTTAAGTCTCAAGAGTATAATAATAATAATAATAATAATAAAGTGTTCTTCCCAGGTCCTTATAGATCATAGGGCCCTACATGGTTTGAGAATTACCCCCCGGAAGCGACTACCCTCAAATCCACCGGGAAACTTTGATTTATGAATGTTTATAAACTCCGTCGCAATTATTTCACGTATTTTTTCATTTTTATTTTATTATTATTATTATTATTATTATTATTATTATTATTATTATTGTGGTGGTGGTTGTTGCAAAACGTCATTGTTAAATCCTATCTATGAAGATAATAATGGCAAAGGTGATAATTAATAGATAAAACAGTTAGCATTAAGGTTTTGGTGTCGAATATGGCTTCAATAGAACACTAGTTATTTACGTTTCACTAGGAAAGGTGCTAATCACCAGCTTATGTCCTAGTCAGATAGTATGCCACATATTCAGAAACGGTTTTCTAAGAATAAACTGCAAGCTTATTGTAACTAATGTCAGAAATATATCCGAAACAGAAACATACAAAGAAATTTGGAACTAACTAAATTTGAGTCACACATTTTTGGGGTATACAATTGGTGTAATGACACCTTTTAAAATGGTTTATTTTATGAAATTCATGAGGATCAGGTTTTTTTAAATACATTTTCAACATTTATTATTAGAAGAGTTTTAAAAAAATTCACAACATTTACAGAGCTTTACTAATTAAAACAGATTACGCAAGCGTACACAAACAAGCAGTTTAAGAACATATTTGAGTAGAAACCACAAAAAAATGAGATTATATATATATATAATGCTGAGGCAAATGTATATCGCCACAGTGGCGAACAAACTGGTATCGCGTATCGCCACTGTGGCGATATCTCCTCTGGACTCTGTAACTAGCTTATTTTACCATTTAGGAAATATATAAGCCATTGTCTATGATGTGTTTAGGCCTAATTCATTTGTTATTCCATTTCTCTGTCTCTGTCTGTCTCTGTCTGTCTCTCTCTCTCGCTCTCCATCAGGATGAACAGTTCATAAAATGCAAACACTGGATAATTATGTAAGCATCAATTAGGTTCCATCAAAAAAATGCCTAATAACCAAATAACAATAAGTAGGCTTCAGGTATTAGCATATTCAACAATATTTAAAAATGTTTTCCATATGACTCGTGTAAATTGTCATTCACTTAACTTACAATACCTTTTTCAATTTAATATGCAGTGTCACCCATACATGATACACTCTACAAAAAACAATAGAAGTTTGGAGGCAAAGCTCTGAATTAAATATAATACTAATAATTGTTTAATTACCAATATTAACTCGCATTACACTAAAACTATGTTTGAAAACGATGGAAGAATCAGGAATGGGTGAGTGTTGATTGCAAACGGAAATTAAGTGGCTACTGAAATTAGGCTGTGGTGTCTTTTACCGAACTGGACGGCAAGCTTGTGAATGTCACATAAATCACTTTTGTGTGCTGAAGTAGACAAAATAAATATAAGCACAAATTTAGTCATTAAAATCTTTAGTTTGAAAATCTTACGTTCTGACGGCTGTCGGATCCGACCGCTCCATTATAATGTTACCCCCCACCCAAACAAAGAAAAAAAAAAACGTTTTCATTAGTCCTATGAAAACATTCAATAACTCAACAAAAGGCACAATTTGAATGCAGGAGAGAAACGTGTGTCCTAAATTATTGTCAAATTTGGCAACATCTTATCGATGTAGGAATGCAGCTTCTTTATCTATTGTGTTAAACGCAATGACGCAGAATGGGAAAAATCCATGCAAGTCGACGTTTCCTGATTATATATATATATATATATATATATATATATATATATATATATATATATATATATATATATATATATATACTTTTATAGTAAGTATAAGTAAAAACATCTCTCGTGAAGTCGGACCATTGTGTACTGTCACCCGTGCCTTCGCCACTCGTCATAACAATTCTTTTCCACTTCACTAGTGAAATATTTCCTTATATCATCTCAAAAAGGGAGATATCATCTCCCCTCCTCTCTTTTTCTCTGTCTCAAACTTTCCTTCCCTCTATCTCTCTCTTTCTCTGTATCTCTCTCTCTCGCTCGCTCTCTCTCTCTCTCTCTCTATATATATATATATATATATATATGTATGCATATCAGATGAACTTAT
The DNA here is from genome assembly GCA_029931535.1 of Margaritifera margaritifera. Taxonomy (NCBI): domain Eukaryota; kingdom Metazoa; phylum Mollusca; class Bivalvia; order Unionida; family Margaritiferidae; genus Margaritifera; species Margaritifera margaritifera. Next base: position 3,581,911 of record JAQPZY010001607.1, read on the forward strand.
AATCTGTACTTTGAAATCCTAATAGGAATTCTGCTTTTTATGCTTTTTACTGCTGAACAAAGTGTTTAGTTACCTATTCTTGGTGGCCAAGAATAATCAAATGTTTTTTCTAGTTTGTTGGGAAATAGTAATTCAGCTTCCATGTGTTTTATTTTTGTTAAAATTCGTCTGGCTTCATGTAACGAGCCCTCAGAAATTCTTGGAGAGAATAATAATAATAATAATAATAATAATAATAATAATCAATATATGTTGGCTTTGCCATTTAAGTCCTAAACTAACGAACTCAGAGCAACGGTTTTCGTTACAAGTAAATAGTCCTAAAACAAGAAAGCCACCTTGTTTTAAAACATTGGCAAACCCTATACAAGTAACTAGAAACTTACTCCTCTTTTAACCAATTTCTTTACGAATGACATTTTCTTTAATAAATTCTCAATAAATTTCAGTATGGGCGATTATACAGACATGGTGGAAACGGCCCACGTTGTATGCATAATGCCATAAGCCAATTAGGTCGTGATTTTGTTCTTTTAATGGTGTACCCTAATATGTTTGAATTAAATTTAAAGTACCAAGTCTACCAACAGCTGTATGTATGTATGTATGTATGTATGTATGTATGTATGTATGTATGTATGTATGTATGTATGTATGTATGTATGTATGTATGTATGTATGTATATATGTATGTATGTATGTATGTATTGCTTTGAACATATAAGTATTTAGATGTATTGATGGATGAATGAATGTATGTAATGTGCAAATATAAGTGAATTGTCCCCATTTCAAATTTCTTGGGACCATGACATGTTTTTAATAGGCATATGGTCGGAGCAAAGAGGGAGAGAGAGCGTTTACATATATATCGAATTTCGACTTTCTTGTTTTTTTTTGTGGTTTTTTTTTTTTATTTTAAAAATAACACTTCAGGTACAGTATATAATCCCTTTCATATTTACAACCTAATCTTATACTTCATTTAACTTGCACAATTATGATATATTCCAAAACTATAATACTCACTGCATTTAAGAAAACCTTTTAATATCAGTTCTTTATGTAAAAACTCCACATTAAATGTTGTCCACATTTATTCCTTCTCAGCTCCAAAGTGAATTCCAGGGCACAAATATCATAGTCACTAGATAACAGGAACAATTTAAGGGCACAAATAGTATAGTCACTAGATAACAGGAACAATTCAAGGGCACACATATTATCATCATTTTATAACAGGGACAATTCAAGCAATTACTAAGTTACATTTGAGTCAACAGCTTCAAGTTGAACACCAACTGTATCACTCATATACTAAAACCAAACTATCCATTGTAATAAAATTACTTTAAGCCTCTAGAAACGAGCTCAATTGTATTATAAATACGTTATTTCTATTTGGATTTTAGTTCGGGATTCCATAGCTAATAGGGAATGCCTATCCCTGCAAACCTTCATGCGTTACCAAAGACCAGTATGTTCAACATAGAATTTTTACTCTCCACGACAAACATCAATGATATAGCAGTGATTCAAATGTTGCAGTCGACAGGAGAGTTTATCAGACAGTCTGACGCGACGAGCCGTTTTGCATCTTTTTGATGAGAACTATCACAAACCTCTCAAGCTTCATTGTTTGAACAAGTAATATGCCTGTCTTTGTCATGTAGATTTTGGTTCATGTGTATTTTCTTCCAAGTTTAATTTGTTTCTCGAAAAGCATAGAAATAAACAATGCGTCATACGACGTACACAGTGAGCACACAAGAAAGCAAAGGCAACAGAGAATAAGAGTGATATGGACAGATATAAAAGATAACTCAGGGGAAAAAGCAAGAAATGTATGAAAGGCATTGTAAGCGTAGCTCATAAAGATATTCGAAAGACGTTCTGGTCTCTTATCGAATGTAAGAGTCAAAATATATGCTGTTGCGGCTCTTATATCAAAACAAGAATATTTCTATATTACCCTTCTTTCGTTTTAAGTGGCGCTACAGCATTACATTCCTAACCCTTGCTTTCGACAATGTGAGTAAGTCAGAAATTCTCAACTAGCAATTCGAGCCTGTCTTCCATACAGAGGATACCAGATATCTTCCTTATAAATGCTCTAGTTCATCTCCAGCAAACATCACCACCGTTCACTCTAAAAGCACCTCTAACTAAAACCTGATGAAGCGAAAGGCCCGGACACCATACCAGGACTGATTCTCAGAGCATCTGTTGATGAATGACCAGTACTCCTCAAGCATTGCAGAGGTTCACAGGACAGAAGAGAAACATGAATCACACTTGTATATGATAAAGGTGAGAAACACTAGCGGCGATCTACAGGTCAGCCACTTTGATCACGTAAAAAATCTTGTAACACATAATCAACAGGAAAATTTAAGCATCTAGACAAACATGACATTCTCTGTGATAATTGGAATAGATTCCGTAGGAAACTCTCGTGCAAATCACAGTTGATAGTCAACTATCACAGTTGCTTATCATATTGCTTAATAAAGCAGATCTCTCCTGGGGAACATAAGCAGCAGCAAGGTACAGTCCTTAGGACATCCTCTGTAACAAGTCCGCAACGCAACAAATTGAGAACGCAGTAGTAAAAATATTCTCAAGCAAAAATCATACCAATGTTGAGACTAATTTATGAAAACACATACTTGAGTCTAAACATAAACAAATCAAGACGAATCGGCACAATAGTACAGGAACTAAAATCGCTCGAGGAGTAGAAGATAAACCAGGAAATGAGCTTGAATCGTAGTAAGTACGCTGTCGTTATGATTGCACCTAAGAAAGGAAACAGATCCCTTGCAATGACCATGTTGCTCCCGTTGCTGCACGTTAGGGGCTGTCAATTCAAACAAATACCTGAGAGAAAAGATTACGACCAATCTATCTTGGACAAGACACACGGATAACGTGGTTGGTAGTTGAGCAGCAGATTTCAGTAAGAAAGAGTTCCAAGTGTCGCATCAACAGACTTACCATGCTCTGAGAATTCAACTTGGCTTAATGGCTATCCGTGGGGCCGGATATGTACCGTAGAGAGACTTTAACGCCAAAAGGACATATAGATTTTACCAGGAAAGGCGGAGCAAGAAGTATTTTAACACTACTTCTTCCCAACTGCATTCCGTAACTGGAACAGCTACCTCTGTACTAAGCTTATGCACCCCAGTGACACCGAACACCACGTAATAACTTTTGCTGATCTTGCAAACAGTTGTGACTTTTAACTGTATATAGTCACTTGGTTGGACTGCTCTGACTGCCGGATATGAGCAATCCTGAAGAATTAAATGTGTTCAATGAAGAACCAAGTTATCACCCAGATAGTTCAAGAAGAAGAAGAGGAAGAAGACAATAATGTATGCACAAGATTAAGAAATTTTTCGGGTGATGTGCTTTAAGATAGACTTCGCTTTATCTGAATCACATCGATGTACTATTGATATCCCTTTTAACTAATTAGATCAAGCGCTGCTGTCAACTTAGTTGGTACAACACAAGGCCAGAAAAGATCTGCCACATATAAGCGGCTACTACATTTGTCACCTCATGTGTGTAGAGCTCATTCAATTGGACTAAATATAATTCTTCATATGCATCGCTGTTGGACAGGATAATTCTACCCTCGGGTCAGAATTTTGCGTCAGGCACGAGGCTTTGTTGATCCTATCGAAAACCGATGCATAATGAAATATAATTGTTCTCACATTCGTGAACGAATATGAGTCTCGAAGTCAAAATGAGGTGCTGTGAATACTGTCAAAAGCAACAAAACATCCGATGAAAATTTCCTCACTTTAAGACAGAGTGTGAAGTGTTAGGTTTACAAATTTAGTTTAAACTTTAAATTGCTTTTAAGCACATATCAGGGTTCAAAGAACTGTGGTCGAGACCGTCGAGGTAATGCATATACAGCGTCCGAAAGTGTGTGTTGTGGATAGCTTGCACAATGATACATATAGGAACAGGTAAAAGAATAAAGCCCTTTCCTGTATCTAAGATTAAACGATACAGACAAAAATATAATGATATATTCTTCGAATTTACTTTATGTAGAAGTGAGTTTCTTTTCATAAATAAGTGCGAAGATACGTTTTTTAAAATTACAATAACGGCTTTTCTACTCAAAAACGGACAATAACATCAGTACCTGTAGCTTGGGCGATCAATGCAAAATGTCCTGATTGAGGGACACAATCTTCAACCGCTGCAGGGTTTATGATGTAAATGTGTTGCAAATATTGTTGATATTGATTATTGTGAAAGAATGCTCAAGTGATAATGAAAATATAAGTAGTTTTGCCAGTGTGTGTGAGAAAATAGAATTCTTCATATGGATCAGTGTATGATATCAAAATTCCACCCGAGGGTACCATGTTTGCGTTCTACAAAAGGCAGCAATAAAGCCTCGTGTCTGACGCAACGTTCTGATCCTAGGTTGGAAGGTTCCTATCCAACATCGCTACATAATGCAGGATTAGTTTTCTCACACTCCTGAACGAGAAAAGAGTCTCTAAATTCAAAATGCCGTGTTGTAAATATTGATGAAACTTTAAAACAGCAAAACACCCACTGAAATTTTCTTCACCTTAAGACAGAGTGTACAAATTTCGGTTTACACTGATCAAGTAGTTGTAAACATTAAATTACATTTAAACGCAGTGTTCTAGGAACAGTTGTCGAGACAATCGTGGTAACGGCAATACGAAGAGTCTGTATTGTGTACTAAAGATTGCTTGTTCAGTGATACAAATGTGAACAGGTAAAAAATAAAGTCCTCTTTTATAACTACATTAAGCAAGACAGAAAAAAGTAATTATATAGCCCTCGATTCAGCTTCGATCTAGAAACGATTTTCCTTTCATAAATAATGATGAGAAGATGAATTAAAAAAATAAAATAAAAACAATAACAGCAACAGATTTTTCGACTAGAAACCGTAATACAAAATATATAACCGTAGCTATTGACAAACGTTTCATGATGTAAATGTGTTGTAATTGACGTTTATTTTGATTATTTCTGAAACAATGCTCACGTGAGGATGAAAATCAGGGAGCTTTTGCCAGTTTGTGTGCACTGTAATCGCAGTAGTAGGTCATGTGATGAAAGACAGCAATCACATCATGAAACATAGAGATATTCCCATCGTTGTTTTACACTGGCAAACACAATCATAGACAGGTGGAAATTTGAGACAGCACGGTCTTCCCTTAATCCATTTTTATACACTAAGCTTAGTTCTTACAGCTGACCCATATGCTTGTCAATTTCGCCCTTTCATGTATACGAGTCGCAGTCCCTCAGCGCTTCACGGAATATGGAAGGTTCAGAATGAATATAATAGGTAAACATTAACTTTAAGGGAAATTTGAATGGAATATTGCTTTTGTTTGGATGAAACAAAAAAGCCTAGTGTCTACGGTTTGGATTATGTACCTATCTAACTACCTACTAACTTACTTACATACATGCATGCATACATACATACATACATACATACATACATACATACATACATACATACATACATACATACATACATACATACATACGTACCTGCATTGATTGATTGATAGATAGATAGATAAATTGATTGATTCAATTATCTATTTATTTATTTAACATTTTGTGTTTTGCAATTTTTTTCATGTACGTATAATGTAGGCATGAATATATGCATGTTTGATGTGTGTAAGTACATATGTATGTATGTAGGTAAGTAGGTAGGGAGTTACGTAAGTAGGTAGATAGGTGGATATTATACAAACGCGCATTCATAAAGAAATCATTATACTTAAACTAAAATAATATTCTGTTATAAAATTCACTGAATAATTATCTTTTTCAGAAACATATCAAGACCAAGTAACACCATCGTATTGTACTTGTTCTGGATCGATCAAGTTAGATACCTATTCTTGGCATGATGGTGAGCAAACTGAGATTGTTATTCAGACGCTACATGTGAATGAAAACCTATAGGAACTATTATATGTACACCTTTTTGAATACTCTCCCTATATCTCTTTCAAATTTTGTTCACATCATAACATCACCAGTCAAGTTTGGAAAATTAAACCACTCATATGAAAACAATTTGGGGTTGGGTAGAACCCAATATTGTACAACACAAATATCAGATGAGTTTATACAAATCAGTAGAAGCTTTTTACGTATCAATTGAACGGAGAGAGTGAATTTTGCATCGAATGTACAATGTGTAGTAAAGAGAGAAGTCTTCTTTTATTATGGTTTAAACCGGTGCAAAAGATTTAGTGTCATAAGAACTTTATCTTACTGCAGCAAAGAGTGATTTATATAAACAGCACAATTATTAGCATATATTACTTAAACTTCCATTTTCTTCGACTGTCTAAGAACTAATTTGTTTCTTGGTTTGAACTTTCGACTCAGAATTTAGTACATCTCAACTAATGTATCATATGGTCTGAATAAAATGCAAATGTATTTTTACAAAGTAGTTAGCTGCTTAACTTTTGCCAGTATACTGTTTTTATCTACAGCCAGCCCTCTTAGTTTCATCAGACCTTTATCATACTGCAGACAAAAGAATTTATGCCATCATTGTTTTTGTGTTCTCGTTTTTAGTAAACAGCTAAATTCATCAGTTATTAACATATATTACTTGAACTTCCATCGTCTTCGACTGTCTAAGAAATAATTTGTTTCTTGGTTTAAACTTTCGACTCAGAATTTAATATTTCTCAACTAATGTATCACATGGTCTGAATAAAATGTAAATGTATTTTTACAAAGTCGTTAGTTGCTTAGCTTTTGCCGGTAAACTGTATTTATCTACAGCCAGCCCTCTTTAAATAAGCTTTCATAAGTATTGTTTTCCACATGTTAGAATGCTTCACAAATCTATTTTAAAGCTTTGCCATAAAAGAAACTTTCAGAAAAATCGCCCATTCTTCAACTTTGGATGTAACCCTATAACCCGCTTGTATTATTTATACGTATCTTCCTGTAAAATTAGATGCAATTAAGGCAACAGCTTTGAAACACAAATATCTAACAGAAACTTACTTTAAAAAAAAACAATTGAGAGTGAGGACATATTGATGAAAAATAAATTGATAATCTCTTAGCCTCATCAAATGATAACTACCGGACATTTACGATAAAAATGTAACTTAATTGGATATTTTTCTCATGTTCATGTGCCTTCAAGGTGTTTCGTGCTATTAATCACCATTCGTATTTTTTTTTGTGTTGTCACGAAATTGAGTGTACTAAAATACCTTAATATAATATATGAAAGATAAAAGAAATGGGTTTCGTTGCCCGCGTACAGCGTTACCCTGGCCTGGGTTGTATAGTTTCGGCCTGAGCTATTTCAAAATACTGAGTTCGGTTCACCCACTGCTGTACGTACAAAATGCCGGCGATGAGGAACCCGGTTACCTCGAGTTCTCTGATCGTCGATTTGACTACAACTTATAGCCCAACATTCTCTGTATAGTCACAATCCAGATGAGTTTTGTCAATGAGCTGTCCACTTTACGGAAGCAATCTTCATTTGTAGAGGTGTGTAAAAATGAAAATATATTCTTTCTTGCTATCCGTTCTGTGTGATAGAATTGTTTTATTATTGGATATTTCGGAATTTATTCTAAATTTATACAGAGTCAGACCTATGTTACAATAATGCCATGCTATCAAGTAGACTATTGTCTGTTTCAAGTAAGCCATTTTTATAGCTTAACAGGCAAGTTGAATTCAACTATACGCGTGCATTAAATGATGTGTAGTGTTCGAGTTCTTATAATCCAGTGCGATTATTCTTGCCCTAGTCAGATTCATGTACGAACGTGGTTATTTTAATAATAATCTTGTACAGTCCGTCTTATGAAATAATTTATCGCTGAACCAAGTCTTTTGATGTGAGCGCATGCGTAATGTATATCATTGTATTCGTACTTAACCGTGTCCCTTGTATTACACAGTTCATTCATTGTATTTTTAGCTGTTCAAGGGGAGTCATCGAACTCTGGGATTTGTGTCACCCGGATACTGCGGTCGATAGTGACGTTGGTTCGAAGGACGTATCTGGTCTACTCAGTGTGAGGGGCCAAAGGTTCTGGACCAACTGGTCTGAGGGATAATGAGGTTCTCGAGGAATTCTTCAGCAGATCGGGAGGATCGGACTATGTGAGGTTGTTCCTTCACTATTGGACGGGAGCTGTGGAATCGTAAATTTCTCGTGAAAGTCGACTGGACGCCACGAGATGAATAAATTTAATTCAGTGTCACTATATGAGTGAACATCGGTTATACAACCATCAAACTTGTTGATGAATCATATATCAATCATACTTGATTATGAATTTTGATGCATTAATCATATGGTGTTGATAGATTCACATGTCAAACATACTTGTTTATCATTCCATATATTATTCATATATGGTGATAGTTCCATACGTTAATCATATCCGTTCATATACGGGATCATTTGTATTTATTTGTTGAAATTCCATACTTTGATCGGTTCCATTCAGGAAAATATTATTTTCTTATATCCATTGTTTAACTTTTTGCATCATCTTGTAATATCCACTGTTGGAATTTATGCGCGTGAGTAAGGTGTCCGATTCATTGATCATTCATATGCATTATAAATAAACATCACAGTCACGTTATTGTGTTTATTGTTTTCGCTAGATTCAATCCCACCTGTCTTTAATCCTGTTACAGTTGTTGTATTTAATTCTACATGAATTTGCATACTCACTAACACAGGAAATATTTGTTGTGTTCGGTCTTTCTTGATGTTTCTTTCACTTAGCGTTATTTCATATATGATCATATTATTATGTTTAATAAACTTGACTTTTTAGAGCGTAGTTTTACCTTTCATTACCTTCATTTATGTAAATTTCCAATTTAGGTAACTTTATTTTCACCTTTCATTAGCACCAAAACTCTTACGTCCAAGAATCTTGAAGACTAAAAAATAAGTTTTCCTATCTCTTCCAGATATCGGTGACCATTTGACCCAATGCTTTAGGTATAACCACTATGTGCGTAAGTAAGTTTCATTCATAGATAAAAATAGAAATGGTCTAAACAAAGAATAGAGTTTTCAACAGTGAAGTACTTTCACACATTTTATATATGGCAATGACACCTGAGACATATATGCTGATTCCAATACTAAGTGATCTTATTGGAGCAACGAACGTTTAGCGAATTTCTCAGCATTGACTTTCAATACTATTTCCAGAAATACAAAAATTAAAATACTATCTCAATAGCTGAATATCCTTGCAGCTAAAGTTGTGATCCCAAAAAGAAATTTTTACCATTCATTTATAAGTCGCAAATTGAAGTAAATTGGAAATTACTTCAAACAATTCCTTTTAAAATCTAAAATAAATATGTATGTATGTATGTATGTATGTATGTATGCATGCATGCATGCATGCATGTATGTATGTATGTATGTATGTATGTATGTATGTATGTATGTATGTATGTATGTATGTATGTATGTATGTATGTATGTATGTATGTATGTATGTATGTATGTATGTATGTATGTATGCATGTATGCCCGACTGACTAACTTTATTTCCACGTTAACAGAGGTACGTCTAAGTATGTATGTATGTGTACACAAGTCAGGATGCATGGATATATCACTGAGTAGATGCATGGATACATTGATGACTCGGTTAGTCTTCATAAATGTTTGAATCTTTCTTTTTCTCTTTCCGGTAGAATTGTTTGAGACTTATTTCACCAGCAGAGGAAACCATATTCGCACCCAGTGTCAAAGCCATCACATAGGTAAGAACCAGTAATTGTCAAACAATACTGAACACAATACAATGCCCATTCATTTTCACCAGAAGGCAGTTACCATGATGGGTTCATTTTGTCATGGTTAAAAGGTGTGTGTGAATATATATATATATATATATATATATATATATATATATATATATATATATATATATATATATATATATATATATATATGGTGTCCCGACAAAAGCGCGCAGGACTAAAGCGCGCCGACAAAAGTGCGCCGTCAAAAGCGCGCAGCTTAAAATCCCCGACAAAGGAGCGCCGACTAAAGAGCGCCGACAAAACCTGAAATCCCCCGACAGAATCGCGCAAAAAGAAAAGCGCGCAGAGTAGAAGTAGACATGAAAAGTAAGATAATTTCTAAGTTCCAAATATTATTTTAAGAGTCATTCTTCAAAGCTACGGGTACCCGAAACTGCATAAATAGCACAAATATGTTCAGGCCGAAATATTTCCAGTCATGGAAAGACCCGAATCGCAGAAGCCGAAAGAGCACATTCTACGTGATGGCTATCGGCTTCGTACAGATCGTATAGATTCAGATGGGAGTACGTCATGAAGATGCGTGAAAAAAGACTGCAAAGGTCGGCTGAAATATGATGCAACAGATGCAGTAGCTGTTGTTTCGGAGCATAATCATGCTCCCACTCTAGAACCTAATGCAGTAACAAAGGCTGTGTTTGAGATACGTCGGCGTGCAGTGACGACTGTAGAAAAACCTCGGCAAATCATCCAGCAGAGCACAACAGGAGCTTCGTTAGCGTCAGCCAATATGTTGCCGGCGTATCCTGCTTCGCAAAAAACGATCGAAAGACTCTGAAAGAAGCGCGGTCATCCGTACGCTGACGTGAACGCGCTGGCCGATATAACCATACCAGAACCGCTGTGGGATTCGGTCGCAGATGACGGAAATCGCATCCTGATATTTGGCACGAATCAGAATCTGCTTCTTCTTGAGGAACACGATAATTTGTTTATGGATGGTACATTCAAAGTGTCTGCAAACACTTTCTACCACGTTTTTACTATCCACGCTTTGATCGATAATTCGGTCAGTCCTTTAATTTACGTTTTGCTACCAGATAAGACGGAACAGAGCTACGAACGAATACTACGAAAACTTAAGGAACTTCGTATTTCCTTGCAATCAGCGAGTATTATGACATATTTTGAGAAAACTAGTCAAAACGCGTGCATAGCCGTCTTTTCGGGAGCCTGGATAGTTGTCTTTGGCGCAAAGTGCAAGAATTTAATTTAGCAGATTCGATCGTGATAATGAAAACTTGCGCATGGACGTCAAAATGATGCTAGCTCTCTGCTTCGTCCCAGTTGCTAACACACCTGCGGCGTTTGACGAGTTGGTTGAATCCTGTCCTCCACAATTAGCACCGACAACCTATTATTGGGAAGACACGTACGTCGGAAGACAGCGAAGACTCGGTCGAGCACATCCGAGATTTCCGATCGGCGTGGAACATGCGTGATCGCGTGTACGACAATCTGCCACGTACAAACAATTCAGTGGAGGCTTGGCATCGGTTGTTCCAGCAAGGAGCAGGATCACATAGACCTGCATATCAAACGCTACCAATCCGGCGTTAGACATCCCGAAGCGTCGAAGTCGAAATATGTTCAACTCAATCGGCGCCTGCAAGCTTTAATTCCGACATACGGCAATGTGTCAATAATGGACTATATGCGCGGAAACGCGCATAACGTTGCACTGTAGAAGATACTTGTAGTGATTGAACGTTCCGAAAAAATATTAAACGCTATGTTTCTGCATATTGAGATATTAATGAATAGATGATGTTATTTGATCTTTAGCGCCATATTTCTGCATATTGAGATATTAATGAATAGATGATGGTATTTGATTTTCAGCGCCATATTTCTGCATATTGAGATATTAATGAATAGATGATTTTATTTGATCTTTAACGCCATATTTCTGCATTTTGAGATATTAACGAATAGATGATGCTATTTGTTCTTTAACGCCGTATTTCTGCATATTGAGATATTAATTAAAAAACGATGCTTAATGATCTTTAATGCTGTATTTGTAAGTTTTTTCTTTACTAGAGACACAAAATGGTAATTGTTGTACGCTTTCGTCTTTGCGCGAATTTGTCGACATGCTTTTGTATTTACGCGCTTTTGTCGGCGGTCTTTTGTCGGCGCGCTATTGTCCTGCGCTTTTGAGGGGGTGCCATATATATATATATATGCACGCATGCAAAAATGCAATCTATCTTCTGACATGCAAGATCTGTACCACTCAATATGTTGGCGAAACCGTTGATTTCAGAAAGCGAATGAATGATCACAAAAGCCATATTCGCAACAAAATCAACGCGGAGGTCGCCAGCTACTACAACTTGACTGGACATTCAGTCGACTCCCTCGAAATGCTACTGAACCTGAGGTGGACCGACATAGAACGCACACGTAAGGAACGATACTGGATACTACAATTGGAAACTCGTCGGGAGTTAGGCCTAAATGAAAAAATCTAACCTTCCCGTTGCAGTCCTTTCAAAATTACACCCAGTCATCAGTTTTTCACCCGAATACAAGTTTTGCGATAATATTTACCCAAGTAATTACATTTATTATTATTATTATTATTATTATTATAGTTCTTGTCCATTATCCCGCTACACCATTCTCGTTACATCTTTCCTTTTGAACCTCCACGCATAACTCTACTGAGATATAATTTCTTTAGCAAATTTTGTAGATGGCGATTATTTTCGTCATTCTGTGTTTCCATTCTTTGCCCGCAACCTGGAATTAGGTCAAAACATGTTGGTTCTCTTTGTAATATACATAATAACAAGCTCGTTTATAATTGTTACATAACTTTTTATTTTTATATCTCTTGTTGTAAATTCCCCCTACTGATTTTAACATGCACGAGTCCAGAATTTGTCTTAGAGTTTGTATTTAGTGATTGTTTTGCGTATGTAGCTGTTTATTCCCCTGACGAAGAGTTTGTTTAGCTCGAAACGTTGTGAAACCGTTTTGAATTTGCGCCATTCTAAATTTGTATATATATATATATATATATATATATATATATATATATATATATATATATATGTGTGTGTGTGTGTGTGTGTGTGTGTCCCTGATTAAAACATACCTATGCTTATGCTGTGTTGATCATGTCAAGAAACGGATATTATTTCATAATTCTGCCAAACCTGGTAGACAATGCTCTAATACTGCTTGAATGAGCCATAATTTTGCATTGTAATATCATTTTCTTTCACTGATACTGAAGAAATAATTGAATGCCAAACTTCTTAGGAAATTGCCAGTTTCCCATTTTCGTTATGTTTTGTCTCCTCCAGTGATGCATACATACATACATACATACATACATACATACATACATACATATGTACATACATCCATTAGTGCCTTATTACACAGACATATTTTGGGTTGTTTCATGGTTTATGTAGATATAGTAATATATATATATATATATATATATATATATATATATATATATATATATATATAAATAATATATATATATATAAATAATATATATATATATATATATATATATATATATATATATATATATATATATATATACATCTACTTGAACTAAATGTATGCAAAGAATGGTTTCAAGGGTTAAATATAATTTTGTGTATATTTGGGTGCTTTTCAGTATGGCATTTACTGGCTGGTATCAGTTCAGATTTATGCAAACTTGGGCATTGTTCTACATGTAGCAGGTAATAACAGTTAATGTTTTCTGACGAAGTATAACTGCAAATTACCTACGGTAACACTTATATACCTTGGGAGAAATAAGATAATTGTATAACTGGTATGTTCAAATAATTTAAGTGCAAATAAATGACATATGGGTGTTTTAGATATCTCTCAATTCAAGAAATCATCGTCCAGGTTGTACACTCATATTCTTTGAGTTAGTGTCTTATTTGGTAAAATCAAGAAAGGTAAATTTTCCATGCAAAGATCTTGATGCTTAATCATTTTTAGAACTATTTACTATTTTCTACTGCCGGTGCTTGTCAAATGGAAATCCGGTATCACATTTGAATAAAGGACATTCTTATATAAAAGTATACAAAGACAACGATGTGATAAGTTTGGGGTTTTTTTAGGAGGGGGGGGGTCTTATTCTGTTGTTCGGTTTTGCTTAATATAAGTATTTGAATTTTCTCATAACGTTTACGTGTTGTTTGTATTGATTATTCTTTGCTTGGTAAGGTCCAACTCTCCTCCTGATTTTTAATTTCAAACTGCTCATTATTTTACGATATAGACCATTTTATTGCTATTTTTGATTGGTAAAGAATGTAAGATATTTTTAGATAAATTTCACAGACTGCCAGATCAGTGTTCGTGTCAGGACGTCAACCCAGGTAATTAATATCTTTAATATTTCGTTTCCATTTTGTATAACAATTCAGATTTTTTTACTTTCTAAGTATCGATGTTATGCAATCTTAATTTACAAAATTGTTTAAAAAAATAGTGAGAAATATGCTCACATACCGATCATATTTGTATGAATTTTCTTATTTCAATTGGAATTTGCCTCTCCGATAGTGTGTTTAAGTCCTGTTAGATATAATATTTTGTTTATAATATTTCTCTTTTAGAAACGATTTTAATTGGTACGCATCTGCCATTTGCGTTGCTGCTTACTTTATATACACAATGATCCTGTTCTGTGAATTTAGTGTTAAGACAATGGAGTCCATTTTGTTTTGCATATGTGTTGGTCAATTATATTTTTCCCACGTTCCTTTATTTAAACAGTTGCTATGAGTGATATCCAAACTTTTGAAGAAAAATGAATTATTAGCAATTGTTTGGAGAATGCTTCAATACAAAGCTCCAATTTTTTGATTATCCTTAGGTAACAGGACTTCATGAAATTATTGCTTTAAATTTTTTGTTTGTATATTAGGCCTATTATTCCGCATTTTTTCTACTATCGATTACTAAAAGATCTACTAAGTTAGCTAAATATATTCAGAGGAGAAGATAAAGAGTTTCTTTCCTCATCAATTTTGAAGCTACTGTAAAGAAATTCCTTTCATATGAAAATTTGTATACGCTTTGAAAAGGAAAATTCACACCTATAGTTTCTTAAAATACGTAACAAACAAACAAAACGTACACACTCCGTCTGTCTACCATGTTTAAAATTTACAACTGACCAAACTGTTGCCGAATATGACATGAAGCATATCGATCAAATCATTTTCACCTAAAGAAATATACCCGGGAGGACTAAGGAAAAACAAAAATGACCTACAAGTCTACATAACTTTGATGATTGATGATTCACTGTTTTTTAACATCGGTCAGTCAATACATTCGTGAACACGTGAACTAAGCTGCTTGCAATATGTAACCAAGAAATCATTCGAAATCGACTTCTACTGAACTAAGTACTAGATAAGAATATAGCTCAAAGATGGAAACAAGTGCTTGTCTGAAATTTACAATATTTGCACGAAACTTTCCTATGGTACGTGTCTCTGCGAGAATATCAAGGGCAAATTGAGCTAATCGCCGCTTTTCAGGATCATTCCGTGTTTTGTTTAAGTAGATCTTTATCTTTTAACAGAACCCGAGTATGTAATTATATGCATAGATCTAGATATAGGGTGTTAATTGAGCATATTCTATCCGATGAGTCCATAAGAAATTTAATGAAATTCAATACTGTACAAATGGCTAGGATAGTGTGCAAAGTACCATTCTTTTCTTGTTGTTGTTGTGTTTTGCTTTTTTTCTTGCACAGGATCCAGTTTACAACAAACAATGAGCTCAGTTACAGCAAGAATAAAAACTCCAATGTCTCTCCCATCAGACTATTGTTTACAGTACGATTCATATAAGTGTAAGTGATCAAGTTATTTAATTATTACCTTTGGTGTAATTTACCGAAACCTTTACACAAAATATCAAATATCGAATTCGGCAATCACTTCAAAGATCTCAATTGTAAATCTCACATTGATACTGCAATTTATGCAGCAGTTGCTTCGTTTAACTTCACACAAATTATACAAAGAAATGGTCTGAAAATTGTTCTCATACGAATATTTCAAGAAAGAAAACTTTCTAGCTCTGTAGGTTTTGTATTATTTATATGAGAATATGCATCGAGACTCATTACTAGAAAATGTCTGTATATTTGAACAATATCGACTTCTAATAAATTTGGAAATGACAAAAAGCTTGATGTTAAAATTGATTTGAAATAAACTACAATTATATGTTCATAAAAGACTCTTTTCACCTAAAATACCGCTTAATTCTAAATCGAAAATTTAATTTTAATTTTCAGTTACTGACATATCATTTCATAACTTTTGACATTGAAACAGTACACGTCGTTCTGAAGCTTGTATCGCTTTACAGGACATAACTTCATGATAGCCGTGGGTTTGCTTCAATGACTACATAACCTATGAGGATTATTTATCTAGTGCTTCTTTATTCATCCGGCGTTCCAAACCGTGATTTATGATGATATTGAATACATTATGCTACTACTTCATTGAATTAATTTTGTATGTCCATTACAGACCTTTACCTGTTGAGTTTAGATCTTGAGCAGTGTGTTAGCGTGAACAACAGTAAGTTCTGATTTTAAATACATGTATATTTTTTCTCAGAACAAGTGTTATACCTAGTCAGATGGTTTCTCCACACTTTGCAATCACGTTCCCTTCTTCAATTTGACAAAATAATTCAAAATGAATAATGTTCGAATTTACTTCACGGATATGAAGAGCAACAGCAGAAGACAAAACTAGAAGAAAAAATGATGCATTTTATCAGCACAATATAAGTCGCCCATTCCATGTGTAAGTCAGTTCCATATACTGAAAAGACAGGAGAGCATTTAGCCGACAGCCTTTCATTTTGGAAACCTAGATGGGATTCCCTAGAAGAAATAATTCTTTACCTTACTTCCAAATGAAGAATGATTTAACAAACGATCACAATATGTTTAGGGGCCATTTCAAATTCTGGAGATAGCGTGCAGGCGGATTTTCTAGTTGCTGTTCGACCATTCTAAATAATCCGATTTCTAGCACGGCGAAAGTACTTAAGATCTTCTTAACCATGGCTTATGCTTTAAATATATGAGTTTGATTTCATTGCAGTGTGGAATTACCTTGCAGACATACACAAAAGTGATGGACAGTGCAGGCAGAAAATTATCGACCACATGAGCTGTGAGAATCGTTCATAAGATGACATAAAGCAACATTCATTTGATTTATTTTAATAATTTTTTTTTTCTTTTTTTCAAAGCATGAACTACATCAGTGTTGAGGTTGTTATAGCTGTACCTTAAAGTCCTGAAATTAGATTCATGTGTAGGATATTGCAATGCCTGGTCGTCGTCAATTTTCATCTGAAAGTTTACGCCATAAACAACTACTATGCTACATAAACAAGTTAAGCAACCAAGTGCAAGTGATATTGCTTGTAATTCAAATGAACTTTAAATTCAACTTTATTTGTCTTGATTTGCAATGATAAAGAAATAATGTGTCCGCTTCAATGTCAGTCAAGCGGTACATTAGCATTGTGCCAGGTGTCTCCTCTTTAAAGTGCATCGCTACTAAAATCATCTAGAAAGATGGAAATGTGACCAAGGAAAAACTGTCACAAAAACCACAAAGAGATGTAATAAATATAATCGTAATGAAAGTTTTATAGAGAAATAATAGTTGTTATGAAAAGGTTTGAAGATTGGTAAAAAATGTTGCCATCATGGAACGAAAACACTGTACGGTCAAAGGCGAACCCTAGTTATTTGACAATACTTACTGACGCATTATTTTGAGATCTTTTGTCAAAGTTGCTAACAGTTTTTCGTATCTTACTCACACATATGCTATATTTGTAAGAGGTTGGATATTGACAATATTTTATGATATCAAGGATAAAATATCATTTTGCTACAACAATAACTCAGGACACTTCAACAGCAATGTACTAAATATGGTAAATGTATATACTTATGCGAACTTTTGTTTTTGTATTTCATACTTCTGTGGCTAAGGCATGGTGGAATTTTAACTTTATTTTCTTTCTTATGTCATTTTGAAAATACTCAAAATTACATTATTAATCTTAACATTTCTTTTGAAATGATTTTTTTAATATCTCAATTGTTCAACATAACTCTATTAGTTTAAAATATTGCAAGCTCCTGGATGAATATGAAAAAGCACAGTGACAATGATGAGTATCCCCAATATAGTTTTGTTACTTTGACCAATTTCTTTATTGCTTGCCTTTAAATATGGATTGTCTTCCTTAAATGCGAATACAAGTAAGGATTTCCTTGGCAAAATTTGTGTCGGCACACGGCAAAAATATTTATATTAGGGCAACACACAAACTTTGATCTCTATACATGTGAGCATGCTAAAAATACAACATGACATATGTTTGCTCTAAATGACAAAGCATGTGTTGTATATAATCATAAACGATTAAACCAGGGGTTTTAATGACCTAGGATCAATTTACCTATACATTGTTTATACAAAGTGGCGATTTTAGGGTGTATGATGCTTTAATGTCAAATTGCAGATACATTTCGCGGATATCAACAATCTCCCCAGCATTGTGTTTGCACCGGCAATGAGATACGTCCACATACAGTCCTTTTGCGTAAGTATAATGTTATACTGACTCCTATGACCTCTTTTTACGAATATTTATAATAATCAAGTAACAACCGCTAGCTCTGTGACGAAAATAAATGTTTAAAATATAGTTAAAGTCACTAAGTGACGTAACAACGTCAGAAGCACATTATATTCATATTTATCTCCCTTCCTTTCTTTATTATTTCTTCCTTTCAATCGATGAATTCTACCTTTCTATGTATTTATGAATCACGGGTCGATCGATGATTAATTAATTGCTCTTGATTACCTTAACACTGAAAGGCACACTTTGCTTCTTTTATTATTGTTATTATTATTAGTATTATTGTTATTATTATTATTATTATTATTATTATTATTATTATTATCGATATTGTTATTTTTATCTATGTACACAGATGTATATACATTGATAGAAGAAGAGGTAGATAGATAAAGTATAGCCCATTAGAATCTACTCCAGAGGTTCTTCCTTATGCGTGTTACTTGAAGATATTGTTCTTTAATTTTAGGGTAATTCAGGGCAATAACTAATATTATTAAAATCTAGTTCTAATATAATTTTCCAGAATCTGATCAAATATTGCTAGTCAAAACTACAATGTGGCTTCATATCGTTCCATGTATAACTGTCCAATTAGCTATAAGCAAGGTTCTAAACCCTTGTCCAACTGTGCCATTTTCAAACGGTAAAGCAAGGAGAACTATTATAAGCAAAGATTCGCATGCCATTACTGTGTGGATAAAAGACATCCAAATTATGCTGTGTGTAATACATTATACTTCTGGTAGTGATGAAGAAATGTATGAGAATGCCGAAAAATAAACCACTGAGCCAAAGTAATGATCTATGCTTCTTTTATATTAATAAATTCCTGTTTTCTTTAGATATACTGGTCCTTAAATACTAATATCAGCAAACACTTTCTAAATCTATGTTTAATGTGGACACCATCATATAAATTAATAAAATAAAACAGAAATTAACATCTATAAGTCGTTTATTAGAAGAAAGAATCTAGAACATGAGGTTTTTTGCACATGGAAATGCATTGACGTTTTTATAGGTGGCATTGTTCAAATGCATTTAACACGACTACGCAGACTATTAATCAATCAGGAATTTTGTGTGTGAAGTGTTAAGAGTGATTCACCCTAGTTGCAAGGTAGTGTATAACACATTCTACGTGTCACATTTGTAGATCGGAACATTGCAAAGAAATTTTAAAGTAGTTTAGAGCTATTTTTGCTGAAAAGAGAAATAATATAATAAGATGTTTTAGTTTCTCCACCATCCGTATGTAAAAATAAGTGAACTAATATTGACATTTCTCATTTCAGCCAATTTAGACCAAACTTATTGCAGTAACCACTACACAAATTACCGACGTAAGTATTCGAGGATAAATCATTGAAAGTAAAACATCAAAATGTATTGAAATCGTAACTTTAAAAGTATGTATTAAATTCAATTTACGTATAGTATTCTGATGGTAAATAATGCAAATAATATTCAGAATACCACGTCATGAGAGCTGAAGTAAGCTTATTTTGGGTACAAATGGTCTATTTTATGACAGCATAATATTGAGCAGAACATCAAATGCACTATTTTACATATCTGATGATGATGATGATAATGGTAATAATAAGAATAATAACAATAATAATAATAAGTTGTAGTAATAATAGTAATTTCGAAAATTCATAAACGTTATGAAAAAAAGTTCTAAACGTGAAATAAAAAAAAAAGGATTACAATTAAGCACTTATAGAACGAAAGCCTGCTTGGCAGCTGCATAGACGTTGTTCTTGTCAATTGATTGCCAATCAGATGTACAATCATCTTGTACAGAAAAACCTCCTGCCTACATTAAAAAATATTGTATTAACGAAAGTAAAGGGGCAATGCCAATCAACTGCTGATCGACTAGCTCATGCTCCGTGATAGTATTTGAACGAAAACCATGTTCGGCATGGATTGACTGCAACATAATACCACACTCGTGGGTTATAGACTATCCGCAGCTTGCTAGAATTGCCGGGAGGGTACAACGAGTTAAATAAAACAAAAAACATAATGTCTTTGAGAACACAAATGAAGATCCAGTTAAAAACCATGTAGACGTAGCAATCAAACAGCATTTTCTACCCGATTAACTTTCAACGCTGCTGTTCGTAATATAGGATACCAGGTTAAAAAGGAATTCAAGGAAAGAAATTGATTACATTTTAATCATGGATAACCTTAACCTTTATGGAGAAATCAAAAATCCCTTCTGTTTTGAGACAGAGAGGATGAGTAAATTATGCCAAGCAAATTATGTTGGAGAAAGTGAAGAGCATTTCTAGCCTTACTCTGAGAAGACCTACCTCAAGACAATGACAAGAGAAAGGAATCTCAAGAAAGGACAAAAAAGAAAACATGCCTAATTTATCAGGGAAGGTGGTGCACGGACCGTCTATGCATGAGAAAGAAATAACAGATAAAGAGACGAAAGAACCACTGATAGCAGCAGCTGACCGCGCCTTGTGGTCAACAATATACAATTGTGCATATGTTCAAGACGTCTTCGAATGCGCAGAATGTCCGAAGGTAAGGAAGATGGATGCTTCATCGTTGGATAGGTAAGTGTACCAGCTAGCCTAGAGCATACACAAATTTGGCACTACTCACTGTCCTTATAGGTAAGACGGAAGTTTTGTAATAAATAAGATATAAAATCCACCACCAAGTGTTGCCCTTACGTTGCATATGAAGTGGTTGGAAACAACAAGACCAAAATCCTGGAGGAGAACGGTAGAATAAGTTAGAGCATAGAATGTCATACATCATGGGTAAAGATAAGAACCTGATGTACATTATAGATAATACAGTACTACCATAATCACGTGCAGAGTTTAAACGGCCGGAGAAAATATTCCGGAGCACCAGCTTGATTAGAGAGCATTGAAATTCCAGAAATAGAGATATAGGATCAGAGCTCGTTCCCGTAAGAGTTGGTACACGACAGACTCCTAGACAGCCTAAGAACACATGGTATATCACTTATACCACACCACACTCTAAAAGGTATCACTCATTGTACAGTCAGGATAATAGGTAAGTCCTCGATTTGCGAAGTTGTACGTTCACAAAAAAAGAACAATAAAATACCGCATGGCCTCGAACGCCATGGAAAGAAGGAAATAATAATAAGAAGAAGAAGAAGAAGAAACAACAAAGAAGACAAAGAATAAGAAGTTGAGGAAAAGAAAAAGATAACGCACGTTATTTGTTCACTTAATGTGAACCGTTCATTTTGGAAAGCAAATCCTAACTGGTCCTATTTTTTCGAAGCAAATTTCTACCTCACATACACACAGGAACATATTAAAAGTTTGCATTAAGAATAGTAAGAATATGATAGCAGTTTGTTCAACTAATTCGCCACCAATTAATATTTCCGTCACTTTCAGACCTCCATGATAAAATATATGCGCACAGTCCATCGCCTTGCAGGTCGCACCAGTACAGTAAGAATACGCTTAGATTTAAATACCATATAATCGAGCATGGAAGTAGAAAACCAAGCATGTTTTATTCCTACATTTAGTCACATGTTTGATTTTGGCGTTCGCATGATGTGTAATCATTGTCAGAGGTCGTATCACTTTAAGAGGTTTCTTTTTTGTATTCTGCACTATGTGTTCATGCCTTTCTCCCGTTAATACATATCTTTGGGCGAGTTTAAAACTCATCTGATGAAGCTTATCAAAGATAAAGAAAGCTTGACCCCGAATAAAGCTTTGGCTAACTGGTAATTATCTTACACCTTTCATATTATATTTATTTTGTTATATTGGTTTGTTGAGCAATCACAAAAGACCAGTCTCGTGCATGTTGCATGTTCTAATTTGTCAATTACATTCTTCAGCTTCTCAAATAATAAATATACTTGCTGTTATTATCTGTAAAAAGAAATCATCACCTGGTTGAAATATGTTTTTTAGTAATATCCCCGCATTACTACATCTCGAACATTATAATGTTGGTGAAAAACGATATTTTTGCGAATATTTTTAAGCTAGTTTTGATGACATTTACTAAAATTACATAATTGTGGTATCGCAAAACCGGTTATTTCAATGTGATATTATCTCAACGCAATAGGACAGGACCAACAGAGAGATTGCAAGGTGGATTTAATTCTTCATGCAGCAGGTAATGTTTCCTCTTATCTTTGGATTTTTGTCAATAGTCAAAAAGTTGTTTAATGTTATTTATCCATTGATATATTGTTTTATTGTATAACAATATCTTTTAGATTTTATTTATTCTCGATAGACTGGAGAGCCAAAAGCTCTTCCAGACAGTGTCGAGATGCAATAAAATGTAAAATTGTACAAAGGGTAAAATATATCTAGATAAGGTAGGAATTATCAAATATGGAAGGTAATATAATCAATTGCTATAAAACAAACAACAAAAGTAAAGTTTCCTTAACAAGAATATTTCTTCATTTTTGTTTCAAACCAGCAAGAGTTGAACATGATTTAATATTACTCGGTACATTGTCCGAGATCACGATTCACTGTATGTAAAATTGCATTAAAAATGTTCAGTTTTGACCTTTGGAATATTCAGCTTATATTTTGTATCATTGGCTGGGATAAAAGTGTTGATTGATTTGAACTTTACACATACTCTATTCATGAAATTGTTATTATATACATCATTTATTAATATATCAATTGATGTAATGATTTTATTTTTTGTATCCATATGATAATTAATTATACTGTCTATCAGTTGGGTTATTCATCTATTTTGTTATTGTTACTTCATGTTTTATTTATTTATAACTTTTTAACTGTTTATTACAAAATGAGCATGACAATGACCTTATTCTTCTTTCCTCCAAAAACTGATATATACGAAATACGTGCAACACATGTGAAAGGCATTTTGGTCCCCGAATTCCGTATATATTTCTAAACGACAGATCGTACAGCAGCATTTATTTTCTCATTCTATTATGGTAAGAAGCATTTTTTAAAAAGTCAAATATTGTTAATAAATCTGTAAATATTTGCAGCTACATATCCTGATGCAGCAAGTGACCCATGTTCGTGTTTCTCAGGTAATTGATATATTCTTTTATAAATGAAAACTAAATAAAACCAATTTTTTTAAAAAAAGAAGAAAAAAACAACATTTTGAGAGTATAATGTGATTATTCGGCCAGTTTGGAAGAACCAGTAATGTAAATAAGAAAACTTAAACAAATGATTTATCAATATTACCGTATTGTGCTTAAAGAAGGACACAACACAATGAAGATGTAGACATTTGATTGTAACCTATACAAAATTTAGGTTTTGAAGTTTATCTGAAACATATTTGCATTGTCCCAAAAAAAAATACTATCAGAAAATAGATTTCAAAAAATTTCAACACGGGGTACGAGTTCCTGCATTTCTTAAGACATAACAGTTTAGCATCGGTACAGTAAGTAATACAAATCTCAAATTCTAAATCTCTAAATGCTACGTTTTCTATCATTTACTATCTATTATTATTTCTTTATATATATCTTAACAATTCTTAAAGGTACTATTTTATCCTGTAATTATATTTTAATGGAGTTTCCTAAAATAGAATTACAAAATGCAACATAATTATTTCATGTTCAGTTTGTAGCTTTTCACACGGATAAATTACATAGAAATGAAACTTAATTCTCATTTTGTTCACATCACTTAAACTACAGCTTTGCAGTCCTCAGAAAAATCAACAATGTCCACAACCATGGAAACTGCAATGACGACAACGAAACATAACCTTAATGCGAATAATACATCTGAGATTTTTCTTGGTAAGAAAACAGTAAAGAATTTTTCTTAAAACTGTAACGACTTTTTCTTTCTTATGCAAGGTTTGCTAAGATCAACCCGAAAGCAAATTCTAGAGACACGAGTGACTTTCTCAAATGTTCCTGAAAAGGTTTGCACGGAACACTTCATGTAAGATCATAATTATCATATGATAGATTCATGAAATATTTTAAAAAGTTATCTCCAAGAAAGTTTTAAAAATGAAAATAAAAACATTTAAAAAACCAACACTCAACGGCATGTACCATTCAGATAGTACAGTAAAACTAGCATCACAACGTACACGTATCAAACTAGCTGGGACCTGTCTGACCATGCGGGAATCAAAAATGTATGTCTGTTAAATAGCCTAGCACATGAAATAGTTTTATCTAAACAACGGTGAATTCTTTATCACAAAATAGGGAAAATACGGTTTAAATGTCATCAATCTTTGCTCGAAGAACATGTATTAATAAAGTGTACATAGGTACATATATCAACTGAAAAAGTAGTCATATATATATATATATATATATATATATATATATATATATATATATATATATATATATATATATATCGTTTTTAACTAGCCTATGCTTTTCGAATCTCATTGAGTCTTCTTCAAAGGCAAATACAAAACAGAAATTAGACAAACAATCGAAATTACAACGGTTTACATAACCATTTCTAAGGAAATTACAGCTTGAAAACGTTTGATGTGTCAAGCCTTTTCAAGCTGTAATACGCTTAGAAATAGTTATGTACTACTAAGCCGGAAATGTTTACTTACTGACAACATATACCGCAAAAAAACATGCCTTGTATATGCGACTTCAGCGTGACTGTATGTCCAATACCATCTGATATTCACGGTTGAATTTTTAGAAACCAGTTTAAATAATAGTATAATGCACGAAAGTGCAGGTTATTCCTCTTTATTCAGTGGAACCGCGGTGGTTCAGTCGATAGTCCATAGGTTTAACACTGTGGGACTGTATGGCCTCAAGGGGAATGGCTATGTTGAAAATGGTCCATAGGATGAATAGAGTGGGACAATATGATCTCAAGAAAAAATGGTATGTGAAGAAACGCCTATAGGATGAACATAATGGGACTGTATAGTCTCAAGGGGAATGGTAATGATAAAAAATGGTCCATAGGATGAACATTACGGGACAGTACAGCTTCAAGGCGAATTTAACATTTGCATTATTGATCAATACTCATCCTTATTGACCAACCCCCACACTTACTGACCAGCACCCACAACTATTAACCAATGTCCACGCCTACTAACCAGCGCACAATTTTACTGATCATCACCCACATCTACTAACTAATATACATACATACTGACAGCACCGACCAGAATTTCGACGCATCTTCGAAGACTACGATGTACTAGACATCAAAACCTTTGAGTTCTTACGCCACACGCTTGTTCACGAAGCAGATATATCTCGAGGTGGACAGATCAAATATATCGATATGTCATCAACCACGTTCGTACGTAAAGATTTGATCCTGGTGAATTACGAAGTGGTCATGGAGTTTGTTCTACCCAGCGAGTTTGGCAATGTCTTCATTGCTGCTTACGTGACAGCCAATGCCCGTTGGCATATATATCATTTTAACTTCAAAAGACATTAACGTCAATGGAGAGTTCGGAAGAGCACATTCAAAATCTATCTTTGAAGCTGCGGGAACATATTTACCACTACCATGTACGCAAACTAAAAATACATTCTAGATTTTTCAACTATTGCTATGTCAATAATATAAGAAGACATGACCACCAAAATGTTGTCCACGACAAAATCAATCTGTGGAAAGTTATGTGATTATTGATGAGTATTTCTCTACCCCTGTGTGAAGAAGAAATTCTTCGCACTTTATCCACTATTCTTACTTACCAAGAAGTGTGTGTTACTAGTGGAGTGATGTACGTGACTGGGAAAGCCTTGACGACGTGTGAGACTGACCCCAAGAAACAAAAAATCAACTTTTTGAAATGATAAAAATTTGTTGTCTGATGGAAAATTTTTTAAACGTATTTGTTTTTCTGTATAACATGTATTGTGTAATCTGTGGTCGTCTCAGAATTTTCAAAACAACTCTTGAGTTATGACTACATCCTCCGTTCTCAAAGTGATTGACGACAGGTCAGATCGTCAAAAGTTGGGAGGCACTCTATCTTCGTCATCCCTTTAACATGTTGATTGCTGGACCTAGCAATTCAGGCAAAACGGAATTTGTCAAACCTTTGCTAGAACACAAATCACTTTTGTTTGATTGTTCTCCACAACGCATCGTGTGGCATTACATAGAGTGGCAATTGGCTTACATGATGCTGATAGAAAGTCAAGGAGAATCGATTTCGTTTGTAGCAACGATTCCTCGCGAAGACGATGGGATGGTATATGGCTCTAGTCAAACGCATCTCGTTTCTTTTCGATTATATGTAGGAAGAAGATGAAGAAAACATTGAAATTAACTTTTGCTTACACGAACAGGACAGCATCGCAACGCTAGTATTATTTACATTTCTCAAAATGTATTTCAGTAACTGCCAATTATGTGGTGTTGTGCAAAAGTACTAGAGACAAATCTGAAATCCAAGTATTGGCAAAACATGACAGGTACGTGGGCGTCACGCGTCTGTCTATAAATTGGAGATATCAACGCAGAAGTGTTAAAAGCAACCTTCGACTTGCATGAGTTACAACGAATGACCAAGAAAGAGTACGACGAGTACGATATCGAAAGCATTCTTGATATAAAAAAACAACACGCAAAGTGGAAAAACGTCGTATCGAGTCGCTCGTTGAAATATACCGACAGTAGTAACAACAACAACGATAGGCATGTGAACGCCAGTCACGATCACTCCAGTCACAACAACCCTCTGGAGCCGTTGAAAAGTCATTCTCCTTTGACAGCGGGAAACTTTTCAGAGACATAAACCATCGAGCTATGAATAATCAATTCTATTTTACTTTACCTAGTAACAGTTCTATGGATGTGTTTTTAAGCCAAAATTAACTCAAGCAATACAACTGTATCACGAAGCCCATTGCGAAGTGACTTTGACAGAAATCATTAATCCCACTAAAGTCATGAATATTACAAATAAACAAACCAACTTCGTTGTATAAATATTCAACAAACAAGAATGCTTGGACAATCATGAGGATCCTAACTAGTATGAAACACAAAAACAAACCCACCAGCGTCAGTCAATCCTATATTTAATGTGTATGACATGGAAATTCCTGCAGGATACTATTTTAATATTTTAATGTTCGACATCTCATTGATACGATTTCAACTATTTTCAACGATCAGTTTGGAAAGACACTCGACAAAAAAAAAAAAAAAAAACAAATGTATACTGATCGATTATCATGCACCTTCTTGTTTTCTAAAATTGTATTTGTTTAAGCAGTAAAACGCTGTCTATCACATTTTTTTCCAAGTTTGTTTGCTATTCTGGGTGGAAACACAAACATAGCACCTCAGTCGAAATACATCAACTACATCTGATTATTCTTTATTTTCGATACCCCATTGAACTGAACGAAAGACTCAGTTTGATGTTTGTGTAATCTAATCTCGTAGAGTACAACGTGGTTGGAAACATAGATCCTCTGTTCTTGAGAGTCATTCCTTTTAAAACCATTTCTGCAAAAACTTCTTGCGATGAAGGAGGAAACACCTATCAGGTTCATCGAAACATTTTGCATCTTCATTATCCTCCTATCAGTAAGTCGTATATTGACAGTGAGAATATTGGTATAAAAGGACAAAATATTATATTCTTCAAAGGAAACATCATTGTAAAACTACATTTTCGAAAACGATTCTCGACTGAGTGGTAACTCTCATGTATCCTGTGTACCGAGGAGTAGCTCGACAACGAGGACATTGTTGGGGATTATGTTTTCATCACTCTTTCGTACTGTGGCATCCGTATTGAATCGTATGGTCGGATTGCATGCTTTAAACAATGCTGCCATGACGCAAGGAAAAGAATTCATCCGAAACGTACTCATCGACAAACAGATTCCCAAAGAAGCATTACTCAATGCAGGAAAAAATGTGTTCAAGATCCAGACAGGAAAAGAACTTCTTAAACCGAGAAACACCTATGGAAACAGTTGATTCATTCTCCACGCCACAGTAGGGACAAGGCAGAAAGAGACATCGAAAACCATTAAGACCTCAAAGACACGACGAGAAGAAGAATAGTATTAAAATGATGCACAGAGATTCTTGTGAATGTTTCAAGTCAGAACTTGATATGTTTGCCATGCCACCAACGATGATGACGACGCAAGAACGGCAGTGCGTAGAATTCTATCCAATATCGTCTCTGACGACATCAGCTTCCATCGAGTTTGATATTAAAAGGAAAACCGAAGATTACATCAATCTAATTAACAGTTACTTGTACCTGAAAGTGAAAGTCATCCAAATGGACAACTCCAATCCAGATGCCAATGCTAGAGTGACTCCCGTCAACAATTTCATGCATTCATTATTATTCTGAGAACTGGATTTGTAATTGAACAACAAACTCGTCAGCAGCAGCATAGCCACTTAATCTTACCTCCCTTACCTAGAGAATCTCCTGAATTATGGAAAAGCAACCAAGAACACACACCTCGATGCGTCTGTGCCGTGGAAACCTAACGCGTTTGGTAAGTTCAATGACACAGTTATAATTGCTGATGATGACTTAGACCACAATGTAAGATTTAACTATCGACAAAAGAAAACCCAAACAAGGGCGACGTTTAAAAATTATGGATTCTTGACACTTTAACCAGTGATTGCTAGACAAGTAATTGTTGAATGGCGTGGATGTACGTCTGAGACTGCATCGAAGTAGCACCGTGTTCCTTTTGATGGCTTATGCTAACTAGAACAAAACCAACATCGAAGAAGCCAGACCCTACGTGCGAGGTGTCAAAGTGTTACCTAAAGTTGGTAACGACATCAGTCAGGCTCTGACCAGAAGCACAGCCATAAATCTCGTATGACAAGTGGATGTCAAAACCATCACCATTGCCGGTGGACTCCGATCCTAGATCAAAGATCATGTTTTCCAACGTTTGTTCATTGGTAGTAATGCTGCCCTCAATGGAACCATTCATCAAACCACTCTCCAGTTCCAACACTTTAACGTTTCTAGATATAAGTCACCGAGAGGGCCAAACCATTCCATACAAGACCCTTGGAACCTAACTTTCCCCAGAATAATTACTTGCGATCTTACTTTACTATAAAGCCACAGGACAAGTGGGAAAAAACAGTGACCCACGGCATTTTAAATGATGTCTATGCAGGAGGGTATTGTTTGCAGCGATTTGATTTCAACCCCAGTCCAAGGCAGTGACGTGGGGCGTGTCTATCCAAAAAAATCAGGACTAAACTCAGTGTGGAATTTCAACCTTGTAAATACGTTTAGTTTTACTTTTTTTTATTTTTTTTTTATTTTGTAATAGAATGAATATTATTTGTGCATTTATATTTGATTTTAATTTTGAAATCACACTTGTGTACACGAAGAAGAGGGACTGCCCTAACCCTCACTCTTCGTTTCTGTGTTAATGATTGATTTATCGGGGCTTATTAAAACAAAATGTGTTGATTTTCAAATTGTATTGGTTTGTTTGTGATTTTCTTCTAAAAGTTCTTTTATATGCTCTTTCATTTTCTCCATATCGATCTTATATGTCTACTGTGATTGAATCTGAAAGTCATGTGACACGTCCTCCAGCGTTCAGATCGGAAAATGACTTCACAGATGCTCCTGCATCTTGATTGGTAGATAAAAATATGCCGTGCTTGAAATGTGTCACACGCATTCTGAATATTAGATCCTCAAATTCAGTTTCGGTCTGAGTCTTGTCTATATAAAATTGTGCGTTCGCTCATTATGGCATCCTTCGTCGAATTCGTCAAGAACTACCAGCCAATGCTGCAGTGTGGGAAAAATCAGCACAGCCGTGGCGATGTTAGAAAAGGTGGAGCTCCTCTTGGTTCGGGTGATGAAGTATTATCGTTACTCGTGGCATCTACAAAGGGAGATGGTCTCCTTTAGAATAGCAAAGGTACTCATCAGATAGGCGATGGATGAAGAAGAAGTACATATAAAGAGGAGTATTGCAGAGGAGAAAATTGAGCTGGAGCGAGCGAAGTGGTAGAGGGAGCAACAACGCCCCTACGAGAGGTGGGAGAGGATGCAACAGAGACTGAGACATAGACAGGATGAAATATATGAAATAATCTGGCAGAAGCAGTAACATTTGTAGCAACATCAACAGCCAGAAAAACTATTCATCTCACAAATGGAAGATTGGGAGATGGCAACCGATGGAGATAAATAAACACGCTGTCTCAGTCGGCAAATGGAAGAACTACAGCCAGATGTGTCCGTGTTGCAAAGTCTGACCCGGGAGGTGCAGTTTTCTTAGACAGCGGTAAGATCTTCGATCCAGGACAAGAAACAACGGTATTTTTTAGGGTCACATATCTCTCAGATACAGAGATACTACTCAATCATTGCCATATAGCATGTTTTATGTGTTTGATTGTTTATCTGTGTCTTTTGTCTAATCTTCAGCACAACATTCTAGCCTCACCTTCTCTGTCATTTCATGTGTAACTGTATATAAATATGAATTATATCAGTATGTTTGTGTGTGAGCATTCATACCCTTTTCACACTTTCCACCAACTTCAACTTTGGCTCTGTGGGGTTGTAGGGGTTATATTTTTTTTTTTAAATTTTTAATAAGGATTGTGGGGTTTCTGTTAGGTTGAAAAGTTTCAGTTGTGATTGTGGGAGTTTGGTTTCTATTTACCCACCTTACTTTATATCCTACCCTTACACCTTCGTTAGTAGGCGTCGGGGATGGTGATTAGATGTAGGTGATGATAAGTAGATGTAGGTGCTGTTCAGTAGGTGTGGTTGCTGGTCAGTAAGGATGAGTAGTATTCAATAACGCTAATGTTTAATTCCCTTTGAGGCTATACGGTCCCATCATGTTCATATTATGGACAGTCTTTTCACATACATTTATTTCCTAATCCCATAACGTTACACCCTATTCATCGTATCGACCATTTTTATAATTACCGATCCCCTCGAGGCCATCCAGTTCCCAATTTATTAAACCTATGGATTTCTTAACATGGAATTCTCATTGAGGCCATACGGTCTCATTTCAAACTAGCAGTAATGGTAATTCCCACAGAGGCTATATGGTCACATTTATAGTTACTGTATCTCCTATTACTATTCACGATTTATTATCTGTTCTAAGCATAAAATATCTAATATTTTATAATTGGTTCAATAATGAAACAAAATAATCACGAACTACAAACACTACCTAAAGACGAAATAAAATGAAAGAAGATCAATTTCTAGGCACACGAGTAATTAAAATAAAGAAGCCACCAAATGCCATTAAGACAAGAATAATATTTATATATCTAATACATGGAAAATTATGGAAGATTCAGTGAAATTCTTTCTTTCGTAAATAAAATACTTTTTCTTTTGCATATGTATACATGTGTCACTAAGGCTTTAACAATAGTTTCCTTTGCAGAAGTTCATATTTGCAGCAAGGTGTCAACGATTGCTGGTGCTGTACACAACTTAACTATCAAGCACCCCAATGCATCCGACTGTATTACAGGCGACCATGCCTCCTCAGAGGCATTAGTCTTCAGTAACTGTAATGTTGGATCCGCGACTGTGGATAAAAGCTGAAAATGTATGTATTCAAAGCAAAATGTGGAGCTTTTTTTCAGTACATCATGGCATTTTGAGAAAAGGAAAAAGTAAATCGGTGAAATTTTAAACTTTAAAAGAATAAATCTACAAACATGAATGGATACAGAGGAAGAAAAAGATAAAAGAGGCAGATATGAAGACATACATACATACATACATACATACATACATACATACATACATACATACATACATACATACATACATACATACATACATACATACATGGATGCTAGGCTGGATTCATGGATGATCATCTGGGCGATAAGTGATGTATATCAAGACCTTCATTAGTTTCAAATTCAAAAAGGGAAGTGTATAGACAATATGTAATGTTTCTATGAACTCGTAAAATGTTTTGAATTACTTTAAAATATATTTTTTGTATATCTTTTGGTCACAAATATTGAGAGAAAAAAATTATGCATACAAAGACAATATTATTAATCTGTTACATACTCATATCATTATATGACACAAGTTCCTGTTGTTCTTTTGGTCAATTCCATTTTACTGCGAAAGAATGATAAAAAAAGAAAATATCTTCCGGCACTAACTTCAGATGCATATGATAAGATATATTTTCATGTGTATGCGTTTTTACCAACTTGTCAAAGTGTAATTTTGATGTATTCTTTTTTCCAAGTCTTATAGCCCTTGACGGGGGATACAAGCATGTTAAATAAAAATTCACTATTTTCTAGTATTGAATTTTCTGAAAGTTTCGAATTTTGTATTGAAATATGTATTGTTTTATCATTAAACACAGTGGTTCATAAGTAACTTTCTAAGTATGTCTTGTACACTAAACAGAAACGAATCCGGTTGTAAATCGGTTTCAATAAGACAAACATTGCAAAAAAAATTTGTATTGGATCTATGATTGGATGGTACTAATTTCAAAATTATAATTTTCCATATAATATTACACTAAATCGATATACAATATAACTTGTCGTATAGTAAAATATGTTCTTTTTGTGATAAAATGGAAACATTGACTCATCTGTATTTCAAAACATTATGATAACTAACATGTAAGGTGTTAATTTTCCACAGGTAATGGAAATGTGTCACAGAATTCCTCTATACGCACCCGTAGCAACGTTCGATCCGCTGGGTGTATATCAGCCTAATGGAGGTAGAGCCGGAATTTTCTTGGGCTGTATCCAGGACGGTTTTCTGGTAAACTGTCATGACAAAAACATTGTATAATACTTCTTCCGTCTGGACTCAATAAACAAAGCAACATGCCATGGGTCACAGCTTTCACTTATGGGGCAGCATCTATCCCTGATTATTCAATATGCACTGTAGCCAAAATACACACATAGACACCTTAATCCTCATATTCTAAAGAATAAACAATTTCCATTAAATCAGTAACAAGAATACTTAAATCCAAACCAAAAGTAACTATAACTGAACTAAACAAACAAAGCAACATGCCACGGATCACAGCTTTCATTTTTAGGGCGGTATCAGTGCCTGATTATACAACATGAACTTGTAGCCAGAAATACACTGAGACTCACACCATAATCTCATATTTTAACGAATAAACAATTTCCTTTAAATTTGTTACCTGAATTTTTAAAAAATGTGGACAAAAAATACTCTAAAACTGGATACGAACTACACATTCGTGGGTACTAACTCATAGGTAATAATTGAAGTCTGAGTTCTATCAGTCCCACTTTCTAATGCCAAACTCTTACATTTTCATGGAACACATATTTCAACTTGACTCGCGAAATCTGATTAATTTTGCTGGCGAACTAAGAGTTTAACAAATGTCAGAAATTATGTAATGTTGTCTTAAGCAAGATACAATTTTTCGACCAGATGGTTCAAGGTATTCAAAACTGAATTTACCATATTTTCCCTAACTTTTATAGGACTTTTTCTGAGCAGTAACATCCTATTTCTAATATAAGACAGTTTATATCTGAAATTATGTTTGAAATGGAAGAAAAGAAAAACTGATTTTTATACATTAAATTTTAATAGATTTTTCAATACATATTTCAATTTATAAACAAAATTAATTATATGAAACTGCCAAAATCTAGATAGCAATGTAGACCAATGAATATTATTTAAGACAAGTGGTAGCTGTGTCTTTGCAACTTATAACATTGTAATTTTAAGGTTAAATGCAATATACCTATTCAAATGTGTATAGGTGTACACCAAAGAAACTACGGCAGCTGATCCAGAGCAGTGAATCACGA
The DNA here is from genome assembly GCA_029931535.1 of Margaritifera margaritifera. NCBI lineage: Eukaryota > Metazoa > Mollusca > Bivalvia > Unionida > Margaritiferidae > Margaritifera > Margaritifera margaritifera. The sequence continues at coordinate 3,616,386 of JAQPZY010001607.1, forward strand.
TAGTTCATACATTATGATTCTTGAGGTAAAATGCATTATACCTGTTCAAATGTGAATACACTAAGAAGCTATGGCAAGATATAAGCACGCTGAAATAAATTACCCATAGTGATGGGACCAGTACCATTTTTTAGAGCAAAACTGGAAAGAGTTTCAATGTAAATGAATATAAAGGGTGGCACTGTAATAGGAATAAACAGCTGCAGGGAGGCCCTACCTGGTTGAACAGTGGTTTTGATCTCTGATGAAGACCTAACCAATGTCTTTGTGGTTCTATATCCCAGTATGGTAGTATGAAGTAACCCTGGTGACTTTTGCCGGGCACGTTCGGCATGTTCCAGTGAAGGCATAGTATCACCACCTGACTGCAGAAGAGCATTCAAGATAATCAAATTCGTCCGCCTTGTTTCAATTATAACGGCAGACTTGATAGAGATAACATATGTTTCTTTAATCTCATAGATCATTAATGCTGTCGGCCAACAAAATGAGATCTCAAAATTGCATTAAGTGTGCAAGCACAGGAAATGCATTAAACTTGACATCGTGACACACATATATGTGAAGCAGTGAACGTGTCTTAAACTGACTATTCATCCGAAAATTATATGAGATTTCCAGAAGTATGTTTCTCAGAGAAACTTCAAACATTCGATGGATAAATAACTAATTAGAACACAAGCTATCATAAAGTTTAATGGCATGGATGTTTCATTAATTGCGCAACAATTTAGTACATCGCAGCATACAGTGAGATATACAAGGCTGTTTTGGTGACAAAGTACTAAATTGAAAAATATTGCCATTAGTAAGCCAATTGAACATCGAAATAACATGTCTGGTATATAAAGTGCATAGAGCCTAATCTGTGCCTGGCAGATTAGTTATAGGTACAATTATATCCTTTATTCTCAGCTAAATGTAAAGATAAATACATTTTGGATCCTATAAAACTCTATCAAAGATGGACATTTCTTCATCTTGGGGATGAAACACTTTACTTATTACAATCAATTGTACAATGGTAGCTCAAATTATATTTGAAAACATTTCTGATCTCTATTTTAGAGTGTCACTTATTAAATTAAATGGTTCATGAGCATGTGATATCAACTTCTGCTACAATGTCACACTATGTCAATCGTTGTCTGATCAACATATGATTATTTTAGATTTGGACACAATGGAAAGTTCTGTACTGAAAAATAAATGTACATAATATATAAAGGAAAATAACTGTGTAACGTGTCTTCTCAGGGATACCTACAAGGGGACGGTAGTGGTGGTTGGGGCCAAGAGGCAGCACTGGCTAGCAGTGACTTGATTTTCCAACGTAAATTACTATACAGACTTGGACTTTGCCAATATATCACGTGATAACCTAGGCATATTAATGACCAGAGACGACTAGAGACACTGTATGTTATGGTGGATCACTATCAGCTAGTTAATTGTTTGGATAGCCTGTACGCATGCACACTAGATTCAGTGAAAGTATGTGCTAATTATCCATAAATTAAACATGCAAGTAATAGTAGTCATAATAGAGTTTCTAACGTCATGGTTACTTAAAGAATATTAATTAGAATAGTTTTCGTTAATTTGTCAGAATGGGGAATATTGATACATTCTGAAAATATATGGCAAAAACTACTCTCGAATTCAAAGCAAACCTTTTATAGGGTGTCAGCCTCAAATTGTATTGACGAAAACTTCTTTCATTATCATTTAATACATTAATGCGTAGTCTCATCTCAAAGAATTGTCAACATTTCGCTTTGTAGTATTTGTAAATATTAGTGGACAAGTATTCTTGTACAGTTTATTATTTTTATTTGTCTATTTCTACGATTCCACCTCCTAAATCTATCGTGCATCTTGTCACAAGTTGTTTTTGTACTTTGTCTGAAGGTCCCCGTTTCGTTGAATAGACCATAGCAATTTTAGATGGTTGAGCAAATAGCAGTCACTTTCAGTGTCACTTTTGTATTCTTATTCAGCTCCATAAAATAAACTTACGCCCTTTGATAACATTGAATGAAATTGAATGAAATTCTCCAAAACTTTCATACTTCTTCGGTGAAAAGAAACCGTTAATGAAAGTGTTGTTATTTCTATGAATGTGCTGCAGATATGTACATTCATAAGAGGGTATTTGTCAGTCACCATTGATGAAGGTGAAGTTAGGCGACATGGTTAGAGTCTAACTGCGATATGTAGGTCGACTTTTAAATATACTAATTTTTTTCTGAAGCACTGGAGAACCAAATGGCGCTGCCATCAAAATCTTCTTAAACATTTCATCCTCTTGTAAAGCAAAGAAAAGGAGTCTGAGGGAAACAAAATTGGGTTGCATTCATTAGTCAATCAGTATACTTTCGCAATTAAGGAAAACGCATTATATCTATCAGGGATTTTTTGCACCAAAATGATACTTAAATGCTAAAAATAGTCTCAAAGAACAACATTAATTGGGTACTACTTTATTTTGAGCTTTGAAGGAAAACAAATATATATATATATATTAATATAGTCTAATACGGTATGATCTTCATCCGTTACCGTAAAATATAATCGTTATTTGGGGATCGAATAGTTAAACTTTGAATGTAGTGAGTCTTACTGGTTACTGGGGACCAAAAATATCTCAAATTGACAAAAAGGGAAAACTGAATCTATAATCTATAAATTTGATGTATTCAGCTAGATTTTACAAACGTGTAGTCAGATTACAAATGTTAATGTATTTGCATCATATGTTACGGGTTACGCTAAATTGTATTATTATTATTATTATTATTATTATTATTATTATCTAAAGATAGCTGCCCAGACGTGCATCCACGGAGTGTCCATAATACACATCACAAAGGGCGGAATATACGTGAATGATCCGTCAAATTATTACCTCGTTAGGTGGTAACACTCTCCTCAAAAGCAAGTAGTTATTATATCTGTTAAATAAAGCATCTCCTATTCTTTCACTTGAAGTTGTTGTTTTTTCAATTATTTTGTCTACTTTGCGTCTACATTATCAAGTAAAGCTTTCTGTAAACGCAAATGTGACTCAATATATCTTATCTTCTTTTGTGCAGGTTTCGTCTGAAGGTGAACTATTAACTTGAATTTTTAAATTTCTATCTAAAGATCAGACTGGTATTCTAATTATATCTTCTCCAAGCAAGCCAGAATCTCGATAGGGAAATAACAAGTCACACTACCACACGAAATCTTATCGGACACCACGAAAACCAGTAGACGCTGAACATAAAAAACAATTAGAACGAATCATACAGTTCTAACGCTGTGGAAACAATTAGAACAAATCATACAGTTCTAACGCTATGAAGTATATAAAGGTTCTTCTACAGACGTTCCAAAAGTTTCAATTTCATCAGACTGTCTATGTCAGACTAAATTTAACAGAAAAAAGGATAACGCAGTTATCATCAGAGTCAAGATAATAGATTATAAAATCAGATAAACGAAAAGATGATGATCGAATTGTTGTTGTCAAGGCATAAATGATATAACACATTTATTGTAGCTAGAACAAGTTGTTCTGTTCCTTAAAACTCGAAGTAACAAATTTGATTCTTATAAGATTATGCTTTCCATACAAATATAATGTATAAATAAATTAGAAGAACATAAATTCTAATATTTCAAATCTGCACACACATATATAGTTGATATTGATATCATTTTAATTCACATTAATATTAGAAAGCTTACTGAAGACATACAGATTTCGCTTAACGGTATTATTGGATATACCGAAGCTACCAACTGCATTCCTAGGGTGCCTAATCACAAAAGTCCTGGGGCAGATGGATTCGCTGCTGAATATTTTAAAACATTTTCCGGAATAAGATCAGGCATTGTCTTGTTAAATCTATACATTTTGCATATGATACTGGTCAAGTTCTTCCACTCAGAAAGGAGGCGCAATTACACGTACTGATACACCAAAGTGGTATGGGAAAAACTGGCGACCAATATCCCCTCTAAAGGCATCTTATAAAATTGCATCCAGTTGCAATACAGATCGACTAAATTCTGTTTTTGCAGATAGCATATAGAAAGATCAAACAGGATTCATTAAGGGCAAATATATGGGAGAAAATATCAGAAAATGATATGATTTTATGGTTTATACTTTAAAAATATAGACTTGAGGAAGCATTATATTCAATAGCATGGAATTTAATCGAGATAGTATTGGAATTAAATGCAATTTTCATGTAAAAGTTGAAAATAAAAGCATTCTTTGCAAGAAATGATTAGATAAGGGTGTTACATTTATAAGTAACTTTGCAACGGAAAGGGGGAAACAACTGGATGTAATATGTCTGTATCTGTAAATATTTATTTCTCTACATGTAAAATGTTCTCGACTACACTAGTATTTTAAATGCTAGTGAATATTATACTAAGAAAATGAATATTAGACTTCAATCAAAGTTGCAGCCCAATACTGCAGATTATATTACAAGATAAGAATGGATGTGGATGTAAAGCTAGTTAGAAAAACATTGACATTGTATGACACCCAACCCTCTAGTTCCAGGGTGAGATGAGAACTATAGTTTCATGCTGTGTATTCCACAGAATGGAAAACGTTTCTCACTCTTTTATCTAAAATTACTAAAAGATTAGATGACTTCTTGTAAAAATTCTGCACAGAATCATGCCCACTAATGAGTTTTTGTATAAAATGTAGAAAGTCAGACTAATCCTTTTTTACTATATATAATTTTAGTAGACAATTTGTCACATATATTTTGAGAAATGTAACAAATCTGCTACCTTTTTTCTTCAATAAACTCTTAGACTGGATAAAAGGTAAATATAGTCACACACACAATTTATTTTTTTAACAAAAGAATATATCATTTGGTACAGAAGATATATGTGTTGCGCATGATGTCGTCAACTTATTCATACTTTGTGCCGAAGATTACATATATAGCTGTATATATATATATATATATATATATATATATATATATATATATATATCATAACGAAATACAAAGTATTGAACACATTACGAAATTGTAAAATTTAATTGTGTTGGTGACAAATACAATACGCGCTGTAAATGGAAACAAATGAGGAAAGATGGTCTTTGTATAAGAATGTATTTGATCAACATGAATGAGTTTATTAGGAAAGCAAAATATGACATACCTGTCATTCTTTAACTTGTTTAAATTCTCCCTCCTTCCTCCATCCTCTCTCTCTCTCTCTCTCTCTCTCTCTCTCTCTCTCTCTCTCTCTCTCCTGTTAACAATATATTTAAAGTAATGTAATTAAAGATTCATAATGTAGTCACCCGTCGATTTCATAAATTTATATTTCATTACATATTTATCTCTTCAATTTTTCACAAAAACCCATTTGCCCAAAAACACTTTCTGTAAATTGGAGCTTCCAAGGCTCCATAACCTTGACATCGCTTATAATATTATGAGGAACAAATTTAAAAATAACATATCTTAAGGAAGGTTACCTGTAAAGAAATCTTCCAAGATAAAAGCTTACTTCTTTTTTCAATCCAATAGAAAGATCTCAATGTTTATATATATATATATATATATATATATATATATATATATATATATATATATATGTATGTATGTATGTGTGTGTGTGTGTGAACAAATCAATTAATTTCGTAATTAATAAATTTAATAATTAAGTATCTCCGTTATGACTAAAGGTTTCGACCAGTAACTTGTTTGTAACTGCATAGAAACGCACGCATTGCGAGTTAAAACGCAGTGAACAAGGAGTGGAGTGCACAAGGTTGTAAAGTTTAGGCTTAACCGTTCTGTATCTTCATGATCAGTGTAATTGCTGAAAGAAATGTTTTAAACATCAATCACTGTTGCGATCTTTTTCATGAAATAATGATTGTTAGACTTTATACCATTTTCGTTGAAATTGTAGAATCTGGAAAATATCATCTCTGCAGTCGTCTAGTTCAAATATTGTCAATCATATCTGAAAGAATTTAGAGTATGTTAAGTAAGAACTGCGATGAGACTGAGTATCTACGAGTTACGGAAACGTAATCTAAATTGTAACGTTACAGACCCTTTATCTGCGTGTCTGTTACAGTCATGATAACGTCATTAATATTCACGTGACTTCTAGCGTACCTTGCATATTGCTTTATCTAACCACGTGATTAAATTCGCATTTATAAAAAAGGAATTGCATCCAATGGAAGAAATCCTTTCCTAAACAAACCTTTTCCATAATAGCTAAGAGATGTACAGCTTAGGGAACTTGGCGTATATCGCATGGGAGCAGTAATATGCGGATAAAAGATTTTAACATTAGGGCTACATTTTAACATTGTTAGAAGTCGTTGACCTCAATTTATGGGGTCATAACGGGAATTAACATCAGGTTTAACTTGTGGCCGACACTTACGGGTCATAACGGGAAATCCTGTTAGTATTAGGCCGCTTCAATGTTAACAAATTTATGGGTTCATAGGGAAATTTAACATGGGAAAAATTCAGTTTTTGAACTACACCGTTTTGATATACTATCCAACACACACCCCTACAATCCAGCAGCTGCTTTTTGGTTACAATCCAATACATACCCATTCTATCCAGGAGCCGTTTTTCATTACAATTTAATGCACATCCCTACTATCAGCAGCCACTCTTTGATTACAATCCAAAACACACCCCTACTTTCCAGCACCTTATTATTTTATTACAATCCAACATACCCCTACAATCCAACACCCGCTTTTTGATTACAATCCAACACACAACCCACCTATCCAGCACCCAATTATTATATTGCAATCCAACACACACCCTACTATTCAGCAGCCGCTTTTTGATATACTGTCTCACACAAACCTCTACTATCCAACGAAAAGGGTAGGAATGTTTATACACACACAAGCTATACTTACATACATACGTGTAAACATACTATCACACAATAGTAGGAGTGTTTATAGACACAATATACCCTTACACAAATATACTATACTATCACACAAAGGTAGGAGTGTTTATAGACACACTATACCCGCATAAAAACATACTATCGCACACAAAAGAGAGGGTAAAGCGATTTTAGGTTTTCGTTTTAAATACACATATAGACATACACAAACATACACAAACATATACAAACATACAAAATTCGGAATATCAAGATATTTGGATAGTCCTGAAAAGGGCCGTTGGGGCTGTTAACCAAAGAAGAGGGTTAACACATAGAACACCGCTTTACTGTTCTTCTGTTTAAACTTCGTCTCACTGCCGGTCCATAGACTAAAACCCTCTTCAGGCATCATTCTCTCCACATACACCCTTCGTGTTGTCTTCGTAATCATCGTAATAGCCCACGATGTCTTCACATAGACTTAGGTAGTCTGGGTTGAACAGCATACCGGTAGCGATGGTGGATGATTCTACACTGGCATACATCTTGGTTTGGTTGTCTTGAGAATAAGGTGACTTAATGGGACAATGCGCTTGTATATATAGTCTAGGACCGGAGCGCAATGGATTGAAATGTTCCACCAATCAGAACGCGCGTAACATAATTCAGTCAGGGCGTGTTGCCTCTCTTTCAATCAGAAGACAGCGGACGCATGATGTCACTTTCAATATATATGCGTACCACCGTTCCTACGATTGACCATTCCGGAACAGTTCAAGTACAATATATATGGCTGAAACGAAGACAATATATTGGGGTGCGCCTGCCGCGGTTACATCGTATACTCAGAGTGATAGTACAATGACTGCTACTACTACTTCTGCTATAGCTAGTATTCTTTTTCCAGACGAGGATAACTTCAATTAGCTTTGGCTGATTTCCTATCGTCTCCGCAATAATATTTGCCCGCAACGGTAATACTACCTTCAACTCCTTCTCCATCATTCCCAGTGTATGATGATTTCAGAAAGAAACAGAAGGATGGGTGGGAGAGCTTTTTGCAACGTCATACAGAAGAAGAACAAGTATTTGTTCAACAGCAACTAGAAGAGAAAGAAAGAAAGCTAGAAGATGAGGAAGAGAAGAGGAAAACTTTGAACGGTGAACAGAAGGAAGAAGATGAAAACAAAACGGTGAGTTTGTTACAAGACATTTTGGCGGAGTTGAAGCACACGAGAGAAATTTATCAGACTTTCTTAGCTCAACCCAAGAGAAAGAGACCTTCATGATCCAAGACTTATAAACTTTCTATGACTACATCAACTCTTACGACCACTGAGTCGCCAGTAGCAGCAGCAGTTACTACTACAACTACCAAAACAGCAACAGTAGTATGACTTGACCGTGGAAAAGGAATACGACAGTTAAAGTTGATGATGTCAAGTCCATAAGTTATTTTGGTATTACAAACAAAAACGCCAGCGGGTCTTTTCAAGGTGACATATATCTCTTAGAAATTAGATATTACTCAATGATTGCCAAATCAATTACAACTTCAATTTCTCCTTGATACAAGGTGTGTGTGTGTGTGTGAGTGTGTTTGAGTATCTTATCCATACGGAAAGAAAAAATGGAGACACTTACGTTTTCTCTTTTGGTAAATGCTTATAAAAAATAATCAGGATAAAATTTTAATGCACATTACATAAGTCCATTTTCTTTCTTTCTTTCTTTCTTTCTTTCTTTCTTTCTTTCTTTCTTTCACTGTATGTCTCTTTTTTTGAATTTCTTTATTGGCATGGGTTCTTCCTCTTCTCATTCAGTTTCTTCTATTTCTCTTGCCTTCTTGAATTTCTTGACGGGTATGGGTTCTTCTTCTGTTTCTGTTTCTGAAGAACGCTTCTTCTCCTCCTCCTTCTTCTTGTTCTCTTTTTTCTTGAGACACTCTGAAGACCAATGACCTTTTTCTTGACATTGATAACAGATATCTTTACTTTTGTCTCTCTTTTCTCTTGTCTTTTCTTTTTTTTTTGACTTTGTCGACACTTTGGAACCCAGTGTCCTTTCTCTTGACAGACATAGCAAAAGTATTTTGACTTTTTTCTCGAGTGTATTGCTTATTGGAAGTGTACTTTCGAATGACTCTCTGTAAATCTCTGAGGAGAAGGGCGATTTGTTTTGACTCTTCCATCTTCACAGACTGAAAGCTGAATGAATATATTCTCTTAGGGTGAGAAGCTTTATATATAGGGAGAGAGTGTATACACCTTAGTCGAATCAAACTTTTGAATCAACATGAAATGATCACACCTTTCTGAGAGGAAACCAGAAGAAGCCAATAGACGACGACGAATTTCGGTGTCGCCTCATACACTAAGTGAAGTGTTAGCACAAGTGCATGCCAGTGATTTTGAAGTTGACATGAGTGAGCCTGAACCAATACCATCTACCTCTACCACTAGTCCAAAAGAGTCAAGATCAGCTAAGAAAAAAAGTCGTTCAGTAACGCCAAAAGATTATTTTCACATTCAAGAGATCCAAAAAGTGACTTCAATAATATTTCGAACAACCGCTTACACGTATTCGGTGACATTTAAAGATTTCAAGTTTCAAGTGCAACCAGAGAAAGTAGCGGGTTTCATTACAGATTTATGGGAATCATTATTAGAGACACTGAAACGACAGTGCCGAGCTAAAGATGACGATTGTTTGAGACTATGCATCAATCACGACAGTTTGAAGTCTCCTGTCTGGATAGAATTTAGTGCACACGCAGAATTAATACCTTCCAAAATTATCGACAAAGTTCAACACGTTCAACAATCAAATGACGAGTTAGACATGACTGATGGAACAGCCACATCTCCCAGAGGCAGCGGACAACGCAAACTTTAATTGGTGGTTGAAACTCGCAGTACAAAACGCAGTATCGCCCAAATTGACAATCACCAAGATTAAATGTGCTAAGCCCGTGCCAAGTAGTAGCTCGAACTTATGCCGAGAAGAACGACACCGCAGAATGAAAACGAACATGGGAGAGCATTAGACAATAGGACGGAACCAAACAAGGAAGACAAGCAAAACTCCTTTTGCAGCAAGCAGGCATTTCCAAAGAGACCGTGTGTGGAGTTCCTGAAATGCAAAAACTTCAGGACTTGCTGGCCCCGCGTTATACGTTGAAGTACACCCTCAAGTCGATATCCTCGTCGATATCTTCAACAATAAGTTCAAGAACAGTTGTACAAAAATGATCCTCTCATTTACGAATAAAAAAGCCCATCACTAACTATTCTTGAATTGACCACCTATACCATGAGAATTTCTGTAGGATATTATTTTAATGCTAGACATCTCGTCGATGCAATTGCAGCTATATTCAACGATCAGTTTGGAAAAGCACTTGACAAAACTCGTCGAAGTGTCCAGATCAAATATCATGCCGTGGTGCGATATACGCTTTCTAGCTTCTCGACAAATGAGACAGGGTTAGCATAATTTGTTGAACAAAAAGGAGTTAGTTGAAAACCGATAGAAGAAGTATCAAAGGGAGAAAGAAAGCTGTAACAGTTTATATTGAGTATTCTGTTGTTGATCAATATTTTTGATGTTATAATAATGCTAATTATAATAGTTGCTGGTGTAATAATAATAATAATAATAATAATAACTTTGTTTTGTTTTAATGGCACCTTTACCACATTATTGGCTATATCATGCCGAGGAAATGAAGCTAAGTGCTTTTCCCAAAGATACACCGAGGCAGCCGACGCAGGATGGCCTGGATAGGTATCGAACCCACGACCCTTTGATTACGAGTCTGACGCTCTGTCAACTGAGCTAGCGCTGCTCCCAATAATAATAATAATAATAATAATAATAATAACAGCAGCAGCAGTATCAACATCGTTTCATCATCATCATCATCACCATGTATATAATAAAATTGTAATAGTGTACATGCTGTTATTGTATTCGCTGTCGTCGCTATTATTATCGTTGTCATTAACATTGTCGTCAGCATTATCTGTATAATAATAATAATAATAATAATAACCTGTGCATGCATCTTGGATAAGATTATGTTCTCGATAATGGACAACAAGTAGTTGCACATAGGTGGAAAGTTCAGATAAATACACCAAGTTTTGTCAGGAATATATTGTGAATACTTTGCCATCTTGGCGATTGCGTCAGAGATCGTGTAAGGATAGGCCTCGACCAGGAATGGGAACAGTGATCGTGATATATTCATACTTGCAAAATTCAACATTGTTTTCATCATCATATGTATTAGGATTGTAACTGATAATCACATCTGAAAGTTAAGTACCAAACCATGTACAATAATTGGAGAGAGAGAGAGAGAGAGAGAGAGCAAACACTGCAAGATAAAATCGACCTTACCAGTAGACAACTGTCTAAACAGGTGTTAAGCTTTGCTCACCAATGAGAGATAAGCGACATCATTTCATCCTAGATAAACGTTAAGGTCGGGCAGGGATTATAAACATGGGTAAGATTTTTCGAAATGTTCTCCTATTAATGATAGTATTTTTAGATTAGTTTTATAAATGAAGACAACAGACCTTGACAAAATAATAGCAACTCAAAGGAGCATATTTTGGAGAAGGTTGAAGATGAGCTAATATCTTATATACTGAAATGATTAGAATGGTGAATGGTGTAGATTTTGTATACCTCTACTGATAATTTAATGTGCATCTCTCTGAAAGTGTTAAGCGAGAGGCATTTAAAGAAGGAATATCAATTTACTTTCAGGACTGAACACATTTGATTTGCGGTCACTATCATAAAGCACCCATAACTTTCCATTACAAAATTTCCCTTGAAATTAACTAGCTTATATGGACAAAACATCTTTACAGAGTGGAAATTAATTCATGCTAATTGACTAGAATTTACATGAGATTTTAAACCACACTAAACTACTGTCATTTTTTCAGGTACTATAGTCGTGGTATTATTATTGGCAATAGAAATCGGACAGTATGGACTAGGTAAGAATCAATACTTGCTAAAGTTATTCTACAGATGAAATTTGAGATATATCTGCAGATTCCGATTCCACGTTTACTATTTATAATTACATGCTTATCAGTTGAAACACACAACAAATCACGTGAATATGGAGAAAAAAAATCTTTCGATATTGAAAAATTAATATTCACAAAACATCAAGACTGTTTCGATGGCAAGCTGATAAATCTTCTTTTCAACTGGTAGTCGTAATATTTGACAAACCCGCATCTATTCAAATGCCGCTATTTGTCTTATCCCGCCATTCTCCCTTATATTACTCTTCCAACTCAACTATTCATTCTCTTTATATTCGCTTTCTTCATAGTATTCAAATTAAACGACTTTCTTAATAACATCAAATAATAAGTTTTAATTATATATCTTTCAATTGTCTTCAAACACAATTTTTAACAAATGCTGCCCTAGTGCTTTTTACATACTTTTTAAAGTACGATTTTTAAGATAATAATTCGCATGAAAGTTATATATTTTGAGAGAGAGATGTGTGTAATCTGATACCTTGAAAAGCATCCTTTTCTGTAGCAAAGTAGCCTTCATCAAAACGGCATACCTGATTATACAACCTAAAGATTAAATATCAGAAAGAGACATTCGGATCTTATTTCTTCTTTTCCAAAATAAATATTGAACAATTAAAATAAAATGTTATTGATTCATATGCATACGAATGTACGAATATAAATCCGTCAAGCTTTGTCCTAGAGAAATATCTTTTAGTACATAGAAATAACTTCTAAACAAATTCATCCAGTGTTTGGTAATACGTCTTCCTCCGTGAATCAATTTTTTTTTACAGCTGAATGCAGTGTTTCCGGAAGAAATAGCAGATTTATAGTTGAAGATTCCTGTAACGTGTTTCAGGAATACAAAGGTATGACATTTGATTACCAGTGGTTTCAAACAGTTATTGCTACTCAACAGAAATATATGAAATGAAATAATCCTAAACATGTCAGTTCCAAAGGTTAATGTAATTGAAGCGTACACTTATAGAACGTGTAGATGCATTAATTATCAATAATATGTATATTGGTAAGAAAAATGTTTAGTAGAAAGGTAAGACTATTTTTCAATTCCAATTCAACGAAAGACCGTAAATCATAACAATATTTACGAAAAAGTCAATGATATACAGCTGAATGGATTGAGGCGTACCTCTAAAAAATGGAAGTAAAATGTCATTTTACAACATCATGGACTATTAACGCCGAAATCAAAAGTGGTCGCCTTTAATTGTGGATCTGAATACGATAAGCCTCGACGAGTTGTCTCTTATACCGCAAACAAATAAATCCGATTCTACACGCTTAGAGCAGCCACGTCTCAATTAGTTCCTACATGTATGTATGTATGTTTGTGCATCTGAAAAGTACATCCTGACTGCTAGTAGTAGTAATATTAGTTGTAGTACATGACCATAATAACAACTTCTAATGCTATTAGCATAGCACAAAAATCGAAATTTGGAAATATTCACTAACAGACAATTAGAGAGAGAGAGAGAGAAAGGGAGACAAAAAGACAAAGAGAGAGAAAGAAAGAAAGTGACAAATTTGCTGCCAAAACAATTATTATTTCATTTATAACATCTAGCAATTAAGATGCAGAAATATAAACCGTAAAATTCGATAAAAACATTTGCAATTTATAATGATACGTATACGTAAATATTGATTATTCTATATTCATTTTCATTTATGCATTTACTTAAAATTAAAGAAACCTATTAATGTTTTCTAAAATGAGCTGGTTCGCTCCCTATCTGACTTTTAACAACTAGAGTAAAATAAGCTTTAGGTGGAAACCACTAGCTAGCAAGGCCACAAACTTCTCCAGACTCTTATTGGACATTAATCAAACACCTTGATTTGCAACATTCAAAGCGGATGTTAATAATTTCCCAATTATAATTCTTTCAGTTCAGCATTGCGAATGCTATCCACGTCCGTAGCTCAGTAAATTTTCACGTGAGCCTCTCGAAATGTAGCTAAAACTACCGAATTCGTTTTGTGCACGAATTATTTCAACACCATATGTATCGACATGCAGAGCAACATCACTCATTCGATACATATTGAAAAAGTGGTCTGTGTACATGTAATCCACCATGTTGGTCCTGGAGTTTTCGAAGAGTCCATTTTTGGTACACGACTGAGATAAGCAAACATCGCCTACTCATTAGAGAAATCATATCATAAACAGACATTAAGTAGAAATTTACAACAATTTAAAGACGACTAGATGGTGCAGACCTTTGCTCCTCCTGGGAGAGGTGCCAACTGATATATATATATATATATATATATATATATATATATATATATATATATATATATATATATATATATATATTTCCAAATAAACCCCAAACAGAGCGGAAAGTGCTATCCCTGAATCATACAGGAGAATGCTTGATAACATTAACAGAATTTTTTAACACAAATAAATAATATTATCATACAGGTTAGGGAATTTTTAATTCGTACTCTACGGAGACTATGTATATTGTATTATGCAACGAGTGGTATATTAACGATACAGAGTAGATACTGTACATTTATATTTTTTTTATTTTATACCACATACGAATACACAGACATACATTTCCAACGGAGTTAGGATTGATTACAAAAAGCTGTGTATTGACTGAGGGAGTTAACTCTACACATCCCTGCTGATTGTATCGCCTACAAAATGTAGCTATGTAGTAATTACAGCACAATCTTGTTGGAAATTGTTACATTGCTTCTTTTTTCTAAGCTGCTATTTTAATTCATATTCATGAAATAAATACAAGACGCGTACGATTTAAACTGGAACGTTGGTTTAAATAACGAAAGTAGAGCTCTACAAACAGTGCATGTCTAGTGCCCCAAATAATGAAAGCGCGGCCATTCGATCACCGGCGAGGACAATAGAAAAAAAAAGAACAGAACGTAATTCAAACATTTAAAGTTATTTGCAGTTTCTCCAAGTCATTATTATGCATGACTTACCATTGCTTCTGGCCATATAATTCATTTTTATCCTTTCTCTTTCTCTCTCTCTCTCTCTCTCTCTCTCTCGCTGTTGGGCGGTTTGAATGTCAGTTAACATAAGTTCGAATTTGATTTATTTCGTGAGTGATTAGGTAACATTTACACTTTAATACACCCAACCATGATCACAGTTACACCCAACCATGATCATTTAATCCTATATTATAAGGATTCAAGTTCCTGTAGGGTACTTGGTTCAAGTTCAAAGCTTTCATCCAGCGCAAGTGCTCTCTCTCTCTCTCTCTCTCTCTCTCTCTCTCTCTCTCTCTCTCTCTCTCTCTCTCTCTCTCTCTGCACATATTTCCACGTATTTATTTTCCTTATGGCAGAGAGAGAGAGAGATAGAGAGAGAGAAAGAAAGATAAAAGAGAAGGCAGATGGAACATCGATACAATTATGTAACATGATTTATTCATTTAGAAAATATAGATGAAACGGGGAATATTAATATTTTGTTCTCTTTACTTTCTTATTTAATTGATAAATAATAACTGAAAAGTTATCACTGGTCTAGAGGGTAAAGAACCCATGATCTACTGTTGAAATCATAATTATATGCATATTAATACGCCATTTGGTGAATCACAATTTGCTATACCAACAGTATTGGTATATCAAGTTGTTTACACCAACACATCAAATGCGGGGCAAACCCTGTACAAAAAGACAAAAAGGCAGGTTGGTCTATCTATATATATATATATATATATATATATATATATATATATATATATATATATATATATATATATATATATATATAAGCAAGTGTTCATATGAAACAAGACTATGGTCTGAATGTCCTTTAACTAATGACGGGAATAACATTAATACCAAAACAGTTGTACGATTAGCGCCGCTTGTGTAGCCCTTGTCCTTCATTTTCGGGATATACAAAAATAGTCTGTCGGTTTCTGATTTCTATTTGCCCTGTCATCTTTTTGCTTTACAATAAGAATTTAAAATAAAATGGCACTTATCATGATAAGTCACAGGCAGACAGACGGACATATACAGATGGAAAGATAGATGGATAGGTTGATGATCGATAAATTGAAGGATGGTAAATGTATTGGTAGATGGCTATGCTGATATGTAGATGTTCAAACAGAAATAATCTAGGAAAAATCTCAAATCTTTTGGAGTATAGGTCAGAATACACCACATTTTCTCGGTTACTTGGTGCGTGTCAACAAGGTCGGGCCAATCTTATTAAAACCACTACAGTGACTCTCCTTACGAAATAGGTCGTTAATAATCTCGAAATGGTGTACTATTTCATAAAATATTAAATAAATCGTTAATACCCACGTAATGGGGGTAATTGGGATAAATTATGAAATAGGTTGTTTATACCCTCAAAATGGAGTAGTTGGATTAAATTACGATATTGGTCATTAATATTTTTTTAAATGACGTAACTGTGATAAATTACAAAATAGGCTGTTTATACTCTAGAAATGAGGTAATTGGCATAAATTATGAAATAGGTTCCTAATGCTATAGATATTGGATAACAGGGGAAATTTGCCTATCTTGTGTAGTCTTACAGTTAATCAAGCAATATACAATTTTTAACTATCTATAAAAAAAATTCACCTTTCTAGAGTCATATGGCTAAACCTTGTAGAATCCGCCTCCCCTGGCATTTCATGAACACCTTTTGTAAAGTTAGTATTGAACAAAAAAACAAGTGGTTCTCTCCACATCATAGATAACATAGAAAAGAACTTGTAGATTGTTTCTTTAGAGAAAGGAATAGGTGAAAACCATTATCCCTAAAACTTCGCATATTTGCCTGTTGGTAATACACAAAAATCAAAAATGTCGCTCACGTACATAAATCAAAGATTCGAAACAATTAATCATGCTAAAATATTGTATATCCAGTACCATTAATTATAATAGTGATAATGAATCCATTGAATAATGATGCACCCACAAGTGAGAGAGAGAGAGAGAGTCGATAAGCGAGTGACTGTAAACGTATATGCATCAAGGCCGTTGTTGAGACATATCTGGAGCATTTCTGTATCCAATAGTGTCTCTAGTACAGTCTCGAGGCATATATGAGCGACATATAATTTTTGTAAATTACCAATGTGATGTATTCTGACCTATACCCCCAACAATTTGGGATTTTTTCCAGATTATTTATTTTCTACACATCTGCAAACCAGTCTAGCAATTTATCTATACATTTACCATCCATCATTTTATCTACAATCCATCTATTCATCTTTCCATCTGTCTGTCTGCGTCAGGAAATTAGATATTTAGTGTACATTTTTATAATAATATAAGTTACTTTTGCTAACAAATGTATTCATCTTGTATGTTGTTGTTAGCTTTTATATTGAACAAATGTTTAATAATTTTGTTCCAGATTTGGAGAAACTTCACACATCTCAGAACTGCACCGAAGAAAATAAAGGTTGGGAAAAAAACATCAAACGAAGTATTCCACAAGTCATGTAACTGATTGCCATGACAGTGCAAGAGTTTAAATATCGTGTTTTCGATCTCAAAATTGATTTATTACAATATTACTAAGTCTTTTACCTTGATCGAAGTGACCCTCTCATCTGATATCAATTGTTTCATGTTTCAAGTCTGAAGAGTATAATAATAATAATAATAATAATAATAATAATAATAATAATAATAATAATAATAATAATAATAATCAGTGTTCTCCCCAGGTCCTTAAAGATCGTTGGGACCGACATGGTTTGAGAATTACTCCCCGGAAGCAACTACCCTCAAATCCACCGAGAAACTTTGATTTATGAGTGTACACAAACTCCGTTGCAATCATTTCACGTATTTTTTTCATTTTTTATTTTATTATTATTATTATTATTATTATTATTATTATTATTATTATTATTATTATTATTTTGGTGGTTGTTGCCAAACGTCATTGTTAAATCCTATCTATGAAGATAATAATGGCAAAGGTGATAATTAATATATAAAACAGTTAGCATTAAGGTTTTGGTGTCGAATATAGCTTCAATAGAACACTAGTTATTTACGTTTAATTAGGAAAGGTGCTAATCACCAGCTTATTTCCTAATCAGATACTATGCATATGCCACATATACATAAACGGTTTTTTAAGAATAAACTGCAAGTTTCATGTAACTAATGTCAGAAATATATCCGAAACAGAAACATACAAAAAAAATTATAACTGACTAAATTTGAGTCACACATTTTCGGGGTTTACAATTGGTGTAATGACACCTTTTAAATGAGGTATTTTATGAAATTCATGAGGATGGGGGGGGGGGGGGGAGAGTAAAATACATTTTGCAACATTTATTATTAGAAGACGATTAAAAACATTCTCAACATTTACAGTGCCTTACTAATTGAAACAACAGATTATGCAAGCGTACACAAACAAGCAGTTTAAGAACATATTTGAGTAGAAACCACACTAAAATGAGACTATATATATAATGCTGAGCCAAATGTATATTGCCACAGTTACGATCAAGTAGGTATCGCGTTTCGCCACTGTGGAGATATCTCCTCTGGACTCTGGAGTTTATTTTGCCATTTAGGAAATATATAGGCCCTTGTCTATGATATATTTAGGCCTAATTCATTTGTTATTCTATTTCTCTATATGTCCTTCTCTCTCTCTCTCTCTCTCTCTCTCTCTCTCTCTCTCTCTCTCTCTCTCTCTCTCTCTCCATCAAGATGAACAGTTCGCAAGATGCCAACACTGGATATTTATGTAAGCATCGACTAGGTTCCATCAAAAATGCCTAATAATCAACTCCATATAACAATAAGTAGGCTTCGGGTATTAGTATATTTAAAAATATTTAAAATAGTTTTCCATATGACTCGTGTAAATTGTCATTGATTTAACTTACATTACCTTTTTCAATTAATATTCAGTGTCACCCATACCTGATACACTCTACAATAAACAATAGAAGTTTGGAAGCAAAGCTCTGGATTAAATATATTACTAATAATTGTTTAATTAGCAATAGTAAATCTCATTACACTCATAACTATGTTTGAAAACGATGGAGGAATTAGGAATGGGTGTATGTTGATTGCAAACTGAAATTAAGTGACTACTGAAATTTAGTTGTGGTGTCTTTTACCGATCTCGACGGCACGCTTGCGAATGTCACATACATCACTTTTCTGTGCTGATGTAGACAAAACAAATATAAGGACAAATTCTAAGTATTAAAATCTTTAGTTCTGACGGCTGTCGGATCCGAACGCTCCATTATAATGTTACCCCACCCCACCCCCCACCCCCAACAATGTTCACTGTATCAACCCGTGCAATAATTGTGTTAAAGAAAAAAAACACAATAGTTTCATTAATCCTATGAGAACAGTAAATAACTGGACAAAAGGCACAATTTTAAGTAATATATGCATTAGAGAAATGTGTCCTAAATTATTGTCAAATTTCGAACTTCTTATCGATGTAGGAATGCAATTTGCATATCTATTGTGTTAAACGCATTCACGCAGAATGGGAAGAATCCATGCAAGTCGACGTTTGCGGATTATATATATAATAAAGAGACAATCTTTGCTTTTATAGTAAATGTAAGTACAAACTTCACCCGTGAAGTAGGACCATTTTGTACTGTCACCCGTGAAGTAGGACCATTTTGTACTGTCACCCGTGAAGTAGGACCATTTTGTACTGTCACCCGTGAAGTAGGACCATTTTGTATTGTCACCCGTGAAGTAGGACCATTTTGTACTGTCACCCGTGAAGTAGGACCATTTTGTACTGTCACCCGTGAAGTAGGACCATTTTGTACTGTCACCCTTCGCCACTCATGACAATAAAATGCTTCCACCTTACTAACTATTTCCTTATATGACCTCAAAAAGAAAGATATCATCTCCCCTCCTCTCTCTCTTTCTCTGTCTCTTTCTTTCCTTCTCTCTATTTCTCTGTATCTATGAATCTCTCTCTCAATCTGTCTATCTAGCTATATATATATGTGTGTGTGTGTGTGTGTGTGTGTGTGTGTGTGTGTGTGTGTGTGTGTGTGTGTGCATATCAGATAAATTTAAAATCAAAACTTTGAAATCCTAATATTAATTCTGCTTTTATGCTTTTTCATGCTGAACAAAGTGTTTAGTTACCTATTATTGATGGACAAGAGTAGTCAAATGTTTTTATAGTTGGTTCGGTAATAGTAATTCAGCTTCCATATGTTTTATATTTTTTAAATCGTCTGGCTTCATGCAACGAGCCATCCTAAAATCCTAGAGAGAACACTAATAATAATAATAATAATAATAATCAATATATGTTTGCATTGCCGTTTAAATCCTAAACTAATGAGCTCAGAGCAACGGTTTTCGTTAAAAGTAAATAGTCCTAAAACAATAAAGCCATCTTGTTTTAAAACATTGGCAAACCCTATACAAGTAAATAGAAACTTACTCCTCTATTAGCTAATTTCTTTACGAATGACATTTTCTTTAATAAATTCTCAATAAATTTCAGTATGGGTGATTTTAGATGGGCTTTACAGACATGGTGGAAACGGCCCACGTTGTATGCATAATGCCATAAGCCAATTAGGTCGTGAGTATTATTTTTGTTCTTTTAATGGTATACCCTAATATGTCTGAATTAAATTTAAAGTACCAAGTCTACAAACAGCTATATGTATGCATGTATGTATGTATGTATGTATGTATGTATGTATGTATGTATGTATGTATGTATGTATGTATGTATGTATGTATGTACGTACGTACGTACGTACGTACGTACGTACGTATGTATGTATGTATGTATGTATGTATGTATGTATGTATGTATGTATGTATGTATGTATGTATGTATGTATTAATGTATGTATGTACGTATGTATGTATGTATGTATGTATGTATGTATGTATGTATTGCTTTGAACATATTTGTATTTACATGTATTAATGGACGAATAAATGGATGTAATGTGCAAATGTAAGTAAATTATCCCCATTACAAATTTCTAGGGACCATGACATACTTTTTAATAGATATATGGTAGCAGCAAAGAGGGAGAGAGAGAGAGCGTTTAATATGCTTAAATATATGTCGGGTTTCGACTTTGTTTTGTTTTTGTTATTTTTGGTTATTTGTTTGTTGTTTTTTTTTAAAATAACACTTCAGGAACAGTATATAACCCGTACATATTTTACAAGCAAATCTAATACTTCATTTAACTTGTACAATAATGAAATATTCCCAAACTGACCAAAGCAAAAGCTGCATTATGATAATACTCATTGCATTTAAGAAAACCTTTTAATATCAGTTATTTATGTAAAAACTCCACATTAAATGTTGTCCACATTTATTCCTTCTCAGCTCCAAAGTGAATTTTAGAGCACAAAAATCATAGTCACTACAGCACAGGGACAATTCAAGGGCACAAATATTATCGTCACTAGGTACTAGGGACAATTTAAGGGCACAACTATTACAGTCACTAGATAACAGGGGCAATTCAAGGGCACACATATTATCATCATTTTATAACAGGGACAATTCAAGCAATTGCTAAGTTATATTTGAGTCAACAGCTTCAAGTTGATCACCAACTGTATCACTCATATAATAAAACATAACTATCCATTGTAATAAAATTGATTTTAAGCATCTAGAAACGAGCTCCATTGTATTATAAATACATTATTTCTATTTTGATTTTATTTCGGAATTCCATAGCTAATACGGAATGCCTATCCCTGCAAACTTTCATGCGTTACCAAAGACCAGTATGTTCAACATAGAATTTTTAGTCTGTACGAAACACATCAATGATATTGCAGTGATTCAAATGTTGCAGTTTACCAGACAGTTTGACGCCACGAGCCGTTTTGCATCATTTTTAGTCGATACGCGATGAAAACTATCACAAAACTGTCAAGCTGCATGTTTGAACAAGTAATATGCCTGTCTTTGTCACGTAGATTTTGACTCATGTGTTTTTTCTTCCAAGTTTAATTTGTTCCTCGAAAAGGATATAAATAAACAATGCGTCATACTACGTACATAGTGAGCACACAAGAAAGCAAAGGTAACAGAGAATAAGAGTGATATGGACAGATATATCAGATAACTCAGGAAAAAAAAGCAGGAAATGTATGAAAGGAGTTGTAAGCGTAGTTCATAAAGATAATCAAAAGAAGTTCTTGTGTCTTATCAAATGTATGAGTCAAAATATATGATGTAGCGCCACTTATATCAAAATAAGAATATTTCTATGTTACCCTTCTTTCGTTTAAAGTGGCGCTACAGCATTAGATTCATAACCCTTGCTTACGACAATGTGAGTAAGTCAGAAATTCTCAACTAGCAATTCGAGCCTGTCTTCCACACAGAGGATACCAGATATCTTCTTTACAAATGCTCTAGTTCATCTCCAGCAAACATCACCACCGTTTACTGTAAAAGCACCTTGAACTAAAACCTGATGAAGCGACACACCCAGACACCATACCAAGACTGATTCTCAGAGCATCTGTTGATGAATTTGCTCCATTGATAACAAATACTTACCAATACACTTCAAGCCTTGCGGAAGTTAACAGGACAGAAGAGAAACATGAACCACACTGGTATCCAATAAAGGTGAGAAACACTAGCGGCTATCTACAGGTCAGTCACTTTGATCACTTAAAAAATCTTAGAACACATAATCGACAGCAACATCTTGAGCACCTAGACAAGCATGACATTCTCTGTGACAATTAGAATAGATTTCTTAAGAAACTCTCGTGCAA
Source organism: Margaritifera margaritifera (assembly GCA_029931535.1). NCBI lineage: Eukaryota > Metazoa > Mollusca > Bivalvia > Unionida > Margaritiferidae > Margaritifera > Margaritifera margaritifera. The sequence continues at coordinate 3,639,194 of JAQPZY010001607.1, forward strand.
ATCACAGTTGATAATCAGCTATCACAGCTGGTAGTAATATTGCTTAATAAAGCAAACAAACACATGGCGAAGGGTAACCAAGTGAATCTTATTCTTCTTTACCCCAAGGAAGCTTTTGACAAGTTTCTCTACCCTTCTCGGATGCACAGTCTTTGCTTCTACGGAGTTAAAAACACTGCGAGATGAATTAGGTCTCTCCTGGGAAACATAAGCAGCAGCAAGTTACAGTCCTTAGGCCGTCCTCGGTAACAAGTCCACAACACAACAAAATGGGAACGCACCCAAGTAAACAATTCTCAAGCAAAATCATACCAAAGTTGAGACTAATTTATGAAAACACATACTTGAGTCTAAACATAAATAAATCAAGACGAATCGTGACGATAGTACATGACCTAAAATCGCTCGAGGAATAGCATATAAACCGGGAAATGAGCCTAAATCGTAGTAAGTACGCTGTCGTTATGATTGCACCTAACAAAAGCAAACAGATCCCTTTCTATGACCATGTTGCTAACATTGCTACACGTCAGGGGCTGTCAATTCAAACAAATACCTGGGAGACAGGATTACGACCAATCTACCTTGGACAAGACACACCGATAACGTGGTTGGTAGCTGAGCAGCAGACTTCAGTAAGAAAGAGTTCCAAGTGTCGCATCAACAGACTTACCATGCTCTGAGAATTCAGTTTGGCTTAATGGCTATCCGTGGGGCCGGATATATACAGTAGAGAGACTGGAGCGCCAAGAGGACATATAGATGTTACCAGGAAAGACGGAACAAAAAGCATTTAAATACTACTTCTTTCCAACTGCATTCCGTGACTGGAACAGTTACGTCTGTACTAAGTGATACCGAACACCACGTAATAACTTTTGCTGATCTTGCGAACAGTTGTGACTTTTAACTGTATATAGTCACTTGGTTGGACTGCTCTGACTGCCGGATATGAGCAGTCCTGAAGAATTAAATGCGTTCAATGAAGAACCAAGTTATTACCCAGATAGTTCAAGAAGAAGAATAGGAAGAAGACAATAAAGTATGTTCAAGATTATGAAATTAGTAGGGTGATGTGCTTTAAGATAGACTTCGCTTTATCTGAATCACATCGATGTACTATTGATATTCCATTCAACTAATTAGATTAAGCGCGGCTATCAACTTATTTGGTACAACACAGGGCCAGAAAAGATCGGCCACATAAAAGCGGATATTACATTTGTCACCGCATGTGTGTAGAGCTCATTCAACTGGACTTAATATAATTCTTCATATGCATTGGTGTTCGACAGGAAAATTCCACCCTCGGGTCAGACTTTTGCGTCAGGCAAGAGGCTTTGCTGATCAGGGTTCAAAGGACTGTGGTCGAGACCATCGAGGTAATGCATACACAGCGTCCGAAAGTGTGTGTTGTGGATAGCTTGCACAATGATACATATATGAAAAGGTAAAAGAATAAGCCCCGTTCTTATATCTAAGATTAAACGATACAGACAAAAATATAATGATATATTCTTCGATTTAACTTTGATGCAGCAGTGAGCTTCCTTTCATAAATAAATAATAAGATACGTTTTTTAAAATAACAACAATATCTTTTCTACTCAAAACCGGACAATAACATCAGTACCTGTAGCTTGGGCGATCAATGCAAAATGTCCTGATTGAGGGACACAATCTTCAACCGCTGCATGGTTTATGATGTAAATGTGTTGCAAATATTGTTGATATTGATTATTGTGAAAGAATGCTCAAGTGATAATGAAAATATAAGTAGTTTTGCCAGTGTGTGTGAGAAAATAGAATTCTTCATATGGATCAGTGTATGATATCAAAATTCCACCCGAGGGTACCATGTTTGCGTTCTACAAAAGGCAGCAATAAAGCCTCGTGTCTGACGCAACGTTCTGATCCCAGGGTGGAATTTTCCTATCCAACATCGCTACATAATGCAGGATTAGTTTTCTCACACTCCTGAACGAGAAAAGAGTGTCTAAATTCAAAATGCCGTGTTGTAAATAATGATGAAACTTTAAAACAGCAAAACACCCACTGAAATTTTCTTCTTCTTAAGACAAAGTTAGGCTTACGCTGATATAGTCATTATAAACATTAAATTACATTTAAACGCAGTGTTCTAGGAACAGTCTGCATTGTGTACTAAAGATTGCTTGTTCAGTGATACAAATGTGAACAGGTAAAAAATAAAGTCATCTTTCATACTTAAATTAAGCGAGACAGAAAAAAATTATGATATAGCCCTCGATTCAGCTTTGATCTAGAAACGATTTTCCTTTCATAAATAATAATGAGAAGATAACTTTTAAAAAAAATTAAAAAATAAATAACAAAAACAGATTTTTCCACTAGAAACCGGACTACCAAATCTATACCTGTAGCTATTTACAAACGTTTCATGATGTAAATGTGTTGGAATTGATGTTTATTTTGATTTTTTCTGAAACAATGCTCAAGTGAGAATCAAAATCAGAGAGCTTTTGCCAGTTTGTGTGCACTGTAATCGCGGTAGTAGGTCATGTGATGAAAGACTTCAATCACATCATTAAACATAGAGATACTCCCGTTGTTGTTTTACACTGGCAAACACAATCACACACAGGTGGAAATTTGAGACAGCACGGTCTTCCCGTAATCCATTGTTATACACTAAGCTTAGCTCTTACAGTTGACCCATATGCTTGTCAAATTTACCTTTTCATGTATACGAGTCGCAGTCCCTCGGCGCTTCAATTAGCTAGCGGGACATAATATATATCACATACTCGGAATATGGAAGGTTCAGGTTGAACATAAAAGGTAAGCCTTAACTTGAAGTGAAATTTGAATGTAATGTAGCTTTTGTTTGGATGAAACTAAAAGGCCTAGTGGCCACGGTTTGGATAACAAAGGTTTTATTACGTACCTATCTACCTACCTACTAACTTACTTACATACATGCATGCATACATACATACATTTAAACATACATGCATACGTATCTGTATTGGCTGATAGATAGATCGATTGATTGATTGATTTAATTATGTATTTATTTATTTAACATTTTGTGTTTTGCAATGTTTGCATGTACGTATAATGTAGGCATGAATGGTTGCATGCTTGATGTGTGTAAGTACATATGTATGTATGTATGTAGGTAAGTAGGTAGGCAGTTACATAAGTAGATAGATAGGTGGATATTATACAAACACGCATTCATTAAAGAAATCATTGTATTAGATAGGTGGATATTATACAAACACGCATTCATTAAAGAAATCATTGTATTAGATAGGTGGATATTATACAAACACGCATTCATTAAAGAAATCATTGCATTAGATAGGTGGATATTATACAAACACGCATTCATTAAAGAAATCATTGTATTAGATAGGTGGATATTATACAAACACGCATTCATTAAAGAAATCATTGTATTAGATAGGTGGATATTATACAAACACGCATTCATTAAAGAAATCATTGTATTAGATAGGTGGATATTATACAAACACGCATTCATTAAAGAAATCATTGCATTAGATAGGTGGATATTATACAAACACGCATTCATTAAAGAAATCATTGTATTAGATAGGTGGATATTATACAAACACGCATTCATTAAAGAAATCATTGTATTAGATAGGTGGATATTATACAAACACGCATTCATTAAAGAAATCATTGTATTAGATAGGTGGATATTATACAAACACGCATTCATTAAAGAAATCATTGTATTATATAGGTGGATATTATACAAACACGCATTCATTAAAGAAATCATTGTATTAGATAGGTGGATATTATACAAACACGCATTCATTAAAGAAATCATTGTATTAGATAGGTGGATATTATACAAACACGCATTCATTAAAGAAATCATTGTATTAGATAGGTGGATATTATACAAACACGCATTCATTAAAGAAATCATTGTATTAGATAGGTGGATATCATACAAACACGCATTCATAAAGAAATCATTGTACTTAAACTCAAATAATATTCTGTTATAAATTCACTGAATAATTTTCTATTTCAGAAACATATCAAGACCATACAACGCCATCGTATTGTACTTGTTCTGGATCTATCAAGTTAGATAACTATTTTGTGCATGATGGTGAGCAAACTGAGATTGTTATTCAGACGCTACATGTGAATGAAAAAGCTATAGGAACTATCATATGTACATCTTCTTGAATACTCTCTATATATCTCTTTCTTATTTTGTTCACATCATAACAAAACCAGTCAACTTTGGAAAATTAAACAACTCATATGAAAACAATTTGGGTTGAGTAGAACCCAATATTGTACAACACATATATCAGATGAGTTTATGTCAATCAATAAAAGCTTTAAGATATCAATTGAACGAGGAGAGTGAATTTGTGTAGTAAAGAGAGAAGTATTCTTTTATTATGGTTTAAACCGGTGCAAAATATTTAGTGTCATAAGAACTTTATCTTACTGCAGCAAAGAGTGATTTATATAAACAGCACAATTCCTCAATTATTAGCATATATTACTTAAACTTCCATTTTCTTCGACTGTCTAAGAACTAATTTGTTTCTTGGTTTGAACTTTCGACTCAGAATTTAGTATTTCTCAACTAATGTATCATATGGTCTGAATAAAATGCAAATGTATTTTTACAAAGTAGTTAGCTGCTTAACTTTTGCCAGTATACTGTTTTTATCTACAGCCGGCCCTCGTTAAATAGCATTCATAAGCATTGTTTTCCACATGTTAGAACGCTTCACAAATCTATTTTTAAGTTTTGCCATAAAAGAAACTTTCAGAAAAGTCGTCCATTCTTAAACTTTGGATATAACCCTATAACCCGCTTGTATTATTTGTACGTATCTTCCTGTAAAATTAGATGCAATTAAGGCAATATCTTTGAAACACAAATATCTAGCAGAAACTTACTTTAAAAAAAACAATTGAGAGTAAGGACACATTGATGAAAAATAAACTGATAATCTCTTAGCCTCATCAAATGATAACTACCGGAAAGTTTACGAGAAAAATGTAACTTAATTGGATATTTTTCTCATATTTATATGCATTCAACGTGTTTCGTGTTATTAATCAGTATTGGTCTTTTTTGGTGTTGTTGTCACGAAATTGTGTGTACTAAAATACCTTAATATAATATATGAACGAAAATGTACATGGGTTTCGTTGCCTAATACAGCGTTACCTTGGGTTGTATAGTTTCGGCTTGAGATATTTCAAAATACTGAGTTCGGTTCACCCACTGCTGTACGTACAAAATGCCAGCGATGATCGTGCATTTGACAACAACCATATATTCTCTGTATAGTCACAATCCAGATGAGTTTTGTCAATAAACTGTCTCTGATCGTGGATTTGACTACAACTTATAGCCCAACATTCTCTGTATAGTCACAATCCATCCAGATGAGTTTTGTCAATAAACTGTCCACTTTACGGAAGCAATCTTCAGTTGTAGAGGTATGTACAAATGAAAATGTATTCTTTCTTTCTATCCGTTCTGTGTGATAGAATTGTTTTATATATTGGATATTTCGGAATTTATTCTAAATTTATACAGAGTCAGACCTTTGTCACAAAAATGCCATGCTATCAAGTAGACTATAGTCTGTTTCAAGTAAGCCAATTTTATAGCTGAACAGGCAAGTTGAATCAACTATACGTATGCATTAAATGATGTGTAGTGTTCGAGTTCTTATAATCCAGTGCGATTATACTTGCCGGAGTCAGATTCCTGTACGAACGTGGTTATTTTAATAATAATCTTGTTCAGTCCGTCTTATGAAATAATTTAAAGCTGAACCAAGTCGATTGATGTGCGCTCAAGCGTAATGTATATCATTGTATTCGTACTTAACCGTGTCTCTTGTATTACACAGCTCATTCATTGTATTTTTAACTGTTCAAGGGGAGTCATCGAACTCTGGGATTTTGTGTAACCCGGATGCGGCGGTCGATAGTGACGTTGGTTCGAAGGACGTGTCTGGTCTACTCAGTGTGAGGGGCCAAAGGTTCCGGACCAACTGGTCTGAGGGATAATGAGGCTCTCGGGGGATCCTTCAGCAGGCCGGGAGGATCGGACTGCGTGAGATTGTTCCTTCACTATTGGACGGGAGCTGTGGAATCGGAAATTTCTCGTGAACGTCGACTGGACGCCACGAGATGAATAAATTTAATTCAGTGTCACTATATGAGTGAACATCGGTTATACAACCATCAAACTTGTTGATGAATCATATATTAATCATACTTGATTATGAATTTGATGCATTAATCATATGGTGTTGATAGATTCACATGTCAAACATACTTGTTTATCATTCCATATATTATTCATATTTGGTGAGAGTTCCATGCGTTAATCATATCCGTTCATATACGGGATCATTTGTATTTATTTGTTGAAATTCCATTCTATGATCGGTTCCATTCAGGAAAATATTATTTTCTTATATCCATTGTTTAACTTTTTGCATCATCTTGTAATATCCACTGTTGGAATTTATGCGCATGAGTAAGGTGTCCGATTCATTGATCATTCATATGCATTATAAATAAACATCACAGTCACATTATTGTGTTTAGTGTTTTCGCTAGATTCAATCCCACCCAGCTTTAATCCTGTTACAGTTGTTGTATTTAATACTACATGAATTTGCATACTCACTAACACAGGAAATATTTTTTGTGTTCGGTCTTTACTGATGTTTCTTTCAGATAGCGTTATTTCATATATGATCATATTATTTTGTTTAATAAACTTGACTTTTTATAGCGTAGTTTTACCTTTCATTGCCTTCATTTTATGTAAATTGTCAATTTAAGTATCTTTGTCTTCACCTTTCATTAGCACCAAAACGCTTACGTCCAAGAATCTTGAAGACTAAAAAATTTGTTTTCCTTTCTCTTCCAGATATCGGTGACCATTTGACCCAATGCTTTAGGTACAACCACTATGTGCGTAAGTAAGTTTCATTCATAGATAAAAATAGAAATGGTCTAAACAAAGAATAGAGTTTTCAGCAGTGAAGTACTTTCACACATTTTATATATGGCAATGACACCTGAGACATATATGCTGATTTCAATACCCAGAGATCTTATTGGAGCAAGAAACGTTTAGCAAATTTCTCAGCATTGACTTTCAATACTATTTCCAGAAATACACAAATTAAAATACTATTTCAATAGCAGAATATCCTTGCAGCTAAAATTGTGATCCAAAAAAGAAATTTTTACCTTTCATTTGTAAGTCGCAAACTGAAGTAAATTGGAAATTACTTCAAACAATTCCTTTTAAAAGCCAAAATAAATAAATATGTATTTGTATGTATGTATGTATGTATGTATGTATGTATGTATGTATGTATGTATGTATGCCTGACTGACTAACTTTATTTCCACTTTAACAGAGGTACATCTAAGTATGTATGTATGTATACACACAAGTCAGGATGCATGGATGTATCACTGAGTAGATGCATGGATACATTGATGACTCGGTTAGTCTTCATAAATGTTGGTATCTTTCTTTTTCTCTTTCCGGTAGAATTGTTTGAGACTTATTTCGCCAGCAGTGGACACCATATTCGCCCCCAGTGTCAAAGCCATCACATAGGTAAGAACCAGTAATTGTCCAAAAATACCGAAGACAATACAATGCACATTCATTTTCTCCAGAAGGCAGTTACCATGATGGGTTCATTTTGTCATGGTTAAAAGGTGTGTGTGAATATATCTATATATCTATGTATATATATATATATATATATATATATATATATATATATATATATATATATATATATATATATATGGTTTCCCGACAAAAGCGCGAAGGACAAAAGCGCGCCGACAAAAGAGAGCCGTCAAAGGCGCGCAGCTTAAAATCCCCGACAAAAGCGCGCCGACAAAAGAGCGCCGACAAAACCTGAAATCCCCCGACAGAATCGCCCAAAAAGAAAAGCGCGCAGAGTAGAAGTAGACATGAAAAGTAAGATAATTTCTAAGTTCCAAATATTACTTGAAGAGTCATTCTTCAAAGCTACGGGTACCCGAAACTGCATAAATAGCACAAATATGTTCAGGCCGAAACATTTGCAGTCATGGAAAGAACCGAATCGCAGAAGCAGAAAGAGCACATTTTACATGATGGCTATCGGCTTCGTACAGATCGTATAAATTCGGATGGGAGTACGTCATGGATATGCGTGAAAAAAGACTGCAAAGGTCGGCTGGAATATGATGCAACAGATGCAGTAACTGTTGTTTCGGAGTATAATCATGCTCCCACTCCAGAACCTAATGAGGTGACGAAAGCTGTGTTTGAGATACGTCGGCGTGCAGTGACGACTGTAGAAAAACCTCGCAAATCATCCAGCAGAGCACAACAGGAGCTTCGTTAGCGTCAGCCAATATGTTGCCGGCGTATACTGCTTAGCAAAGAACAATCGAAAGACTCAGAAAGAAGCGAGATCATCCGTACGCTGGCGTGAACGCTCTGGCCGATAAAACCATACCAGAACCGCTTCAGCAAACGACCAGAGGTGCAAACTTCCTGCTGTGGGATTCGGGCACAGACGACGGAAATCGCATCCTGATATTTGGCACGAATCAGAATCTGCTTCTTCTTGAGGAACACGATCACTAGTTTATGGATGGGACATTCAAAGTTTCGCCGAGCATTTTCTACAAAGTTTTTACTATCGACGCTTTGATAGATAATGCGGCCTGTCCTTTAATTTACGTGTTGCTACAAGATAAGACGGAACAGGGCTACGAACGAATACTACGAAAACTTCAGGAACTTCGTATTTCCTTGCAATCAGCGAGAATTATGACATATTTTGAGAAAGCTAGTCAAAACGCGTGCATAGCCGTCTTTTCGGGAGCCTGGATAGTTGGATGTTTTTTCCATTTCGGCCAGTGTCTTTGGCGCAAAGTGCAAGAATTTAATTTAGCAGATTCATATCGTGATGATGAAAACTTGCGCATGCACGTCAAAATGATGCTAGCTCTCTACTTCGTCCCAGTTGCTAACACACCGGAGGCTTTTGACGAGTTGGTTGAATCCTGTCCTCCACAATTAGCACCGATAACCGATTATTGGGAAGACACGTACGTCGGAAGACAGCGAAGACGCGGTCGAGCACATCCGAGATTTCCGATCGACTTGTGGAACATACGTGATCGCGTGAACGACAATCTGTCACGTACAAACAATTCAATGGAGGCTTGGCATCGGTCGTTCCAGCAAACAATATATTGTCATCATCCGTCGGTCTACAAGTTGATCGACCATTTCCGCAAGGAGCAGGATCAGGTGGAGTTGCAGATCGAACGCTATCAATCCGGCGTTAGACATCCCGAAGCGTCGAAGTCGAAATATGTTCAACTCAATAGGCGCCTGCAAGCTCTAATTCCGACATACGTCAATGTGCCAATAATGGACTATCTGCGCGTAATCGCGCATAACGTTGCACTGTAGACGACACTTGTAGTGATTTGACGTTTCGAAAAATTATTAAACGCTATATTTCTGCATATTGAGATATTAATGAATAGATGATGTTATTTGATCTTTAACGCCATATTTCTGCATATTGAGATATCAATGAATAGATGATGCTAGTTGTTCTTTAACGCCGTATTTCTGCATATTGAGATATTAATTAATAAACGATGCTTAATGATCTTTAATGCTGTATTTGTTATTTTTTTCTTTACTAGAGACACAAAATGGTAATTGTTGTACGCTTTCATCTAAGCGCGAATTTGTCAGCGCGCTTTTGTTCTGCGCTCTTTTGTCGGCGCTCTTTTGTCTGCGCGCTATTGTCCTGCACGTTTTTGTCCGGGTGCCATATATATATATATATATATATATATATATATATATATATATATATATATATATATATATACGCATGCAAAAATGCAATCTATCTTCTGACATGCAAGATCTGTGCCACTCAATATGTTGGCGAAACCGTTGATTTCAGAAAGCGAATGAATGATCACAAAAGCCACATTCGCAACTAAATCAACGCGAAGGTCGGAAGGTCGACAACTACTACAACTCGACTAGACATTCAGTCGAGACCCTCGAAATGCTACCGAACCTGAGGTGGACCGACATAGAACGCACACGTAAGGAACGATACTGGATGCTACAATTGGAAACTCGTCGGGAGTTAGGCCTAAATGACAAAATCTAACCTTCCCGTTGCAGTCCTGTCAAAATTACACCCAGTCATCAGTTTCTCACCCGTATACAAGTTTTGCGATAATATTTACCCATGTAATTAAATTTATTACTATTATTATAGTTCTTGTCCATTATCCCGCTACGCCATTCACTTTACATCTTTCCTTTTGAACCTCCATGCATAACTCTACCGAGATATAATTTCTTTAGCAAATTTTGTACACGGCGATTATTTTCGTCACGCTGTATTTCCATCCTTTGCCCGCAACCTGGAATTAGGTCAAAACATGTTGGTTCTCTATGTAATAGACATAATAACCCGCTCGTTTATGATTGTTACATAACTTTTTATTTTTATATCTCTTGTTGTAAATTCCCCCTACTGATTTTAACATGCACAAGTCCAGAATTTGTCTAAGATTTTGTGCTTAGTGATTGTTTTGCGTATGTTGCTGTTTATTCCCCAGACGAAAAGTTTGTTTAGCTCGAAACCTTGTGAAACCTTTTTGAATTTACGCAATTCTTAATTTTTTTGTATATATATATATATATATATATATATATATATATATATATATATATATATATATCTGTGTGTGTGTGTGCGTGTGTGTGCCCCTGCATAAATAATACCTATGCTTATGCTGTGTTGATCATGTCACAACACGGGTATTATTTCATAATTCTGCCAAACCTGGTAGACAATGTTCTAATACTGCTTGAATGAGCCATAATTTTGCATTGTAATATTATTTTTTTCACTGATACTGAAGAAATAATTGAATGCCAATCTTCTTAGGAAATTGCGTTTCCCATTTTCGTTGTATTTTGTCTCATACATACATACATACATACATACATACATACATACATACATACATACATACATACATACATACATATTTATATACATCCATTAGTGCCTTATTACACAGACATATTTTGGGTTGTTTAATGGTTTATGTAGATATAGTAATATATATATATATATATATATATATATATATATATATATATATATATACATCTACTTGTACTAAATGTATAAAAAGAATGGTTTCAATGGTTAAATATAATTTTGTGTATATTTCGGTTCTTTTCAGTATGGAATTTACTTGCTGGTATCAGTTCAGATTTATGCAGATTGGACATTGTTCTACATGTCGCAGGTAATAACAGTTAATGTTTTCTGACGAAGTATAACTGCAAATGCCCTACTGTCACACTTCTATACCGTTTGGGAAATAAGATAATTGTATAACTGGTATGTTAAAATAATTTAAGTGCAAATAAATGACATATGGGCGTTTTAGATATATCTCAATTCAAGAAATCATCGTTCAGGTTGTACATTCATATTCTTTGAGTAAGTGTCTTATTTGGTAAAATCAAGAAAGGTAAATTTGCCATGCAAAGATCTTGATGCTTAATCATTTTTAGAACTATTTACTATTTTCTACTGCCTGTGCTTGTCAAATGGAAATTGGGTATCACATTTGAATAGAGGGCATTCGAATATAAAAATAACAAAGACAACGATGTTATAAGTTTGGGGTTTTTTTGGTGGGGAGGGGGGTTCTTCTGCGGTTCCGTTTTGCTTAATATAAATATTTGAATTTTCTTTCATCAAAACAAATCTTCATTTTACGTCATATTGATAAATTTTAAGTGTTGTCTGTATTGATTATTTCTGCTTGGTAAGGTCCAACTCTCTTCCTGATTTCTAATTTCAAACTGCTCATTATTTTACGATATAGACCATTTTATTGATATTTTTGATTGGTAAAGAATGTAAGATATTTTTAGATAAATTTCACAGACTGCCGGATCACTGTTCGTGTCAGGACATCAACCCAGGTAATTAATATCTTTAATATTTCGTTTCCATTTTGTATAACAATTCGGATTTTTAAACTTTCTATATGTCGATGTTATGCAATCTTAATTTACAGAATTGTTTTAAAAAAAATAGTGAGAAATATGCTCACATACCGATCATATGTTTAAGAATTTTCTGCTTTCAATTGGAATTTGTCTCTCCCATATTGTGTTAAGTGCTGTTACATATAATATTTTGAACATAGCGGTAATATTTCTCTTTTAAAAACGAATTTAATTGGTACGCATCTGCCATTTGTGTTGCTGCTTACTTTATCTACATAATGATCCTGTTCTGTGCATTTAGTTTTAAGACAATGGAGTCCATTTTGTTTTGCAAATGTGTTGGTCAATTCTATTTTTTCCACGTTCCTTTATTTAAACAGTTGCTATGAGTGATATCCAAACTTTTGAAGAAAAATGAATTATTAGCAATTGTTAGGAGAATGCTTCAATACAAAGCTCCAGTTTTTTTATTATCCTTAGGTAACAGGACTTCATGAAATTATTGCTTTAAATTTTTTGTTTGTATATTAGGCCTATTATTCCGCATTTTTTCTACTATCGAGTACTGAAAGATCTACTAAGTTAGCTAAATATATTCAGAGGAGATGATAAAGAGTTTCTTTCCGCGTCACTTTTGAAGCTACGATAAAGAAATTCCTTACATATGAAAACTTGTGTACGCTTTGTAAAGGAAAATTCACACCTATCATTTCTTAAAATTCGCAACAAACATGCAAAACATGCAAAATACATCTGTGCACCATGTTTGAAATTTACAATTGACCAAACTGTTGCCGAATGTGACATGAAGCATATCGATCAAATCATTTTCACCTAAAGAAATATACCCGGGAGGACTAAGGAAAAAAAAAATGACCTGCAAGTCTACACAAATTTGATGATTGATGATTCACTGTTTTCTAACATCGGCCAGTCAATACATTCGTCAACACGTGAAATATGCTGGTTGCAATATGTAATCAAGAAATCATTCGAAATCGACTTCTACTGAACTAAGTACTAGATAAGAATAATAGCTCAAAGATGGAAACAAGTGCTTGTCTGAAATTTACAATATTTCCACGTCACTCTCCCATGGTACGTGTCTCTGCGAGAATATCAAACGCAAATGGAGCTGATCGCCGCTTTTCAGGATCATTCCGCGTTTTGTTTAAGTAGATCTTTATCCTTTAACAGATCCCGAGTATGTAATTATCTTCATAGATCTAGTTACTTGAGCATATTCTATCCGATGAGTCCATAAGAAATTTAATGAAATTCAATACTGTACACAAATGGCAAGGATAGTGTACAAGGTAGCATTCTTTTCTTGTTGTTGTGTTTTACTTTTTTTCTTCCACAGGATCCAGTTTACAACAAACAATGAGCTCAGCTACAGCAAGAATAACAACTCCAATGTCTCTCCCTTCGGACTATTGTTTACAGTACGATTCATATAAGTGTAAGTGATTATGTTATTTAATTATTACCTTTGGTGTAATTTACCGAAACCTTTACACAAAATATCAAATATCGAATTCGGCAAACACGTCAAAGACCTCAATTGTAAATCACACATTCATACTGCAATTTATGCAGCAGTTGCTACGTTTAACTTCACACAAATTTTACAAAGAAATGGTCTGAAAATTGTTCTCAAACAAATATTTCAAGAGAGAAAACTTTCTAGCTCTGTAGATTTTGTATTACTTACATGAGAATATGCATCGAGATTCATTACTAGAAATATATTTGAACAATATTGACTTCTTCTAATAAATTTGGAAAAGACAAAATGCTGGATGTTTAAATTTATTTGAAATAAACTACAATTATGTGTTCATAAAAGCCTATTTCACCTAAAGTACCGCTTAATTCTAAATCGAAAATTTAATTTTAGTTTTCAATTACTGACATATCATTTCATAACTTTTGACATTGAAACAGTAAACGTCTTTCTGCAGCTTGTATCGCACAACAGGACATAACTTCACGATAGTGTTTGGGTTTGCTTCAATGACTACATAACCATGAGGATTATTTATCTAGTGCTTCTTTATTCGTCTGGCTTTCCAAACCGTGATTTATGTAGATATTGAACTCATTATGCTACTACTTCATTGAATTAATTTTGTATGTCCATTACAGACCTTTACCTGTTGAGTTTAGATCTTGAACAGTGTGTTAGCGTGAACAACAGTAAGTTCTGATTTTAAATACATGTTTATTTTTTCTCAGAACAAATGTAATACCTATACAGATGGTTTCTCCACACTTTGCGATCACGTTCCCTTCTTCAATTAGACAAAATAATTCAAAATGAATTTACTTCACGGATATGAAGAGCAACAGCACAAGACAAACTAGAAGAAAAAATAATGCATTCTATCAACACAATATATGTCGCCCATTCCATCTGTAAGTCAGTTCCATATACTGAAAAGACAGGAGAACATTTAGCCGACAGCCTTTCATTTTTGAAACCTAGATGGAATTACCTAGAAGAAACAATTCTTTACCTTTCTTCCAAATAAGGAATGATTTAACAAACGATCAAAATATGTTTAGGGGCTATATCAAATTCTGGAGATAGCGTGCAGGCGGATTTTCTAGTTGCTGTTCGACCATTCTAAATAATCCGATTTCTAGCACGGCTAAAGTACTTAAGATCTTCTTAACCATGGCTTATGCTTTAAATATATGACGTTACAGTAGAGTTTGATTTCATTGCAGTGTGGAATTACCTTGCAGTCATACAGAAAAGTGATGAACAGTGCAGGCAGAAAATTATCGACCACATGAGCTGTGAGAATCTTTCCTAATATGACATAAAGCAACATTCATTTGATTGTTTGTTTGTTTGTTTGTTGGTGGGTTTTTTTTTTTTTTTCTTTCTTTCAAAGGATGAAATACATCAGTGTTGAGATTGTTATAGCTGTACCTTGAAGTCCTGAAATTAGATTAATGTGTAGGATATTGCAATGCCTGGTCGTCGTCAATTTTCAACCGAAAGTTTACGCCATAAACAACTACTGTGCTACAGGAACAAGTTCAACAACCAAGTGCAAGTGATATTGCTTGTAATTCAAATAAACTTTAAATTCAACTTTATTTGTCTTGATTTGCAACGATAAAGAAATAATGTGTCTGCTTCAATGTCAGTCAAGCTGCACATTAGCATGGTGCCCGGTGTCTCCTCTTTAAAGTGCATCAATCCTAAAATCATCTCGTAGAAAGATGGAAATGTGACCAAGGAAAAACCCACAAAAACCACAAATAGATGTAATAAATATAATTGTAATGAAAGTTTTATAGAGAAATAATAGTTGTTATGAAAAGGTTTGAAGATTGGTATAAAATATTGCCATCATGGAACGAAACACTGTACGGTCAAAGGCGAACCCTAGTTATTTGACAATTCTTACTGACGCATTATTTTGAAAACTTTTGTCAAAGTTGCTAACAATTTTTCGTATCTTACTCACACATATGCTATATTTGTAAGAGGTTGGATATTGACAATATTTTATGATATCAAGGATAAAATATCATTTTGCTACAACAATAACTCAGGACACTTCAACAGCAAGGTATTAAATATAGTAAATGTATATACTTATGCCAACTTTTGTTTTTGTATTTCATACTTCTGTGGCTAAGGCATGCTGGGATTTTAACTTTATTTTCTTTCTTATATCATTTTGAAAATACTCAAAATTACATTATTAATCTTAACATTTCTTTTGAAATAATTTTTTTAATATCTCAATTGTTCAACATAACTCTATACTTTTACAATATTGCAAGCTCGTGGATGAATATGAAAAAGCACAGTGACAATGATGAGTATCCCCAATATAGTTTTGTTACTTTGACCAATTTCTTTATTGCTTGCCTTTAAATGCGGATTGTCTTCCTTAAATGTGAATAAAAATAAGGATTTCCTTGGCAAAATATTGTGTCTCGTTACCCGGCAAAAATATTTATATTAGGGCAACGCACAAACTTTGATCTCTATACATGTGAGCATGCTAAAAATACAACATGACATATGTTTGTTCTAAATGACAAAGCATGTGTTTTATATAATCAGAAACGATTAAACCAGGGGTTTAAGGACCTAGGATCAATTTACCTATACATTGTTTATACAAAGTGACGAGTTTAGGGTGTATGATGCTTTAATGTTAAATTGCAGATACATTTCGTGGATATCAACAATCTCCCCAGCATTGCGTTTGCACCGGCAATGAGATACATCGAGATACAGTCACTTTGGGTAAGTATAATGTTACACTGACTCCTATGAACACATTTTATGAATATTTATAATAATCAAGTAACAACCGCTAGCTCTGTGACGAAAATAAATGTTTGAGATATAGTTAAAGTCACTAAGTGACATAACAACGTGAGAAGCACATTATATTCATATGTATCTCTCTTCCTTTCTTAATCGATCAATTATACCTTTCTATGTATTTATGAATCACGGGTCGATCGATGATTAATTAATTGCTCTTGATTACCTTAACACTTAAAGGCACACTTTATTTCTTTAATTATTATTATTATTATTATTATCGATAGTGTTATTGTTATCTATGTACACAGATTTATATACATAGATAGAAGGAGAGATGGATAGATAAAGTATACCCCATTAGAATCAACTCCTGGGGTTCTTCCTTAAGCGTGTTACTTGAAGATATTGTTCTTTAATTTTAGGGTAATTAAGGGAAATAACTAATATTATTAAAATCTAGTTCTAATATAATTTTCCAGAATCTGATCAAATATTGCTAGTCAAAGCTACATTGTGGCTTCATATCGTTCCATGCATAACTGTCCAATTAGCTATAAGCAAGGTTCTAAACCCTTGTCCAACTGTGCCATTTTCAAACGGTAAAGCACCGAGAATTGTTATAAGTAAGATTCGCATGCCAATACTGTGTGGAGAAAAGTCATCCACATTATGCTGTGTGTATTATATTATACTTCTGGTAGTGATGAAGAAATGTATGAGAATGCCGAAAAATAAACCACTGAGCCAAAGTAATGATCTATGCTTCTTTTATATTAATAAATTCCTGTTTTCTTTAGATATACTGGTCCTTAAATACTAATATCAACAAACACTTTCTAAATCTATGTTTAATGTGGACACCATCATGGAATTAATAAAATAAAACAGAAATTTACATCTATAAGTCTTTTATTAGAAGAAAGAATCTAGAACATGAGGTTTTTTTTGGACATGGAAATGCATTGACGTTTTTATAGGTGGCATTGTTCAAATGCATTTAACACGACTACGCTAACTATTATTCAATCCGGAATGTTTTTGGTGAAGTGTTAAGAGTGATTCATCCTAGTTGCAAAGTAGTGTTCAACACATTCTACATGTCACATTTGTAGATCGGAACATTGCAAAGAAATTTTAAAGTAGTTAAGAGCTCTTTTTTTTGCTAAAAAGAGATATAATATAATAAGATGTTTTAGTTTCTCCACCATCCGTATGTAAAAGTAAGTGAACTAATATTGACATTTCTCATTTCAGCCAATTTAGACCAAAATTATTGCAGTAACCACCACACGAATTACCGACGTAAGTATTCGAGGATAAATCATTGAAAGTAAAACATCTAAATGTACTGAAATCGTAACTTTAAAAGCATGTATTAAATTCAATTTACGTATAGTATTCTGATGGTAAACAATGCAAATAATATTCAGAATACCCCATCATGTATTAAATTCAAGTTACGTATAGTATTCTGATGGTAAACAATGCAAATAATATTCAGAATACAACGTCAATAGAGCTGAAGTAAGCTTATTTTAGGTACAAACGTCTATTTTATGACAGCATAATATTGAGCAGAGCATCAAAGGCACTATTTTTACACATCTGATTCCGATGATGATGATAATGGTAATAATAAGAATAATAACAATAATAATAATAAGTAGTAGTAATAATAGTTATTTCGAAAATTCATAAACTTTACTAATAAAGGTTATAAACGTGAAATAAAAGATGAAGGATTACAATTAAGCACTTATAGAACGAAAGCCTGCTTGGCAGCAGCATAGACGTTGTTCTTGTCAATTGGTTGCCGATCAGATGTACAATCATCTTGTACGGAAAACTGTTATTAACAAAATTAAAGGGGCAATGCCTATCAACTGCTGATCGACCAGCTCATGTTCCGTGATAGTATTGGAAAGAAAAATATGTTCGGCATGGATTGACTGCAACATAATACCACACTCGTGGGTTATAGACTATCCGCAGCTTGCTAGAATCGCCGTTAGGGTACAACGAGTCAAATAAAATATAAAAAAACATAATATTTTTGAGAACACAAATGAAGATCTAATTAAAAACCATGTAGACGTAGCAATCAAACGCAGCGTTTTCTAGCCGATTAACTTTCAACGCTGCTGTTCGTAATATAGGATACCTGGTAAAAAAAAGAATTCCAGGAAAGAAATTGATTACATTGTACTCGTGGATAACCTGAAACTTTATGGAGAAATAAAAAAAATCCCTTTGTTTGAGAAAGCGAGGATGAGTATCAGTGACATTTAAATGGGGTTTGGAATAAAGTTTTCAGTCCTGAGCATCAAGCGCAGTAAACTAGTGGGAACAGAACGCTTTAAGCAAACTGATGTGGAAGAGGGAAACAAATATCCAGGAGTTTTTGAGGTAAATGACGAAGCCAGGCTCAATCAAGGATAAAATCACGACGGAATAGATCCTATTCGTAAAAAAATGCTAAAAAGAAAAAGGAGACAAGGTAGTTATAGCCATTAACAGCAGTCAGAACATACTGGTCTCTATTCGATGAGGTTCGCATAATTTCGACTCTCTCAAGGAGACCCGGGATAAACGGGGATAATTTCAAATGGCTAAATATTCTTGTAGACGAATATCCGGCTAGATCCGAGCAGAATAGATCCTCATAAACAGATAGGCTTTGAAAATAGCATTCGACGACGATTCAACCATGCTTAATTTTTAGTGTTATTTCTACATCTGTTCTATGAAACAGAATGAATAAATAATTCATTTCCAATAGACTGAAACTGCTGCTTATGTTGCTATTTTTGATGAAACGTCATCGAGCCGTGTGAAGTTAATAAAGTTATTATAACATAAAAGCAACCACGGGTCTGAGAGTAGTTCAAGGTCGACACTAGGAAGGGACGGAAAATGCCGAGGATGTTCTAATTGCCGTTAACATCTGAGCAATCTCAATGATAATATAGACAGCTGGCCTTCTGTACTGGACTTAGAAGAAAACGTTGCAAGAACTGGACAGGTATACCGGAAAGCTGTTGTCTATCCATGATGCACTTTGATCAAAAGCATATGTTTCCTGTACCTACACAAAGCCGTATATGGAAGGAGTATGATGAATATACAACATTATGACGAGGCTGGGAAAAGAAGCCGAGCAAATTATCTTGGAGAAAGTGAAGAGCATTTCTAGCCTTACTCCGAGAAGGCCTACCTCAAGACAATGACAAGAGAAAGGAATCTCAAGAAAGGACAAGAAAGAAAACATGCCTTAAGACGGAAGTTTTGTAATAAATAAGATATAAAATCGACCACCAAGTGTTGCCCTTACGTTGCATATAAAGTTATTGGAAACAACAAGAGCAAAATCCTGGAGCAGAATGGTAGAATAAGTTAGAGCATAGAATGCCATACATCGTACAAGTGGGTAAAGATAAGAACCTGATGTACATAATAGACAGTGCAGTACTACCTTAATCACGTGTAGAGTTTAAAGGGCCGGAGAAAATATCCCGGAGCACCAGCTTGATTAGAGAGCATTGAAATTCCAGAAACAGAGATATAGGATCAGAGCTCATACCCGTAAGAGTTGGTACACGACAGACTCCTAGACAGCCTAAGAACACATGGTATATCGATTATACCACACAACACTCTAAAAGGTAGCACTCCTTGTACAGTCAGGATATTAGAAAAAACAGAACAATAAAATGCCGCATTGCCTCTAACGCCATGGAAAGAAGGAAATAATAATAATAATAAGAAGAAACAACAAAGAAGACAAAGAATAAGAAGTTGAGGAAAAGAAAAAGATAACGCAAGTTATTTCTTCACTTAATATGAACCGTTCATTTTGGAAAGCATATACTAACTGGTCCTATGTTTTCGAACCAAATTTCTCCCTCACATACACACAGGAACATATTAAAAGTTTGCATTAAGAATAGTAAGAATATGATAGCAGTTTGTTCAACTAATTCGCTACCAATTTAATATTTCCGTCTCTTTCAGGCCTCCATGATGAAATATATGCACACAGTCCATCGCCTTGCAGGTCCCACCAGTACAGTAAGAATACACTTAGATTTAAATGCCATATAATCAAGCATGGAAGTAGAAAACCAAGCATGTTTTATTCCTACATTTAGTCACATGTTTGATTCCTGCGTTCGCTTAATTTTTAATCATTTTCAGAGGTTGAATCACTTGAAGAAGTTACTTTTCTGTATTCTACACCATGTGTTCAAGCCTTTCTCCCGTTCATATATATTTTTTTCGGCGAGTTTAAAACTCATCTGATGAAGCTTATCAAAGATAACGAAAGTTTGACCGAATAAAGATCTGGCTAACTGGTAATTATCTTACACCTTTCATATTATATTTATTGTGTTATATTCGTTTGCTGAGCAATCACAAAAGACCAGTCAATTGCATGTTGCATGTTCTAATTTGTCAATTACATTCTTCAGCTTCTCAAATAATAAGTATACTTGCTGTTATTATCTGTAAAAAGATATCATCACCTGGTTGAAATATGTTTATTAGTAATGTACCCACATTTCTACATCTCGAACATTATGATGTTGGTGAAAAACGATTTTTAAGCTAGTTTTGATGACATTTACTTAACTTACATAACTGTGGTATCTCAAAACCTGTTATTTCAGTGTGGTATTATCTCAACGCAATAGGCAATGACCAACAGAGAGATTGCAAGGTGGATTTAATTCTTCATGCAGCAGGTAATGTTTCCTCATACGTTTCCTCATATATTTTTGTCGATAGTTAAAAAGTTGTTTAATGTTTATTTATCCACCTATATATTGTTTTATTGTATAACATTATATTTTAGAATGTATTTATTCTCGATAGACTGGTGAGCCAAAGGCTCTTCCCAGACATTGTCGAGATGCAATAAAATGTACAATACAAATGGTAACATGTATCTAGATAAGATAGGAACTATCAAATATGGAAGATAATATAATAAAACTAATTGCAATAAAACAATAAAATTTAAGTTTCGTTAACAAGTATTTTTCTTCATTTTTGTTTCAAACCAGCAAGAGCTGAACATGATTTAACATTACTCGGTACATTGTCTGAGATCACAATTCACTGTATGTAAAATTGCATTAAACATTTTCAGTTTTACCTTTTGGAATATTCAGTTTATATTTTGTAGATAAAAGCGCATTGCGCCTATGGATATCATTGGCTGGAATAAAAGTGTTGAGATACTTTGGTGCTTGGTTGATTTGAACTTTATACATATTTTATTCATGAAAGTATTATTATATACATCATTTATTAGTATATCAATTGATGTAATGATTTTATTTATTTGTATCCATGTGATGATTAATTATACTGTCTATCAGTTGGGTTATTCATCTATTTTGTTATTGTTACTTCATGTTTTATTTATTTATAACTTCTTAACTGTTTATTAAAAAAAGAGCATGACAATGACCTTATCCTTCCTTCTCTCCAAACACTGATACATATGAAATACATGCAACACATGTGAAAGGCATTTTGGTCCCCAAATTCCGTATGTATTTCCAAACGACAGATCGTACAGCAGCATCTTTTTTCTCATTCTATTATGGTAAGTAGCATTTTTGTAAAAGTCAAATATATATTGTTACTAAATCTGTAAAAATTTGCAGCTACATATCCTGATGCAGCAAGTGACCCATGTTCGTGTTTCTCAGGTAATTGATACATTCTTTTATAAATGAAAAATAAATAGATTTGTTAAAAAAGAAGAAAAAAAACAACATTTTGAGAGTATAATGTGATTATTCTGCCAGCTTGGAAGAATCAGTAATGTAAATAAGAAAAAATAAACAAATGATGTATCAATACTGCCGTATTGTCCTTAAAGAAGGACACAACAAAAATGAAGATGTAGACTTTTGATTCTAACCTGTACAAAAGTTTGATTTTGAAGTTTATCTGAAACATATTTACATTGTCAAAAACAAAATACCACCAGAAAATAGATTCCACAAAATATCAATAGGGGGTACACATTCCTGCATTTCTTAAGACTTAACAGTTTAGTATCGGTACATTAAGTAATACAAATCTCAAATTCTAAATCTCTAAATGCTACGTTTTCTATCATTTACTATCTATTATTATTTCTTCATATATATCTTAAACATTCTTAAAGGTACTATTTTATCCTGTAATGATATTTTAATGGAGTTTCCTATAATAGAATTACAAAATGCAACATAAGTCCTCATGTTGAGTTTGTAGCTTTTCACACGGATAAATTACATATAAAAGAAACTTAATTCTCATTTTATTCACATCACTTAAACTACAGCTTTGCAGTCTTCAGAAAAATCAACAATGTCGACAACCATGGAAACTGCAATGACGACAACGAAACATAACCTTGATGCGAATACTACACCTGAGATTTTGCTTGGTAAGTAAACAGTAAATATTTTTTCTTAAAACAGTAAAGACTTTTTCTTTCTCATGCAAGGTTTGCTAATATCAACCCGAAAGCAAAATCTGGGGACACGGGCGACTTTCCCAAATGTTCCTGAAAAGGTTTGCACGGAACACTTTGTGTAAGATCTTAATTATCATATCATAGATTCATGAAATATTTTTAAAAGTTATCTCCAAGAAAGTTTTAAAAACGAAAAAAAAAAAAAAAAAACACGCGCAACGGCATGTACCATTCAAATAGTACAGTAAAACTAGCATCACAACGTGCACGTATCAACTAGCTGGGACCTGTCTGACCACGCGGGAATCCAAAATGTATGTCTGTTAATAATCTAGCACATGAAATAATTGTATCTAAACAACAGTGCATTCTTTCGCACAAAACAGAAAAAATACGGTTTAAATGTCATCAATCTTTGCTCTAAGAACATGTATTAATAAAGAGTACATATGTACATAGATCAACTGAAAAAGTAGTCATATATATATATATATATATATATATATATATATATATAGAGAGAGAGAGAGAGAGAGAGAGAGAGAGAGAGAGAGAGAGTACACATCATATGGCGAATAACATTCCTTTCAAGTGCACTGGATCCAGCAAGGGATCGCGTGTGTATGGGATTGATTAAGATAAATGCAATAAACTGACAACGAACAGTGCAAATCTAGTTTTTAACTAGCCTATGCGCTTTCTACTCTCATTGGGTCTTCTTCAAAGGCAAACACAAAACAGAAACTAGACAAACAATCGAAATTTTACAACAGTTTACATAACCATTTGTAAGGGAATTACAGCTTGAAAATGTTTGATGTGTCAAGCCTTTTCAAGCTGTAATACCCTTAGAAATAGTTATGTACTACTAAGCCGGAAATCGTTACCTACTGACAACATACACCGCAAAAAAAAACAAAATCATGCCTTTTATATGCGACTTAAGCGTGAATATATGTCCAGTACCATCTGATATTCACGGCTGAATTTTCATAAACCAGCTTAAATAATAGTATAGTGCACGAAAAGGTCGCAGGTTATTCCTCTTAATTCAGTGGAACCGCGGTGGCTCAGTCGATAGCGTGTCGGATCCGAATCCTACCGTGGTGCGGGTTCGAATCGTATCATAAAATCAGACAGGGTCAACTACCGTGGTTTGTCCTTGGGCAAGGCGTTTTACTGCCATTGTCTCGGCGCTAAGTAACCAACAGGTGTCGCTGTGCCGTAAAACACCAAAAGAAACCAATACCAAATCCTATTCATTCTGACAACACGCGGTAAATAACTGGACGATAGTAGTTATGGGAGATAATGTAGCCTCAAATGGGAATTGTATGGATTCAGTGGCAATTAACATTACGGCCGCCATTTTGAAATAGAACCGTATAGCCTCAGTGGGAAATCCATGTTAAAAAGTCCATAGGTTTAACATTGGGGAACTGTATGTCCACAAGGGGAATGGCTATGTTAAAAATGCTCCAGAGGATGAATAGGGTGGGACAATATGACCTCAAGAAAAAATGGTATGTGAAGAAATGTCCATAGGATGAACATGATGGGACTGTATAGCCTCAAGGGGAATGGTGATGATAAAAATGGTCCATAGGATGAACATTACGGTACAGTACAGTCTCAAGGCGAATTTAACATTTGCATTATTGATCAATACTCATCTTTACTGACCAGACCCACACTTACTGATCAGCAGCCACAACTATTAAGCAATGTCCACGCCTACTAACCAGCACATAAATTTACTGACCATCACCCACATCTACTAACTAATATACATACATACTGACCAGCACCGACCTCTGCTCACAAACAACCACACCTACTGACCATTACCTACACCTACTAATAGAGGCGTAAGCGTAGGATGTAAGGTAAGGCAGTTAAATAGAAACAAAACCCCCTATAATCATTACTAAAACACTACAACCCTATAACTCGACGACCGCTACAATCCTTAAAAACAAAACTGAACACTCTACAACCCCTATAACCATATATCCCCAAAGTGGGGTGAAAGGTGGGAAATATTGCTTAAGTTGTTTGGCAACGCCTTTAAGTAAAATGCCTAAAATAGTTGGAATGACTGAAATAGCTAAAGGATATTTTCCTCACTTTCTCAATACCGAAAAAAAATCAACGTCGTGCTCCCTAATTTTCCCCCGAAGCACACTACGACGACCGAGACGGCATGCAAACAGAACAAGAAGGGGAAGCTTTCTACCACTGGTACCAAACCCACTCTTCAAATCCTTTTGCATTTCAAAAAGAAAAGCTTAAATATTGTCGATCCGATGTCGACATTCTACGACGATGTTGTAGAAACTTTCGACAGTTATTTCTCGAGCACGGGGGTATCGATAAATTGAAATAAGCTTCAACCATTGCCAAAGCTTGTGGATTGGTGTACTTTACGAATTGTATGGCCAAGAAGACACTTGTTATTGTACCACCTCCAACGTATATATCCGAGAGCCGTCGATATTCGGCCACAGCTTTTGCGTATGTTACATTACTTGTGCGAAACTCAAGACAAGTTGATACAATATGGCACAAAACGGTGGAGGAAAGAATATTGGGTCTTATTACGTCGATGGTTGCGATTTGAAAATTCGTGTAGAATTTCACAGGAGTTTATGGCATGGATGTTCCACGTGTTATCATTACCGAGAACTGAACAATTCTTAAACAGGGTTCACCATGGAAGATTTGTACGAAAGAACGCACCAACGACGCCAGAGTTTAGAAATTCTAGGATACTGCGTGGTGGAAATTGTTAGAACACAACTACGATCGACGTTTGAAAACAGATCAAGAATTTCGACGAATCGTCGAAGACGACGATGTGATAGACATCAAAAACTTTGAATTCTCACGACAATTTGTTTGGAGGTCGGACGTACGTTACACGCTTGCTGCACGAAGCAGATATATCTCGAGGTGGACAGATAAAATAAATCCATGTCTTATCAACCACGTCGAAATCGTACGTAAAGATTTGATTCTGGTGAATTATGAAGAGGTCAGAGAGTTTGTTCTACCCAACGAGTTTGACAATGTCATCATTGCAGCTTACGTGACAGCCAATGCCCGTTGGCATATGTATCATTTTTACTTTAAAAGACATTAACGTCAATGCAGAGTTCAGAAGAGCACATTCAAAATCTACTTTGAAGCTGCGGGAACACATTTACCACTACCCTGTACACAAACTAAAAATACATTCTAGATTTGTGAACTATGTCAGTAATATAAGAAGACATGACCACCAAAACGTTGTTCACGACAAAATCATTCTGTGGAAAGTTATGTGATTATTGATGAATATTTCTCTACTCCTGTGGGAAGAAGAGATTCGTTGCACTTTATCCATTATTCTTACTTACCAAGAAGTGTGTGTTACTGATGGAATAATTTACGTGACTGGGAAAGTCTTGAATACGTCGCTTGGTAACAAGAGATTGCTGATTATGCTAACGACGTGTGAAACTAAGCCAAAGAAAGAAAAAATAACTTTGTAAATGTTAAAAAAATTATCCCATCGATAAAGATTAAACATATTTGTTTTTCTGTAAAACGTGTCTTGTGTCCACTATGGGCGTCTCAGAATGTTCAAAACAACTCTTGAGTTATGACTACATCCTCCGTTCTCAAAGTGATTGACGACAGGTCAGATCGTTAAAGTTGGGAGGCACTGTATTTTCGTCATCCCTTTAACATGTTGATTGCTGGACCTAGCAATTCAGGCAAAACGGAATTTGTCAAACATTTGCTAGAACACAAATCACTTTTGTTTGATGGTCCTCCACAACGCATCGTGTGGCATTACATAGAGTGGCAATAGGCTTACATGATACTGATAGAAAGTCAAGGAGAATCGATTTCGTTTGTATCAACGATTCCTCGCGAAGACGATGGGATGGTATATGGCTCTAGTCAAACGCATCTCGTTTCTCTTCGAATATATATTTGGGGAAGATGAAGAAAACATTGAAATTAACTTTGGCTTACACGAAAAGGACAGCATCGCAACGCTAGTATTATTTACATTACTCAAAATGTATTTCAGTATCCGACCATTATGTGGTGTTCTCCAAAAGTATTAGAGAGAAATCTGAAGTCCAATTATTGGCTAAACAATAAGGAACGCCCTGGTTGAATTATGCTTATGACGATGCCACTCATTTGCCACATGCGTATTTACTGACTG
The DNA here is from genome assembly GCA_029931535.1 of Margaritifera margaritifera. Classification (NCBI taxonomy): domain Eukaryota; kingdom Metazoa; phylum Mollusca; class Bivalvia; order Unionida; family Margaritiferidae; genus Margaritifera; species Margaritifera margaritifera. The sequence goes on from JAQPZY010001607.1 coordinate 3,666,324, forward strand.
ATTTAAAACCTACCTCCTCAGATTATTTGAGATTTCATACCGATTAGTTTCACGATTGGTGTCAAGAAGGAGGTCCAGTGATTGACACGTCGCTTTCCTACTTTTCGTCTGTCAAAGAAATAAAAACTATAAAAACACCATTCACTTCCTTCCTCCCTGACATTATTCAACATGACTTCCTTTCAAGCTCATCCTTCTGCCAAACTGACTCTCGCACTGTCTATCACATTTTTTCCAAGACTGTTTGCTATTCTGGGTGGAAACACGAACATAGCACCTCAGTTGAAAGACATCAACTACAACTTATTATTCAGTATTTTCGATACCCCATCGAACTGAACAAAGGACTCAATTTGATGTTTGTGTACTCTAATCTCGTCGAGTAAAACGTGGTTCGAAACACGGATCCTCTGTTACTGAGAAGCATTCCATTTAAAGTCGATTCTGCATTAGCTTCTTGCGATGAAGGAGGAAACGCCTATCAAGTTCATCGAAAATATGTGCATCTTCATTATCCTCCTGTATTATATTCGTCAAAGGAAACATCACTGTAAAACTACATTTTCGAAAACTATTCTCGACTGAGTGGTAACTCATGTATCCTGTGTACCGAGGAGTAGCTCGACAACGAGGACATTGTTGGGGAGTATGTTTTCATCACTTTTTCGTACTGTAGCACCTGTATTGAAACGTATGGTCTCCGAAGGATTGCATGCTTTAAACAATGCTGCCGTGACGCAAGAAAAAGAATTCATTCGAAACGTACTCATCGACAAACAGATTCCCAAAGAAGCATTACTCAATGCAGGAAAAAATGTGTTCAAGATCCAGACAGGAAAAGAACTGCTTAAGCCTGTGAAATACCTATGTAAACAGTTGATTCATTCTCCATGCCACCACAGGGACAAGCCATAAAGAGACATCGAAAACCATTAAGACCTCACAGACAAGAAGAAGAATATTATTAAAAATGATGAACGGATATTCTTGTGAATGTTTCAAGACAGAACTTGATATGTTTGACATGCCACCAACGATGATAACGATGCAAGAGCCCCAGTGCGTATAATTCCATCCAGTGTCGTCTCTGACGACATCAGCTTTCATCGAATTTGATATAAAAAGTGAAACCGAAGATTACATCGATCTGATTAACAGTTACTTGTACCTGAAAGTGAAAGTCATCCAAATGGACAACTCCAATCCAGATGCCAATGCTAGAGTGACTCCCGTCAACAATTTCATGCATTCATTATTCTGAGAAGTGGATTTGTAATTTAACAACAAACTCGTCAGCAGCAGCATAGCCACTTAAACTTACCTCCCTTACCTAGAGAATCTCCTAAATTATGGAAAAGAAACCAAGAACACACACCTCGATGCGTCTGTGCCGTGGAAACCTAACGCGTTTGGCAAGTTCAATGACACAGTTTTAATTGCTGATGATGACTTAGACCACAATGTAAGATTTAACTACCGACAAAAGAAAACCAAACAAGGGCGACATTTATAAATTATGGGTTCTGACACTTTAACCAGTGATTGCTTGACAAGTAATTGTTGAATGGCGTGGATGTACGTCAGAGACTGCATCGAAGTAGCACCGTGTCCCTTTTGATGGCTTATGCTAATGAGAACAAAACCAACATCAAAGAAGCCAGACCCTACGTGCGAGGTGTCAAAGTGTTACTTAAAGTTGGAAACGACATCAGTCAGGCTCTGACCAAAAGCACAGCCAAAAATCTCGTATGACGAGTGGAAGTCAAAACCATCACCATTGCCGCTGGACTCCAATCCAAGATCAAAGATCATGTTTTCCAATGTCAGCTCCCTAAACGTTTGTTCATTGGCATCGTCAGCAATGCTGCCCTCAATGGAACCATTCATCAAACCCCTCTCCAGTTCCAACACTTCAACGTTTCTAGATAGAAGTCACGCGAGAGGGCCAGACCATTCCATACCAGACCCTTTGAACCTAACTTTTCCCAGAATAATTACTTGTGATCTTACTTTACTATAAAGCCACAGGACAATTGGGAAAAAACAGTGACCCACGGCATTTTAAATGACGTCTATGCAGGATGGTATTGTTTATGGCGATTTGATTTCACCCCAGACCAAGGCAGTGACGAGGGACGTTTCCATCCAAAACAGTCAGGACAACTCCGTGTGGAATTTCATGTTGCAGTAGTCCTTGAGAACACAGTCAACATGATCATGTATGCAGAATTCGACAAAACCCTCGAAATAAGCAGTCTCAGAGAAGTGATCTTAGACAATAAACAACATAGTGTCTCAATGACCAGAACATGAGAAACACTATGTCTCCTGTTTTGCTCACTACTTGCCTGAAAGAATCATACTCCACTCCTGGCCAGAGAACAATGTTATTATTGTCATATCGATCATCGTTTTCAAAAACAACATGACAAATATTTAATGATGAGTCACGATAAAAAAAAGTTGGAAGATTATCTAGAAGAAGCATTAAATCTCATCCAAGAAAAGAACATGTTGAAAGAGTGGTGTAAAGACTTGATAGACCATTCGAAACCTCTAAACACTCCCTTTGAGACGAAACGCATTGAAGTCCCTTCTACATAGAGAGTGCTGATACTTCCCGTTCTTCGACTTACTTGACAGATCTCTCTATCGAAAAAATCAAATGTGAAATCGTTGCTTATCATTACCTGTGAGAAAGAAAAATAATACCTGGGAACGTTATTACCTCCTGACACAGAGTTTATACACACCTCCCATGAATCCAGTGGTCTATGCTAAAGCTGAAATACATCATCGAAAACCTAAACACATTAGAGCTTATGTCATTAACACCGACGATAACAAGAAACCCACTGAGTGACAGTTTACTTTCCCAACGACCACAGCGTGTAATATTCTGCTTTTGTATGGATTACCTGCTATCGAAGACGATATAACAGACTTTATGAGAAGAAATGCTGTATCCACCCAATTTAATAATGTGAGATTATAAGAAATTGATTCGATGATGCGTGGACAATATTGTGTGTATTTCTTCATCAAAGACGTTTTGGATTTTCATTAGAGCATTTACTGACTTGTTTTAGAAGCAATTAGCCTAGAAACAATGATGCAAATAGAAGTGTGGTTGAGTGATCGATCATTATGATTATGTTTTCTTAGCTCGGGAGTATAGGGTCCATCAATGGCAAAATGAAACTGTCCTAGATCAATGGATCAAAGACCAATGGTGTCAACCTTGTCAATAATTTGTGAATTTGTATTTGATTTAAATTTTGAAATCACACTAGTGTACATGAAGACGAGGGACTGCCCTAATCCTCACTCTTCGTGTCTGTGTTAATGATTGATTTATCGGGGCTTATTAAAACAAAATGTGTTGATTTTCAAATTGTATTGGTTTGTTTGTGATTTTCTTCTAAAAGTTCTTTTATATGCTCTTTCATTTTCTCCCTATCGATCTTCTCTGTTTACCGTGCTTGAATCTGAAAGTTACGTGACACGTCCTCTAGCATTCTGATCGGAAAATGACTGCACAGATGCTCCTGCATTCTGATTGGTAGATAAAAAATATACCGTGCCTGAAATGTGTCACGAATTCTGATTAGTAGATACTCAAATTTTCGATCCGAGTCTTGTCTATATAAAACTGTGCGTTCGCTCATTATGGCATCGTCGTACATGCCCGAATGGGCGCACACGACGTTAATTCAAGCATCATCATCATCATCATTATGGCATTCTTTGTCGAATTCGTCAAGAATGACCAGCCAATTCTGCAGTGTGGGACGAATGAGCACGCAAATGTTAGAAAAGGTGGAGCATCGTTTTTTTCTTTCTTTTAGTTTTGTTTATAAGGATTGTAGGGCTTCTAGGGTTATCAGGTTGAAGAGCTTTAGTTGTGATTATGGGAGTTTGATTTCTATTTACCCACTTTACTTTATATCCTTCCCTTACACATTCGTTAGTAGGCGTAGGTGATGGTGAGTAGATGTAGGTGACGTTAAGCAGATATAGGTGCTTTTCAGTAGGTGTGGCTACTGGTCAGTAAGGATGATTAGTATTCAATATCGCTAATGTTTAATTTCCCTTGAGGCTATACCGTCCTATAATGTTCATCCTATGGACTATTATTAACATTACCATTCCCCTTAAGGCTATACGGTCCCATCATGTTCATCTTATAGACAGTCTTTTCACATACATTTATTTCCTAATTCCATAAAGTTCCACCCTATTCATCGTATCGACCATTTTTATAATTACCGATCCGCTTGAGGCCATCCAGTTCCCAATTTATTAAACCTATGGATTTCTTAACATGGAATTCCCATTGAAGCCATACAGTCTCATTTCAAAATAGCAGTAATTGTAATTCCCACAGAGGCTATATGGTCACATTTAAGCTACTGCATCTCCTATTACTATTCACGATATATTATCTGTTCTAAGCATAAACATTTTATAATTGGTTCAATAATGAAACAAAATAATCAAGAATTACACACAATACCTAAAGACGAAAAACAAAACTGAAAGAAGATCAATTTCTAGACACACGAGTAATTAATATAGCAAAGTCACCAAATACAATTAAGACGAGAATAATATTTATATATCGAATACATGGAGAATTATGTATGATGCATTGAAATTGTTTCTTTCGTAAATAAAACACTTTTTTGCAGATGTATACATGTTTCACTAAGACATTAACAATAGTTTCCTTTGCAGATGTTCATATTTGCAGCAAGGTGTCAACGATTGCTGACGCTGCATATAACTTAACTATCAAGCACCCCAATGCATCCGACTGTACTACAGGCGACCATGCCTCCTCAGAGGCATTAGTCTTCAGTAACTGTAATGTTGGATCCGCGACCATGTGGATAAGAGGTGAAAATGTATGTATTCAAAAGAAAATATGGAGTTTTTTCAGTACATCATGGTATTTTGCGAAAAAGAAAACAGAAATCGGTCAAATTATCAGATGATACATACATACAAGAGGGACACACACATACATACATACATACATACATACATACATACATACATACATACATACATACATACATACATACATACATACATACATACATATATGGATGGTAGATTAGATTCATGGATGATGATCTGGGGATGAGTGATGTATATCGAAACCTTCAGTAGTTTCAAATTCGAAAAGGGAAGTGTATAGACAGTGTGCAATGTTTCTATGAACGCGTGAAGTGTTTTGAGTTACTTTCAAATATCTTTTTGTATATGTTTTGATCAACAATATTAAAAATCAAATCATACATACCCATATCATAATATGAAACATAATACATGATAAGTGATATTTTCATGTGTATGCGTTTTTTACCATCTAGTCTAAGTGAATTTGTGATGTATTCATTTTTTCCCAAGTCGTTTAGCCCTTGACGGAGGATACAAGCATGTAAAATTAAAATAAACTCTATAAAAGTTTGGGATTTTGCATTGAAATATGTCTTGTTTTATCATTAAAATACAAGAGTCTATAACTAATTTTTTAAGCATGTCTTGTACACGTCTTGTACACTAAACAGAAACGTATCAGGTTGTAAATCGGTTTCAATAAGACAAGCATATGTAATAAGAAATTTGCACTGCATCTATGATCGGATGGTTTTAATTTCTACAGGTAATGGAAATGTGTAACCGAATTCCTCTATATGCACCCATAGCAACTTTCGGTGCGCTGGGTGTATATCAGCCTACTGGTGGTAGAGCCGGAATTTTCTTGGGCTGTATCCAGGACGGTTTCAAGGTAAACTGTTATGACGAACAAAATGTTATAGTACTTCTTTCGTTTGTCTGCTAACAAACCATAACTTGACTCAGTCAACAAAGCAACATGCCATGGGTCACAGCTTTCACTTTTGGGGCAGGAATCAGTGCCTGATTATTCAATATGCAATATGGACAACATACACACAGAGACTCACACCATAATCATCATATTATAACGAATAAACAATTTCCTGTAAATTGGTACCATGGACACCTAAATCTAATCCAAAACAGAGACAAATATACTCTAAAAAGGGATAGGAACTGCATTCATGGGTCCTCTCAGTCCAATTCTCCGTGGCCAAACTGTTACATTTTCATGCAACACATATTTCAACTTTACTCACCAAATCTGATTAAATTTGCTGGTGAACTAGGAGTTTAACAACTGTCAGAAATTATGTTGTATTGTGTTAAGCAGGATGCAATTTTTCGACCAGATGCTTCTAGTTACCCAAAACTAAATTTGCCATCTCTCCCCTAATTTTTGTTGGATTTTTTTATGATCAGCAACATCCTATTTCTAATACAAAACAGTTTATATCTGAAAATATGTTTGAAATGAAAAAATACAACATTTAGACATTTAATTTTAATTGTATTTTCAATAAAAAATTAAATATATCAACAAAAGTAAATATATACATTAAATTTTCATAAACATGTAAAACATGAAACTGACGATTTATAGACTGCGAAATTCACCAATGAATGTCATTTAAGACAATTGGTAGCTTGTGTCTTTGCAACTTATAACATTTTTCCCAAGGCCAGAGAAGCACAATAGGTCAAAGTAAATTCTCAGACCAATACACAATATACCTATTCAAATGTGTATAGGTGTACACTAAAGAAACAATGGCAGCGGACCCAGAGCAGTGAAGCACGATAGTTCACAATGATTCTTGAGGTCAAATGCATTATACATGTTCAAATATGAATACACTAATGAAGCTATGGCAAGATAAAAGCACCCTCAAAACAATTGCCCATAGTGATGTGACCAGTGCCATATTTTAGAGCAAAATTGCAAAGCGTTTCAATATAAATAACCATAAAAAGTGGCCGTGTAATAGGAATATACAGCTGCGGGGAGGCCCTACATCATTGGACAGTGATTTATATCTCTCTGATGAAAACCTAACCAATGTCTGTGTGGTTCTATCCCAGTATGGTGATAAGAAGTAATCCTGGTGACCTTTGCTAGGCACGTTAGATATGTTTCAGTGAAGCCTTAGCATCACCACCTGACTGCAGAGGAGCATTCAAGCTAATCAAACTCTTCCACCTTGTTCCAATGACAAGAGATAACATGTGTTTCTTTAATCTCATAGATAACTAATGATGTAGGCCACAAAATGATGCGCTAGATAATGAGATCTCAAAATTACATTAAGTGTATAAGCACGGGAAATACATTAAACTTGACATCGTGACATACAGAAATGTGACGCAGTGAACGTGTCTTAAACTGACTATTCATCCGAAAATCATTTGAGAAGTATTTTTGCCAGAGTAACTTCAACCATTCGCAGGTAACATGACTAATTAGAACACAAACTATCATAAATTTTAATGCCATGGAGAATACGTTCGATGAATTGCGGAACAATTTAGTACATCGCAGCATACAGAGAGGTAGGCAATGATATTTTAGTGACAAAGGACTAAATTGAAAGATATTGCCATCAGTAAGCCAGTTCAACATTTCTGGATATATACATTTCATAGAACCTAATCTGTGCCTGGCATATTAAATATAGGTACAATCAGATCCTTTATTCTCAGCTAAATGTGAAGATAAATACAATTATGATCCCATAAAACACTAATCTAGGATGGACATTTCTTCATCTTGGAGATGTAACAATGCACCTAATACAAACAATTGTACAATGGTAATTCAAATTATACTTGAAAACATTTCTGGTGTATATTTAATAGTGTCAGTCAACAATTATTAAATGAAATGGTTCATGAGAATATGATATCAACTTCTGCTACAAGGTTACACTATGTCAATTGCTCTCTGATCAACATATTTCGATTTGGACACACTGGAAAGTTCTGTACTAAAAAAACCCAAATGTACAGCATAATATATAGGAGACAATAACTGTGTAAAGAGTCCTGTCAAGGGTACCTAGAAGGGGGCGAGAGGGGTTGTGTGAGCCAAGAGGCAGAAGTGGCTAGTGGTGACTAGATTTCCCATCGTAAATTACTATACAGAACTGGATTTTTTCAAGAAACGTTATACTCCTCAACAAGCCACAAACATACCAAAGCTGACCGTTTTGCATACTCAGTCTGAATCAGTTAAATCTATCTATTTATCTATATATCAGTATATATATATATATATATATATATATATATATATATATATATATATATATATATATATATATTGTGACAAACTAGGCATATTAATAGCCAGAGACGACTAGAGACACTGTATTTGTGGTGGATCCCTATCAACTTTTTTAACTGGTTGGATAACCTCTGTGCATTCAGGCCGGATTAGGTGACGGTATACTTTTCAATCAGGCCTCAGTAGAAGTGTCTGAATGTGAAAATTATCCATAAATTAACCATGTTAGTAATAGTAGTCATATTAGGGTTTGTAACGCCAATGTTACTTAAAGAATATTACTTCTAAGAGGTTTCGTTAATTTATGAGAATGGGGAATAATCGTAAGGCCTGAAAATATGGAACAAAAACTACTTGCTAGTTCGGAGCAACATTTTTATAGTATGTCCAGTTTCAATTTTATTGAGAAAACCTCTTTGATTATCATCTAATACTTTAATGCCTAGTCTCATCTCAAAGAATTGTCAACATTTCGCTTTGTATTATTTGTAAATATTAGCGTAGAAGTATTCTTGTACAGTTTATTATTTTTATTTGTCTATTTCTACTATTCGCCCTCCTAAATCTATCCTGCAGCTTGTCACAAGTTGTTTTTGTACTTTGTCTGAAGGTCCCCGTTTCGTTGAATAGACCATAGTAAGTTTGGATGGTTGAACAAATAGCAGTTACATCCCGTGTCACTTTTTTATTCTTATACAATTCCATAATATAAACTTACTTCCTTCGATAACACTGAGTTAAAATATCTGAAACTTTCATACTTCATCAATGAAAAGAAAAAGCTAATGAAAAGCACTGTTATTGTTGTGAATGTGTCGGAGATATGTAAAATCTTAAAAGATTATTCGTTAGTCAACATTGATGAAGATGAACTTAGGCGACGTGGTTGGAGCCTAACAGCGATGTGCAGGTCGACTTTCAAATTGACCCTTTTGTTTCTGAAGTACTGGAGAGCCAACGGGGTAAACCATCAAAATCTTCTTAAGTATTTCATCCTCTTTTAAAGCAAAGAAAAGGAGGCTGAGAGAAACAAATCAGGTTGGAATCCTTAATCAATTAGTACACTTTCGCATTTAAATGGAAACTACATTATATATATATCTAGAATTATTTGCATCAAAATGATACTTGAATGCTAAAAATAGTCTCAAACGACAATATTACCAAGGATATTGTATGAGAAATTGAGTACTACTTTATTTTGAGCTTTGAAAGGACAAATTTATATATATGTATGTATATATATATATATATATATATATATATATATATATATATATATATATATATATGTATGTATATATATATATATATATATATATATATATATATATATATATATATATATATATATATATATATCTATATATATATATCTATATATATATATATATATATATATATATATATATTCAAATACTAATTTTTTTCATCTGTTAGCGTAAAAATATATAATCGTTTTTTAGGGAACGAATACGTAAACTTTGAATGTAGTGAGTCGTACTGTTTACAAAGCACCACAAGTATCACAAATGAACACAAAGAGAAAACTGAATCTATAAATTTGATGTGTTGAGATATATTTCGAAACGTGCAGTCACAACACTGATGTGAATGTATCTGCATCCCATCTCACGGGTTACGCTAGTATAGTATTATTATTGTTTTTATTATTAGTATTATTATTATTAGTAGTAGTAGTATTATTATTATTTATAGATCGCTGCCCAGACGTGCAACCACGGAGTTTCTATAGAACACATCACAAAGGGCGGAGTATTCGCGAATGATCCGTCAAATTATTACATCGTTAGGTGGTAACACTCTCCTCAAAAGCAAGTAGTTATTATATCTGTGAAATAAAGCATCTCCTATTCTTTCACTGAAATTTTTCTTCTTTGTTTGTCTTATTTTTTTATTATTATTATTTTGTCTACTTTGCGTCTACATTATCAAGTAAAGCTTTCTGTAAACGCAATTGTGACTCAATATATCTTATCTTCCTTTGTGCATATCTACGAAGTTTCATCTGAAGGTGAAATACTAACTTGAATTTTTTAATTTATATTGAAAGATCAGACTGGTATTCTAAATTTATCTTTAGCATCAATGCCCGAATCTCCATCGCGAAATAACAAGTCCCAATATCACACATAAGTCCTATCGGACACAACGAAAACCAGTACACGCCAAACGTAAGAAACAATTACAATAAATCATATATTTTTAACGGTCTCGAAATTTACGAAATTTGAAAGATTTACCTATAGTCATTTACTAGTTAAAGAGCTTTTGACAATATCGGATATTATGGCTATCTAACTTTTTGTTTGTCTGCCAATCGTTCAAACAAAAACGTCCGGTGTAGTATATAATGGTTCTTCTACAGACGTTCCAAACGTTTCAATTATATCAGACTGTCTGTGTCAGACTAAATTTAACAGAAAAAAGGATGACGAAATTATCATCAGAGTCAAAATAATAGATTATAAAATTATATAACCCAACAGATAATGATCCACTCGTTTTTGTCAAGGCGTAAAGGATATGACACATTTATTGTAGCTGGAACAAATTGTTCTGTTTGTTAAAGCTCAAAGTCAAAAATTTGATTCTTGTATGATTATGCTTTCCGTACAAATGTCATGTATAAATAAATTAGAACAACATAAATCCTAATATTTCAAATGTTCACACACATATGTATTTGATTATGATAATATTTTAAATCATAGGAATATTAGAAGGCTTACTGAAGACGAACAGATTTCGCTTAACGGTCCTATTTTATATACCGAGCTACCAACTGTCTTCCTATCGTGCCTAATCACAAAAGTTCTGGAAAAACATCGGCCATTGTCTTTTTAAATCTATACATTTTGCACATAATACTGGTCAACTTTCCTCCACTCAAAAAGTAGGTGTATCACTCGTATTCCTGAAGGTGATAAACCAAAGCAGTTTGGGCAAAACCGGCGACCAATATCCCTTCTAAAGGCATCTTATACAATTGCATCCAGTTGCAATTCTGATCGTTTAAAATCTGTTTTCTCAGATGGCATAGAAAAAGATCCAACAGGATCCATTAAAGGCAGATACATGGGAGAAAATATCAGAAAATTATATGATCTTATGTTTCATACTTAAAACAATATACCAATTTTATTTGATCAACCTGAATAAGTTTATTAGGAAAATAAGAAAGCAAACTATAATATACCTGCTAATCTTTCGCGTTTTTGAATTCTCTCTCTTCCCCATCCACATCACCCTCCTCTCTCTCTCTCTCTCTCTCTCTCTCTCTCTCTCTCTCTCTCTCTCTCTCTCTCTCTCTCTCTCTCTCTCTCTCTCTCTCTTTCAGCTATTAACAATATATTTAAAGTAATGTAATTAAAGATTCATAATGTAGTCACCCGTCCATTCTATACATTTATATTTCATTACAAATGTATATCTTCCATTTGCACGAAATCCCTTTCGGTATATCGCTGCTTCCAAGGCTCCATCATCTTGACATCGCTTATAAAATGATGGGGAACAAACTAAAAAATAACGTATCTTAAGGAAAGTTACCTGTAAAGATTTCTTCGAAGAGAAAAGTTGAGTTCTTTTTTGAATACAGTAGAAAGATTTCAACGTTTAATACTTGGATGTTTATAAAGTCCCTCAGGACACACACACACACACACACACACACACATGTATATATATATATATATATATATATATATATATATATATATATAGAGAGAGAGAGAGAGAGAGAGAGAGAGAGAGAGAGATGTTAGGCAATTATTACAGGAGAAATTATCTCCCATAGTATTTTAACTATCAATGTTCAAAGCGATTCGTTAATAGTAAGTTTTAATAGAAATAAAGTATTTTAAATGTAATTATTATTCAGTTTCTCAATTGAGACGCGTTCGCCTGTTCGAAATCTACATACATATGCATACTTTTATATGTCTATCTCTTATAAGTAAAGACAAATTCGAAAATACAGATACGTACATACCATTTTTACGGTGTCCCGACAAAAGCACGCCGACAAAAGAGCGCTGACAAAACTGAAATCCCCCGACAGAATCGCGCAAAAGGAACGTAGAAAACACTTGAACGTTTTGAAAAAGTAATAAACGCTATATTTCTCCATATTGAGATATTAATGAATGGATGATGTTATTTTTTCTTTAACGCTGTATTTCTGCATATTGAGATATTAATTAATAAACGATGCTTAATGATCTTTAATGCTGTATTTGTTAGCTTTTTTTTACTAGAGACACACGATTTTAATTGTTGTACGCTTTTGTCGGCGCTCTTTTGTCCTGAACGCTTTTGTCGGCGCTCTTTTCTCGGCGCGCTGTTGTCCTGCACGCTTTTGTTAGCGCTCTACAGTTTCGTATTTTGCATTAGATTTTTAAAGAAAAAAAATTACCCAGGTTTTACTCACAGGTTGTCCTGACTATTTTAAAAAGACCTTGTATATCTTAGGTATTGTTAAAAGAACTTTTCCCTTTACTTTGGTGTATGATTGATGGGTGCAAGTTGGGTTATAGAGTATACAGCTTGGTCTTACTTAAGATGTGCACCTCTCAAAAAATTGCTAGCTCCGCTTGGTCATTTTCACTTTCTGGACTTCAAAGGTAAATATATAAAAAGAGCCGATAACTTTTTTACTTTTTATATATTTTGTAATTCATTCATTGTACGTTCAGAGGCTGATATTGCCTACTCTGGCAAAATTCGTTTCCCTAATTTAATAACTGCTGAAAATAGTGTAATTTTGACTAATTTAGGCTGATTTTTCGAGTACTTTGGAGCGGCCATTTCTGTCTGCTGTGTGCTTAGATCATGTCCAATTTCCACAAGTACAATATGTAAAGAAAGTTCAGCCACAGTACATGAAATTAGCATAGAAGTATGCTAACATTCTCTCCATTGTGCATGTTGGAAATGCAAACAACTTCAACTTACACCTGTCACTCTCTCAGAAGCACGTAATATCTGTAGAGCGCCCCCTTTGTAGGGGTGGCCATTTTTACAATTAGCCACCTTTTTCATTTTGGTGACGTCCATGACACAAAGGAAGCCCATCGCAGAAGTTCATATTGCTCGACTGCTAAATTCAAAAGTGTCATATTTTGTGTGGTTCTATATTCTATATTTCTTCATCTATATATATATATATATATATATATATATATATATATATATATATATATATATATATATATATATATATATACACAGTGAATCTCCTCAAAACCGAAACCTCACAAACCGAGACCTCAGCGTTCAGCGTACCGGAATCCTCTCAAGACCGAATGTTTTTTTACATATATGCATACATATCTTATGAATATAATCCTGTGTTAAATGCACAACAGACCCTTATTTGTATATAAATACATGTATTATATCTGTACAGAGATAATAAAAAACACCACTCATATGGTACATCACAGCAGTATAACGAAAGAAAAACCAATTTTATCAGACTGTTCTAAATTCCAAACAAAATACTGTCTTTGTTCATGGTTTATGTATTATACTATATGTCATCATCGACAACCGTGACAACAATATATATGAATTAAACTGAAAGTAAGCAGAAAGAAAAATGCGATGATGAAAATAATGTTCTCGCTATATTTAATTTAACATGGAACTTTCTTTGAATTTAACATAATAAGGATCATTGACTTTTTTTTTCTTAACTACTGTCCACGTATTAGGAAATAAAAATACTGTTTGAAAGTTGAAATAGAGAACTCTTGAGTAGTATAATTTAAATTCCGTAAATTTGACTAAGCGTTCTATTTAGGTATACTAGAAAACTAGTTGTAGTCCTTAGCACGGGACTAAACAAGAGTTACTTCCCTTGTACCATATCACTCGAACTTCGTAAATAAGTCGGTATTTGTACTTTCCGCTTCTAACAACACTGTTTACAAAATGCACTATTGAATATTTCCATCAGTAGATCTAACAAAAGTAGCGTGTTGACATTAAACATCTACCCCGAACTTAATTTGAACACTGACATGCTTTATATACATGTTTATTTTTATTATTATTATTTTATTTTTATTAGACACATAGAGAAAATTGAGAGTCTTAAAACAATGAACTTCAGTCATTGAGGAAAGGATATGTGAATCAAAATCGTGGGGGTCATATTGTCATACTAATTTGATTTCTTACTTTATGTATCAATGTCTGTTTTATCCAATAATATGAAAAATTTACTATCAGCAATATACTCTCATATACAGTAATTTGCAACGAAATTCTTTCAAAATTTCTTCCAGAAGTTTTCATAAATTATTTAACTTTAAATGTTGATAGATTTAGACCAATAAGGGAAAATTTATACACAGATATACCAGATTGAATAAAAAATAAAACCGCTTCCCTTAATTTGCCAAAAAATACAATAAATAGTTTCTAAATGCAAATAGTTTCTAAATGCAAGCGAATCAATTATAAACCCACCAAGAGATCTGTATAGGCACAAAATATAACCTTGATAAATATAATCATTGGTTTAATAAATACCCAATTAATACACCAGATATAAAAACATTTGAAAATGAATTTCATATTTCTGTTAATATCTATGAACCAATGGGCAAACTTATAAGTCCAGTTAGAGTAACAGAAAAAGAACGAGACACTCAGGTAGATAATGTTAATAATATGATATGAAAAAAATTATAATGACTTGGAGTGATAATAATTCATTTAGCGGAATTTTAGAGATAGATTTAGAAGTACCAATATATTTGCTTAATTATTGTAAAGCTTATCCTTTGGCACCAGAAAAGAAAAATATTTCCTAGTGAGGATGATTTATCTCCACTACAAAAGAAATTCATAGAAGATAAATAGGGTACCAAACCTTTGGTACCTAAATTATTAGGCACGTTAAAAAAAGAAAATATGTTAATCACTATCGAAATTTGAATTTGCTTGTTAAGTTAGAAATAAAACTAACACATCTTCGTAGAGTGGTTATATGCCTTTATTGTGCTAAAAGAAGGTAAGTTGTTGATGTTTAACGTTTACTATTTCAAGGTACAGAACCAGTTTGGTGATAACATGAAGCAAAACATTAACGAATGATACAGATTTTCTGTGCATCAGTGTTGACACAGACTGTCTTTGGAAAAGAGATGGAAAATTTAATAAAGAGAAATAACGTAAAAATGTGTACAGATGAAAAAAAATAGTTTAAACTTTAAAATGATATTGCGTGTGCAAGAAGAACAATAATAGATACAGATATGGTATTAGTTTAAAGAACAAGATTACAGTATTAGCCAAAAAATGTACGGTGCCTTTTGTATGCTAGAAATAAGTTGTTGGTGTATGACTTTTACTACAACAAGCTAAAGAATCAATATGGTAATAAAATGAAGTTAGTATTGACTGATACAGATTTTCTGTGCTTTAATGTTGAAACAAACAACTTTCACCATGATATAAAACAAAATATACAGTTTTACGACACCAGAGATTACAAAAATGATAACTTATATGGAATACCATTAGCTAACAAGAACGTTGTTGGATTCTTTAAAGACAAAACGAATGGCGTATGAAGACAGACGTTTGTGAGGTTAGAAGTAAGACATATGCTATTAGAACTGATATAGGAGAGAAAAAAGTAGGCAAGGATATTGAGAAATACGTCGCTTAAAATAATCTAAATTTAGATATGTATACAGATTGCTTATTTAACCAAACTATAAAGAGATGGATTTAATTATATCACATCATCACGAGATATACAATGTCACAATAAACAACGTTGCTCTTTCACCATATGATGGATAACATGAATGGATTGCCATATAGATATGTTTGAATAACCTAATATCGACAATAAAGGTTTCCTTCTTCCACCTTGCAATCAAATGGATATTCCAGCCTCATTAAAAATGTATTTATTTCCTTCCCTTTTAACTTTTCAAATATTCAATATATAATAACTGTTGGTACAGTATCATTTTTATTATAAATGTTTTTCATAGACATTTGTATTATTTTGAGTAAAAGACTACAAAAATGTAACATTTTCACGAAGATCTTTTAGGACAGAATTATATTTTTGTACTATTACCCATATACATATTCCATAATGCCTAGCATTTGAAAGCTAACTTTGTTACGTTGGTTGCTATCTTTTTTACATCAGTTTTATCCGCAAAAAAACATCCATAAGAAACGATGTATTAGTCTCCTGGTATATGTTAATAAGTAATTCTAGCGATTTATTTAATTTACAAACAGAATCTATTATAATTAAAATGTCGTCTCTTAAAAGCCATTTTATGCTGTAAGTCGTATTGTACATAAGGGTTGGACAGATAATTAAAATAAAATCAAAAAAGTTTGTATATTATGTTTCCACCCAAACAAGTGCAAATATTGTCTTTCCGCAATTTGTAACATCACATATAATTATATTAAGAGATTCTTTTAGATATATTTATGAAATTGTCAAGTTAAGTTGTTTAGAATCTGATCAAAACATCGAGATGTCGTGGCTCTTTTACAGGCTTCGTTGCATCTAGAAGAGAATTGGCTTTACTTGGTTGTTCTGAATAATTATCTGTGCATCAGGAACAAAATGGATATACATTTTGTTTGCATCAATATTTCCGTTTCTGTTTATCTATAGGTTTATTCCTCGATGAACATTTGCTAATCTATATCCTGTTTCATGTATGTGTGTTTCTTTAGTCCACAATAGACAATAGCAATCAGTACAACAAGTATTGACACTAATATTACTAACATAATTTTCTTTTTACAATTTATCAAAGGCATATTTCGTTGCATCAGTAAATTGCCGATCTAATTTATGTGAATAAAACATGTTAGGTAATCCTTCCCCAGTAATCATTAGTTTGTTTTCAATTGCTGAATTGACATACTTCTCAGGATATCTTTCTGTTTTCTTTTCACAGTATCAACACTTCTTTTGGCTAATTCTTGTTAAGGTCGTATTAGCTAGCTATATCAATAATTCTCTCGTGATATAATTATAAAAGAAACAAATTCTATTTCTGTACATATCGCTCACAGAATTGAAATAATCGTATTGTACTGGAGGCAAATATTATCCAATTCATAATATTCGTTTGTACCTTCTATTACTTCAGATTATTTTTCCAGTGTAATTATAAATCTCATGTCCTGAGGAATAACAAATGGATACAATGGGCCATGGTCTCTCAGTATCTGAAAATCAAGTGGAATTCTAAATGTCTTTAAGTATACAATAAACTGAATAGCTTCTGTATCTGTGTGGTGTGCATTAGCCGCAGCTGGCCTGAACTTTTTCGTTTTTTTTTTGTTTTTTTTTTTGGGGGGGGGGTTTCATTATGTCTTGGTCTATTGTATTAGTTCTCACAGACGTTGGTGGCTATAAATTTCTGAACGTCATGAAAATGTTGTAATCATTCTGCTTTAAAATATCTTAGCAGTTGTTAGAAATGTTTATGCATTTAATTAGCAATCTTCCAAGATTGTTAAAGCTGACATATTTGCCTCTCCTTTAACCTGTATATCTTACAATACGAAAAAGAAACTACCAGGTACAATCACTACATTAGGTCCTATCGTTGGCATTACAACTTGCAGATTTTCTTCAGGTTTTATATTACTTAGAGTGTATGTAATACAGTGATGCTTAAAACCCTGTGGTGTTTTTTCTTGTTTGTGATGAGTTACATATTTTCTATATGCTGCCATTCTATTTAGTTAGTTATTTTTTTATAACTTTGTCTAGAGTATCTAAGAACTTCTCCAAGATATTTATAACCATCATGAACACTAGCACTCATTAAAACCGCAATAAATATATATTCATAAGTTATCTAATTGTCAGAAGGTTGGTAACAATCATTCAGTTTAGGGTTGCCTAGGCTTTTCTAAAGTGGCGTCGGGATGTGTAGAAGAATATAGATAGAAAGCTTCATCCAAATTATTTCAGTGTTTATAAAAATGCTAGTTGACGTCGAGGACTATTTACATTTGTATAAACTTACCGATATCATCAATTGATGTTGAAAACATATATTGGGAATAACTAATAACCAATTTTCGTATAAATACCTCAAAATTATTAAAACAGAAAAAAGTCTAGGACAAAAAGCCAGCGCATATTACCCAATTTTATTATTTTAAAATTCACTGTGTAGTGAATCTACTATTATAGACTTATATACGGTATTAAGCGCATACCCTAATCGATTGCTTTACCCTGAGGTTGAAATGTAGGACATTGCTTTAATCAATCGGTCTGTTTGGATAAAAAGTACATCACTACTTATATTATCCAAGATAAAAACTAACTTAAATCCAATTAATTTACCTCAAAAAACAGTCAAACTTACCATTTCCTAAATAATACTGTCTGAACGTTCACGTTATGTGAGAGAGGTTACCTAATATAGAACTGGTTAGGTGACCCTGGACGCATAAATATCTAACTACTGAAGGGCACAAAGTACACGTGAAACAACTCCAAATGCAAATGGAAATTAACACTTAGCTCATTTCACTAAACCCACTGGGTTTCTATTTAAATATGAAAGTTAAACAAATGATATTATATTTAAAAATGACACCTATATACAAAGCTGAGATGTAAGCGATTAACCTACATTATATGTATGAATACCTGATTATAAAAACGGAATGCATATAGAATGAAACACAAATATAAAAATACAATCAAACAGGTTAAATTGTTAAAATAACCTTTGCAATACACCAGATCTTTACAGATACACGCTGACATGAGTCATTGTTATAGGTAATACAGATAATAACAGTTACCTTGTAAAACATTCAGTGTTCTCTGATTCAAGTTTGTTAATTATGGCAAAGTTTGTGACACTCCCCACTCCCCTTATCACAAATTTTGCCATAGTTAACAAATTTGAACTCGAGAATTTTGAAGAAAAAAAATTCTTCCTCTTTATGAAATCCGAATTTTGTGATATAATGTTTTTATATCTGTATATTTTAATGACATTTAAGTTCATGAAACAAAAAGTACCTTTTCAATTGCATTCCTTAAAGTAAATAAACACATTATATATTTTTAAAATAGAAAGTATATGACATTTCATATTCCTTCTCGTGAAAACACATCGATGGAGCAGCATGCATTTTTAATTCGCAACTTATTTCTCTACCCATGTATTATCCTGCAAAGCAGTAAATATCGAATTTAGCTAAGGTCCACCAGAACTCTTTGTTTTAATCTTCTCTTTGCTCTGCAAATCTTCCTATCGTTTAATGCACAAGAAATGAAGTTGCCAACGTTAGATGTGCCAAGATGGAAATTGATTACTACATATTATTTCTGGTCCTCCAGCCTTTTCGACGGTTGCCTAAACTGTTTTACAAACTTGTTATGTTTATATGTAATCTTGTCCAACCGTCCCATGTATAGCTATCTCATTACTCCTGTTCATTGTCCAACCGTCCCATGTATAGCTTATCTCCTTACTCCTGTTCATTGTCCAACCGTCTCATGTATAGCTTATCTCCTTACTCCTGTTCATTGTCCAACCGTCTCATGTATAGCTTATCTCCTTACTCCTGTTCATTGTCCAACCGTCCCATCTATAGCTTATCTCCTTACTCCTGTTCATTGTCCAGCCGTCCCATGTACAGCTGTCTCCTTACTCCTGTTCATAGTCCAACCGTCCCATGTATAGCTTATCTCCTTACTCCTGTTCATTGTCCAACCGTCCCATGTATAGCTATCTCCTTACTTCTGTTCATTGTCCAACCGTCCCCTTTATAGCTATCTCCTTACTCCTGTTCATTGTCCAACCGTCCCATGTATAGCTTATCTCCTTACTCCTGTTCATTGTCCAACCGTGCCATGTATAGCTTATCTCCTTACTCCTGTTCATTGTTCAACCGTCCCCTTTATAGCTATCTCCTTACTCCAGTTCATTGTCCAACAGTCCCATGTATAGCTTATCTCCATACTTTTGTTCAATGCCCAACCGTCCCATGTATAGCTATCTCCTTACTCCTGTTCATTTGTCACGGAATTGTATGATTTATATCAATATGTATATGTGATCAAAAATGTATTCGGGTTTCGTTTCCGACTAGAGCGTTACTCGAGGGTTGTTTATTTTTTCGGCTCTAGTTATTTTGAAATACTGAGCGCGATTCACCCCATGCTGCACGTGCAAATTGCCTGCAGTGAAAATTTAAGTACCTAGCTGCTGCGCAGTTCTGTCACAGCTAGGGTACATATAGAGAAAATTCTCTATAAACAAATTACACTACGACGAGTCTTGTCACGAAGCTTACCTCTTTACGGGAGCAAATCTTCAGCTGTAGAGGTATGTGAAATTTAAGATAGTATTCTTTATCACTATTCGTTTTATATGACATAATTGTTTCATATATTAGATGTTTTAGAATTTATTCTAAATTCTACTGAGAGTCAATACCTAGGTCATACAACGCCATGATATTAGAAATATTATAGTCTGGTTCAAGTTAGCTATTTGTTGTAACTGAACAAAGGAATTTTATTTAATTATACGCAGCATGCTTTGAATGATTAATGTAATGTGTAACGAGA
Source organism: Margaritifera margaritifera (assembly GCA_029931535.1). Lineage (NCBI taxonomy): Eukaryota > Metazoa > Mollusca > Bivalvia > Unionida > Margaritiferidae > Margaritifera > Margaritifera margaritifera. The sequence continues at coordinate 3,687,149 of JAQPZY010001607.1, forward strand.
TGTAATTCATGTGCGCGCATGCGCAACATATATCAATGCAAAAGTACTAACCGTGTCATATGTACTACACGTTTTAGTTGTTATACTTTTAGCTGTCTTGTGTGGTGCCTTGTGTGGTGCTTGTGTGCCTTATATATGGTTTGGTGTTGTGGAGTCGCAGAACTGTGTGGTTTCTTGTGACGTATACGCTGTGTCTGGTGACGTTGGTTCGGAAGAGTGTACTGGTTTTCTCGATGCGAGGGACCAAGGCTTCTCGACCAGCGGGTCTGTGTTAATGTGAAGGCTCTCGAGGGATCCTTCAACAGACTGGGAGGGGTGGACTATGCGTGGTGGCTTCTTGACCATTGACTAGAGCGGGTGGAACCGGAGATACATCTTGGACGTCAAATGGGCGCCCACGATAGTTATATATATTACGTGTTCCATTTTATTGTTATTCTCACTATTGCTATCTGAGCAAAATTACATGTATTCACATTTCAATATCGCTATATGTGTGATAGATTCATAATTTCATTGCATTCCCATTTCAATATCGTTATATAAACGACAGATTCATAAATTCATACATATTCCAATATCGCTTGATGAATTGATAAAGTGATGAGTTAATAGATTGATGAATAAATGAGTATCATATTGATAAGTGCATAAATCACATGCTTTGGTCACCCTTGGTACTTAATAAGACCTTGTTTATATTAGGGTGTAGATCATATACTCTTATTTGTTGATTGGTGATAGGATGCTATTCACGTTTGTTTACAATTCCATTCGTTAAATTCATCTTGATTTTTCTCGTTGAGTTACTTGTTGTTGATAGTTCCATGTTAGGAACTTAATAATTTTCCTTATCTTTTTGTTATAATGGCGTCAAATTTGTTCATCTTTAAATTGTGTTTATAAATAAACATCTTATTAACGCAGTTGCTCTCGGTGTCTTCATTAATCCAGTCCCAACCCGGCTTCATCCTGTGACAAATGGTGTCAGAAGTGGAATTCTTGGATTAGGCGGAGCACGGTCGTTAGTTTGCATAGGTCTTGACTCCGGTAAGATTTTTTCAGTTATCTGTTTCAGATTCTGACCTTCCTGACAAGGGATAATTCAGGCGGGTGAGTGAATACCTCACTCATATTTTGTTTTATTTGCCATTTGTTTATCATATATACATATATACATATTGCATATATTTGGAGAAGGGATATGCGGTTGGTTCGTGTAGTCCTAAAATTGTATGTGTTATATGATAGTGCACTTAGGATTGGTGATCTTATCAACAGTATTTATCATGTCGTCACTCAAAGATCTAGTGGAGTTGGGCAAACAGTTTGGGTATGAGGGAGAGGCCCTTAGAAAATTCGTTAAGGAGGAGCAGGCTCATGAAAGGGATCAAAGGGTAAAGGAGAGAGATATAGAAAGGGAAAAATTAGAATTAGAGAAGCAAGCTGAGGAAAGAAAGATATCATTTGAAAGGGAAAAGCTAGAATTAGAGAAGCAAGCTGAGGAAAGAAAGATAGTATTTGAGAGGGAGAGAAGGGAATATGAGAAGGAGAAGATAGAACTAGAGAAGCAGACAGAGAAGGAAAGGATAGGTTGGGAAAGGGAAGCAGAAAGGGAAAGAATAGAGTAGGTAAGAGAACTTGAGGAAAGAAAGTTAGAGAGGGAGAAACAAGCAAAGTTAGAAGCCATTGAGTTAGAAGACAGGAATATGGAGAAAGAACATAGAAGGAAATTTGCATTATTAGGGCTAAGAAAGATGGTCAACAAGAATCAAAGTTAAGAGGCCCAAAATTACCCCCTTTTGAAGATGACAAAGATAACTTAGATAGTTATTTACATAGGTTTGAGCTATATGCCACCATCCAGAAATGGAAAAAAGATGATTGGTCGCTCCATCTCAGCGCGTTACTGAAAGGTAAAGCGCTAGATGTGTATTCGCGTCTACCCATAAACGACGCATTGAACTATGACGCGTTAAGAGAGGCACTCCTTAAGAGATACGAGTTGACAGAACAAGGGTTCCGCAAAAAGTTTAAATATAGTAAACCCGAGAAAGGCGAGACATTCACCCAGTTCGTCAGTAGGACGGGGAATTATTTCCAGCGTTGGGTTGAATGTGGCAAGATTCAAAAAACATTCGAGGGTCTTACTGATTTTTTTCTTAGGGACCAGCTGTTAAACACTTGTGGTAAGGAATTGTACTTGTTCCTGAGGGAAAAGTCCTTCAATAATATCTCTGATATGGCTACTCAGGCAGACTATTTCGCCGAAGCTCGGTGAGGTACCCAAAATGTGGTCTCAAGGGATAACAAGGGAGGTAATCAAGATAAAGATCAGAGACCCAGAGAACCCGAGAAACTTGGTGCAAATAAAGGTGGAAACTTTCAATCTGGGAAGGGTACAAGTCGTAGGGATAGACAATGCTTCACATGTAAGGAATGGGGTCACATCACGCCCGATTGTCCGAAAAGGAAGGGGTTTGTCCAGAGAGTCGCGGTTGCTATTGAAAGCAGAGCATGGTCAGAAGGCGGTAAGCGCGAGGATTTTCCGCGTGATAATTCGGCATCTAATAACGCGAATAAGGTATACGAGTCCGCAGCGCGTGCGCAGATCGGTCATGATTTTATTCAGTCGATCGGCACTTGTCTTTTTCCCGAGGCGAGGGTACCGACTGCTACTGGTACAGCCAACGGTCAAGAAGTCACGGTCTTACGCGACACCGGGTGCACGGGCGTCGTAGTAAAGCGGAGTCTCGTTAGGGATGACCAAACGCTTGGTTGGAAATCCCCGTGCATGTTGTTAGATCAAACGATTGATCGCGTTCCCGTCGCGAGAATAGAAATCGAGACGCCTTTTCTGACCGGAACCGTAGAAGCTTTGTGTATGGAAAACCCCATATACGACCTAACTATCGGAAATGTCGAGGGCTCCAGACTCCCAACTCTATCTGATTTCCGGTTTCCCATTGTACAAGCGGTCGAAACTTGGGCGCAGGCGCAGGCAGATAAAAAGCCGCTACGTAAGTTGAAAGTTCCGGAAGCCGTGACTGATATCTCGCACGATGAATTTACGCGTGAGCAAAGGCATGACGCGACCCTGAGCGCGACCGCGGAGAGGATCGTATCCGGTACCGCGAAACATTGTAAGGGCGGTTCAAGTTTGAAATTTATACGTAGGGAAGGTTTAATGTATAGGGAATTTACCACGTTGGATGGTAGAAAGTATTTCAAACTTGTTGTCCCCCAGAAATTCAGGTCCTGTATACTTAGAGTAGCGCACGAGTCCGGTAGTGTAGGTCACTTGACTAGGAAAAGGACGAATGACAAAGTATTAAGAGAATTTTATTGGCCAGATGTAAATAGTGATATAGCACGATTCTGTCGTTCGTGTGATGTATGCCATAAAATTGTTGAAAAGGGCGTTTTGAACGTCGTATGTATTGCGGTCATAGAAGGCGATCCGAGTGACCCCAATACAGAAACTCCCCTTGAGTACCCCATGGTTGTAGGAAATGAGGGAATAGATATGGTCAGAATTACCTGAAGGTCAGCGTCAGCAAGTCAGGGAAATTTTGAGTAAGTACCCAGACGTATTTACAGATAGACCAGGTAATACTGTATTAATAACGCTCGAGATAAACTTGAATACCTCGGAGCCAATCAGAATTAAGGGATATCCGATACCCTTTAACGCACGGGAAACAATCGATGAGGAAGTAGGTAAAATGTTAGACCTGGGAGTGATTGAACCCTCAAACTCCCCCTATTCTTCCCCCGTGGTATTGGTCCGAAAGAAAGACGGAACGAATTGATTTTGCATAGACTTTCGACAACTAAATAAAGTCACCGTGGCTGATGCTGAACCGATGCCAGACATTTAGGGCTTGTTTTCAAAATTGGCGGGGCACCAGTACATTTCTAAATTAGATCTTACAAAAGGATATTGGCAGGTGCCCATCGCTGAAAATGCCCGCGTATTAACGGCATTCGCGACCCCTAAAGGTCTTTTCCAGTTTAAGGTTATGCCTTTCGGTCTGGTTAACGCCTGTGCGTCGTGCGTGCGTCTTATGCGAAAATTGTGGAACAACGTAGATAGTTTTGTCGACGATATTCTTGTATATACGCATACCTGGGAAGAGCATGTTAGGGCATTAGTCGTTCTGTTCGACAGACTCCGAAAAGCAAATCTCACAGCGAGACCCTCCAAGTGTAGTATAGCATATTCTAATTTGGAATGCTTGGGCCATCTAGTAAATGGGTCAGGGCAGTTAAAACCCCACCCTGACAAAATTGAAGCGATTAAAGACGCCCCTAGGCCAGAAACCAAGAAACAGATACGATCGTTTCTTGGATTGATAGGTTTTTATAGGAAGTTCGTTCCAAATTTCGCCGCTATAGCTAGTCCATCGACAGATTTAACCAGGAAGGGGCAGCCCAATAAAGTTTCTTGGGGTTCATGCCAAGAAAGAGCTTTTAACGCTCTTAAGGGAAGATTGATCAGTGCACCGATCCTAAAGTTTCCAGAATTAAATAAATCATTCATATTGAGAACTGATGCGTCCGACACTGGATTAGGAGCAGTTTTGCTACAGGAGCAAGATGGGATAAAGTTACCCATAGCTTATGCTAGTAGGAAATTGCTGCCTAGGGAACAAAACTACTCCGTGATCGAAAAGGAGTGTTTGGCACTGGTGTGGGGTATAGGTAAATTCCACACGTACCTTTTCGGAAGGGAATTCGTCCTTGAAACGGACCATCAGCCCCTCATATATTTGAACAAGGCAAAAGTTGCCAACGCAAGATTGATGCGTTGGGCATTGACTCTTCAGCCATATCGTTTCCGGATCGAAGCAATCAGAGGGTCGGAAAATGTAGGGGGCGATTATTTAAGCAGAGTGTGATTTGCAGTTTTTTTTTCTTACCAGGATATTCTGGTAATGTAAATAATACGTTTCAGTTTGTATTTTTGACAAATTCCGTGATTTTCTAAAAGTGTTTCCACTTTTTTTAAGGGGGGAGGTATTGTCACGGAATTGTATGATTTATATCAATATGTATATGTGATCAAAAATGTATTCGGGTTTCGTTTCCGACTAGAGCGTTACTCGAGGGTTGTTTATTTTTTCGGCTCTAGTTATTTTGAAATACTGAGCGCGATTCACCCCATGCTGCACGTGCAAATTGCCTGCAGTGAAAATTTAAGTACCTAGCTGCTGCGCAGTTCTGTCACAGCTAGGGTACATATAGAGAAAATTCTCTATAAACAAATTACACTACGACGAGTCTTGTCACGAAGCTTACCTCTTTACGGGAGCTAATCTTCAGCTGTAGAGGTATGTGAAATTTAAGATAGTATTCTTTATCACTATTCGTTTTATATGACATAATTGTTTCATATATTAGATGTTTTAGAATTTATTCTAAATTCTACAGAGAGTCAATACCTAGGTCATACAACGCCATGATATTAGAAATATTATAGTCTGGTTCAAGTTAGCTATTTGTTGTAACTGAACAAAGGAATTTTATTTAATTATACGCAGCATGCTTTGAATGATTAATGTAATGTGTAACGAGATGTAATTCATGTGCGCGCATGCGCAACATATATCAATGCAAAAGTACTAACCGTGTCATATGTACTACACGTTTTAGTTGTTATACTTTTAGCTGTCTTGTGTGGTGCCTTGTGTGGTGCTTGTGTGCCTTATATATGGTTTGGTGTTGTGGAGTCGCAGAACTGTGTGGTTTCTTGTGACGTATACGCTGTGTCTGGTGACGTTGGTTCGGAAGAGTGTACTGGTTTTCTCGATGCGAGGGACCAAGGCTTCTCGACCAGCGGGTCTGTGTTAATGTGAAGGCTCTCGAGGGATCCTTCAACAGACTGGGAGGGGTGGACTATGCGTGGTGGCTCCTTGACCATTGACTAGAGCGGGTGGAACCGGAGATACATCTTGGACATCAAATGGGCGCCCACGATAGTTATATATATTACGTGTTCCATTTTATTGTTATTCTCACTATTGCTATCTGAGCAAAGTTACATGTATTCACATTTCAATATCGCTATATGTGTGATAGATTCATAATTTCATTGCATTCCCATTTCAATATCGTTATATAAACGACAGATTCATAAATTCATACATATTCCAATATCGCTTGATGAATTGATAAAGTGATGAGTTAATAGATTGATAAATAAATGAGTATCATATTGATAAGTGCATAAATCACATGCTTTGGTCACCCTTGGTACTTAATAAGACCTTGTTTATATTAGGGTGTAGATCATATACTCTTATTTGTTGATTGGTGATAGGATGCTATTCACGTTTGTTTACAATTCCATTCGTTAAATTCATCTTTGATTTTTCTCGTCGAGTTACTTGTTGTTGATAGTTCCATGTTAGGAACTTTATAATTTTCCTTATCTTTTTGTTATAATGGTGTCAGATATTTTCATCTTTAAATTGTGTTTATAAATAAACATCTTATTAACGCAGTTGCTCTCGGTGTCTTCACTAATCCAGTCCCAACCCGGCTTCATCCTGTGACATCATTGTCCAATCGTCCCATGTATAGCTTATCTCCTTTTTGACGCTTCTCGTTAGACTGTGTGCATGCTCTGTCAGGAGGGTTTATCTCCTCCAAATCGAATAGTGGTAAAGAGTTTTTAACCTTCTTTGGTGCTAAATGTTGCTATTTTTACAACAACTGTATCCGTTATTTTCTGTTCGTTAGGATTAACAGTTCTCTAAACAGAATATATACTTTTGTTTCGCGTTACTAGTGTTTTACCAAACTTGCGTAATGCTTTTATGCTAGATGACATTTTTTCCAGCTCTGTTATCTCTATATAATTTAATGGCAACGAGTTAAAGCTGAAAGTTGATAAACAGGAGTTAAGACTTTTTATTTTCTTTGCAATCTTTCGGTAATTGGTATTTGTTCCCTGTTATCCTTTTTGTTCGTAGGCTTGCCTAATAACCGATTTGTATTATTTAGGTTAAGTTCTGCTGTAAACAGGTCAAGAGTTACAAAAAGGGCGCAATATGTGTGCGTACTGATCTGTTTGTTTATGCCATGGGAGGTTAACTGCCTGAAAAATTAATTGTACAGTTTAAAGCGACAATCATTATAAAACCAACAAAGGGAGTCTATACCTGTTGTGCTGTCGTTCTCTATTATGTAGCTGTTAGTGGTATTTACGTTACTTTTATCCGTAGTAAAATTATGTTTCCTAAATAGATACCTTACCATCCCTGTTTTTTTTTAAAATATACTGGTAGAATCGTGCGATATGTCAAAATCCATAAAGTAAATATTTTCTCTAGACAAGTTTTCTAGAATTCAATCTAGCTTTTCCAAAACACAGAGTATTTAACAGATTCCAATTCTACCTTTTATGGATAAACAACAATGTATTTTATGTCTGCTAAATTAAACAATTCTTGCAACATATGAACTATATCGAACTAGTGGGACTTCAGTCTGTTCACAGCGCCGTTGGATCTAAATTCGTTAAAATAAGTCCGTATAACGGAATCAGTCGCTCCACAGTGTTCTTTTTAACTGTTATATGTTGTCCTCTAATACTACATTTGCTCTTTCCGAAACAATTTAAAACCATTAAAAGGCTTCGTAATATGTTATGGGGTGTACTTTTCTGTTCTCTCTGTTTAATTTACGTCCCTATGTCTGTTAAGAGGTTGTTGTCTCTGGCATTTTCTAATAGCAACCAGACACTATAAGTAGACGATGCCCTACAGTTTTCGATTTTAATGTCATCTATGTTAATTTCTACTTCCATTTTTAATCTTGGATTTATTTAACTATATTCTTCGTATTATTTAAATATTAAATTCTCTCAACTTAACAACGATAAAAATACATAATGGTGTTCTTGTTCCTATTTTTAAGCGGTAGATGAAACAGTGGATCTATAGGATCAATCTACTACCGGGTCACTGTAGTACTCAAGTCTAACTGGTAGAGTTTATTTTTAAGTAGTTGATAAATTGACAAAAGTGAAATTTTAGTTTCGCGAAAGCTCTAGATGCATTTATTAATTTAATCGTGGACGAAGCTCAAAAATATCGTACTCTTAATTTCCTCTATGGTCCAGTTTTTCACAATATTTCAACTACTCTTTATAGGTGTCATATAGATCCTATCTTTTCATTACAAGCAACTGTTTACATACTGATATCGTGCAGGTGTCATATGTGTGCCTTATTTTGACTTGTTATCCTCGTGTTACAGCCACTTTAGCCGATGAAAACTTATTAATATATTATTGTAATTGTTTAAAGGACGCTCTTAGTTCCTAGAGCAGAGTGATGCACTGTTACGTGTATTGCATTTTAAGTCAAGTGTCAATTTTGACTTGTATTAAAGGTTTTATCTGTATCCATACATACGATAGTCTTACTTTACAACGAAGACACTCGCTCGCTATCAACTATATTACCTCAGACGAAGATATTCCGATATTCTCTTTGCAATGGAGAACATGGATATTAAAGATTTAAAAGGGAAAAAGGAAATGGCCGCGAACAGGAGAGTTTTATGCCTTTGTATCGCTTTGGTGACTGTTTTCATTGTTGCTCTTGTTTTGGTTGGAGTTCTCGTTTGGAAGTTTTCAAAATGTAATGATAATGCGACGCCATTATCTGAAAATGTCAGAGGAAAGATGACCTTTGGGACCACCACCGAAATTCCTAGAACTACAACGGATTTGCACGGTGACGGACCATGGAAAAATGTACGTCTATCTCGAAGTGTTGTTCCTATTCACTATGGTGTCACTCTCTATCCCGATTTTTATGAAAGTAATGGCTGGTTCTATGGCAACGAGACAATACTCCTAAATGTTACGGAAATAACCAGGTACATCCTAATACACATTAGTTATTTAAATATAACAAAAACACAGCTGAGATTCAACTCTACTGGGGACATTATCCCAATTAATGAACCCTTTGAATACCAGCCAAATCAGTTTTGGGTGATACAGACAAAAATGCTGATTCCAGGAGGGACTGTAATAGCACTGGATTTGCAATTCGATGGGTCACTAACAAGGGCTATTGTGGGATTTTACAAGAGTACTTATATCAACCATATCACAAATGAAACAAGGTAACTAGAACGCACACTCTAGTACACACACTCATTTAATTATCAACTATCAAACGAACTTGAGATTAGGGAAGTTGTGTATACTTAATAATCCTTTATTTGTTCTTTATTCTCTATTCCGCTATTATTCCCCTGTTTTTACATTCACAGATGGGAATTAGAATTTCGTGTGAAAATGTAGCTATGCTGTCAGTTCTCACCATGCTTAGGAAAACTAAACTTAATGTTCGTAAAACAGTTCATATGATCATAAGATTTTCATCATGACATTTAGTGCTCAACTAATAGGAAGGAGTTTTAATTTTGCAAAGTCGTTTTTAACTGATTAGAAATGTATTGAAGTCTCAAACTCAAAACAGTTGGGGTCTCCAAGCCCAAACCTCTATTTTCAAAACTGTTTCAGCACGAAATTCGAAATCAAACTCAAAACTGTAGAGTTAGTTACAATGCATGGTAGTGTTTGGAATCGGATAAAATTTCATGATCGATCATCAGTTTCATCAAAAGCGAGTTATGCTTGATTGATAATCCATTAATTTGTCAACGGGATGTCTTGCCAAAAACAGGGTTATTATTAAAATGTCTGATGTCCAGAACAGCGGGAATAGCGCATAACTGAATTTCGACCAAAATCGATCACTGAAATTGTAATTTATTAATTCACCATTTCACGAAAACTGACCAATGCTTGACCAAATTGATTAATGGGACATAGCTGATTCATGAACAGTATCCCTGTTATTGACACGATATCCAACAAAAGTTAAGAAAAGCAAATAATTCTCTATCTAATCTTTTCCTAAGTGACGTTGCAAGGTGTCATTATTACAATTTAGACGTGTATGGGACGGTTGTATTTGCCAAGATGGGGCTAGGTATTCTAGCGCATTGTGAAGAGTCTAATGAAAGCAAACTCCGAGCTACCTATTACCGAATGCTTTGTTGATGAAATCCGCTAATTGGACAACAATAAGGAAAAAAATTCGAATTATAAGGAGTAAATAATTTCGGTTGGTTATTTAAAATGTTATATACCTACTCGCAAAGTTAATATAAAGTCCTTCGGATTTTATTTACTTTGTTGCTGAATGGATACAAATTTACATTTCGATAAGTACCCAACCATGGTAATTTAACCCTATATCAATTTAAGTTTAATTTTCTTACATACACTACAGCACATCATACAGAAGATTAATTTAAAAAATGTGAAAACATGGCAAGTTTTATGTAATCCGTCATCAATGCGAGGTCAGCTTTATTCCTCCACTTCTTCCTCTTCTGTCATTATATGGCTATCAACACAGGACACATACATGTATGTTCATCAGGAGCATGAAACTATTTCAAAAATGTCAATGGGCTCACACGTTGAAGGTCAAGGTCACGAATAAGAAGTGGTGGAGGTGATGTTAGCATTAATAGCAGCAGCAGTGGGAGCAGTAGTAGCAACTGTAATTTTTAGTAATAGTAGTCGCTGTCATTTTAATTGCTTGTTGTTGTCCTTCTTCTTTTTGTTGTAGCAGGATTATATTAGCGGCAGCAACCCTGATTTTTCAGAATACCTATACAAATGGTATTACAAAAAAAACCTTATCATAATATGGTCCTGTGTTTATTGATAACGAAACGTGTTGTTGGATTTACCATATTCTTGACGCAGTATACAAGTTATATCCATTTCTATGGTAACGATAAAGACTAATAAGAATGACTAACAATTACACGTCTTTACATATTAGCTTCTGTTAAACCATATTTTGATATGACCTCCTGTTAAACCAGAGATGATTTGGTCTTGGGTCCGTGAGAGTGAAATCTAACGAAGATGTCAATAGTATTTTTCAAAAGTAAGCCTGAAGGGGATACACCCTACCCCATGCGACTCCAAACTCTTTGCACTTTTCACGATTTCATATGGTGGTAGTAAGTTATTATCAACTAAAATTTGTTAAGTATTTGGAAGATGAATATTTGCAAACTTTTATTATACCTGGATACTCTTCACTCTGAAGTCAATGTTTTGTCTCATCTGCCGTAGCACAAACAAAAATAAAATAAGTTCCAAATCGACAGAGGGTAGGAACAGCAAACATTTGTTTCTGTGACGATTTTACAAAGATAATTAACAAAATGTAGACATGTTTGTAGATGATTTAAAAACAAAAACATTAAAGCTATTTAACCGCTTGAAAATACATGTATCTCTTACATTATATCTGTCCTCGACATAGCGTCGGGACCCCTAACTGGAATTAGTGGTAGGATTGTTGAAAAGAAAACTTTATCTCAGGGGTTACGTTACTGAATAGTGATTGATTTCAAATTTGGATTGCAACGTCTTCTGTTCTTGCTGAAATCTCTTGTCCCTAAGGATAACTTTAAGACAATTTCTTACTGAAATCTCTTGTCCCTAAGGATGACTTTCAGACAATTTCTTGCTGAAATCTCTTGTCCCTAAGGATGACTTTAAGACAAGAAAAATTTTATGGACATTAATTTATGGTATTCGTTGTGCTGAGCTCTGTTATCGAAGAAAAATAGGTAAACAAGTTCTTCCAGACCAGTGGAGGAGATGCTAATTGAGTTATAAGCTTTTGAACCTGACTTAGGAGAATGGTGTAAAATATTGTTTTAAAATCTGTTTCCTTCGTTCCGATGTTGCGTTGTGTTGATATAATAGAGCATACAGAGACTAAGAGGACATTGTTTCGCTGTCTCCTGGACAAATTCAAATAAAATTAGCCTGACCCGGGTGACGTGATGAAGCTTCTTCTCTAAAATGTTTGAATTGTCATTAGTGAATTTACAAGACCTTCCAGAAACATAAGTTGAACTGGAGATAATTGCTTCTTGAAACGTTGACAAGGCCGTGCTTAAACTCTGCATGAAACGTATTATGTGTTTGCTTACTAGCTTCCATGGCGTGAATTCTGGGATTATTGCTTGTTATAGTTTTGACAGTCTAGATCATCATATCATCATGTAGTCCATATTATACACCATAATATGTACCGCCCAGACCAGCCTGGTCGCCTGCCTTGGTATGTTATTGGGAATGGCACTTAGTCCATTTCCTCGGCATGATATTGTCAAATAAAGTGCTGAGAAAACATCCAACCAACGTACGAAAATATGCGACAATCGAATTTAGTGTCATTGCTCAGAACAGAAGGCTATTTGCAATTGAGAAAAAATGGCTTTGTCTAACTTCCTTAGCAAACTTTCGGCAAGTCGGGCACCAAACGTTATGAACAGGGGATAATGGAAAGGGGATGATGTACAGGGGATAATGGACAGGGGATAGTGGACAGGGGATGATGATGATTATTGACAGCGGATTTTGAAGAATGTAATCGAGACTCCTAAAGTAGTAAATCTCCGTCAGCGGTTCTACTTCTAGGTAAATATAAAAAAAATAGCTGAAATAAAACATATTCTTTATGCCATAAACGAGAAGTTATATCATCCAAAAATAACTGTCCGATGTACTGCACGTCCTTTTGTTACTCTTTTTACCGTGCTTCTTGGTCAGTATATAGGGTCATACATGTACATGCACTCAGGACATCAAAACATATCAGTAAATCGACCGCTGTTTGTTCCAATTCTTGACATATCCAAGAAGTGTTTTCCATGCTATACTGATGTAATTTCCCAACATTCATAAATTTAGCGGGTTTTATCACTAATTTCATTTTTCATATAATAGGTTAATGATCATTCTTCAATATTATTATAAAGAAATTTCTTCAATATGTACCCATCATCGTAATCCACTGGTAATAATCCGCTACGCTCCTTTAGAAGCCGTCCGTATATGACGTCACGGACCAAGGGGGGGAGGGCGGTCCGACTTGTGGGAAGATGGGGGTTGGGGGGGTGAAAAATGTGACGTCACAAAAACAACACCAGCTCCATCTACCAGAGAAATAAATAATTCAGAACGCAGTGTTGTATTGTTGTGTGTCTTTCTAATACAATATGATTTCAAGCCAATTGTATTTCTGAATTTTTTTTTTTTTTTTGGGGGGGGGTCAAAGCTTTTTGACGTCATATGTGAAGGGAGCTGAGTTTTTGTGATGAAATGTGATGAGAAGGAAGGGGGGGTTACGTCATATATGGATGGCACCTTATCAGCCGTGGCTGCCTGTGCTGAGATTTCCTCGTTTTCACGAGTACGCGTAAATAAAAATACGCCATCAACAACACAATGGTACAGTCTCCCACACATCAATTAAAATACTTGGAAGAGAAACTTTGATTTGCTCATTCAAAAAGTCTGAAAGGCCGTGTTGGGTCACAATGGCGAGAAAAATTTACTAGCACTCGCAGCGATTTGTTAAGCAGCTTAATGCATATTCATTAGAAATCTCCCCACAGGCGGACCTCTGGTGATAAAGGAGCGTAGCTTGCGACGATGATATGCTCCATACAAATTATTTCTATTCCATGAATTTGATATTTCCAAGTTGCCAAAGATTACGTGAGGCACTGGCATGAAAGCAAAGCTCCATGAATGGAAACTCCCATGAAACCTTTTAATTGCGACATGTTGCGAAATATATTGACCAGAACAATTGATAGCGTATTGATAACATTCTGCCAATGTTGTGTTGATTCATGCAATATGCTAAGCGCTGTCATCAGCGGAAACTAATTTTGCCCAGGACTCGTATGGGTAAACTAAATATAACGTATTAGTTTTGACCGCATTGTTGTCTATGACTACGGGCTTACACTAGTCCTTTTCTGAAGAACCATTGTGGATGCTGAATAGACAGATTGTGACCGCTCATATAGTAGGAATGCCTAGTGTTGCGTTCAAAGATGGTGACAGAGTTTTTACCTGAACTCAAATATTCTGAGGTTTTTAATGTAATACTTACTGTAGCAACGTAACTACCAGCACCACAGACAACAGTGACTCGGAAGATAAAGAAGCACTGTAAATGCTTTCCACTGAGTATACTTTACGAAGTAGAAAAATAAAGGCATTAGTAATGTTTACGTTTGACTGTTTATGACTAAGCCCAGATTTTCACCAGTTTATTTTGTTTTAAATTACCTTTCTGTAATTAACTTTCCGTAAATTATTTCATCCATACAAAACAGAGTAGATTTGATTAATTCTTTGTCTGGTAACGTTTATTTCAGCGGCTAAATTTACTGAAAGCGGAATATAAAGGTTCCGCAGAAGGCGGTGTCTCGCATGTGAATGGCGTTATGATAAAATCGCTTTCTTCTTACGCAGGCAAGGTAGTAACACCCAGTACTGTAAATCACAATACAAGAGTTCAGTGAAACATTGCTTCTCGCGTGAAAAATGGCGCAATGATGACATAGCTTTCCGCTTAGGCAAACAAGGCAGGACCACTAGGTACTATAAATCACAATACAAGAATTCACAGGAACACTGCGTCTCGGATGTAAATAGCGTTATGATGACATAGCTTTCCGCTTAGGCAAACAAGGCAGGACCACTAGGTACTATAAATCACAATACAAGAATTCACAGGAACACTGCGTCTCGGATGTAAATAGCGTTATGATGACATAGCTTTCCGCTTAGGCAAACAAGGCAGGACCACTAGGTACTATAAATCACAATACAAGAATTCACAGGAACACTGCGTCTCGGATGTAAATAGCGTTATGATGACATAGCTTTCCGCTTAGGCAAACAAGGCAGGACCACTAGGTACTATAAATCACAATACAAGAATTCACAGGAACACTGCGTCTCGGATGTAAATAGCGTTATGATGACATAGCTTTCCGCTTAGACAAACAAGGCAGGACCACTAGGTACTATAAATCACAATACAAGAATTCACAGGAACACTGCGTCTCGGATGTAAATAGCGTTATGATGACATAGCTTTCCGCTTAGGCAAACAAGGCAGGACCACTAGGTACTATAAATCACAATACAAGAATTCACAGGAACACTGCGTCTCGGATGTAAATAGCGTTATGATGACATAGCTTTCCGCTTAGGCAAACAAGGCAGGACCACTAGGTACTATAAATCACAATACAAGAATTCACAGGAACACTGCGTCTCGGATGTAAATAGCGTTATGATGACATAGCTTTCCGCTTAGGCAAACAAGGCAGGACCACTAGGTACTATAAATCACAATACAAGAATTCAGTGGAACACTGCGTCTCGCGTGTGAAGGGCGTTAAAATGAAATACC
Source organism: Margaritifera margaritifera (assembly GCA_029931535.1). NCBI lineage: Eukaryota > Metazoa > Mollusca > Bivalvia > Unionida > Margaritiferidae > Margaritifera > Margaritifera margaritifera. Next base: position 3,702,496 of record JAQPZY010001607.1, read on the forward strand.
TTTCCTCTTATCCGGGCAAGGAAGGAACACATATTACTGTAAATAACAATATTTTAGCGTTATTAAATTTTAGCGAATCTTTAATATGAGCATATTAGTGACATACACTCTTAGCAAATAACCAATGGGCGAAAATATACAATTTTGTGGTAGTTTTGCTCTTCCTAAACATGGGCGAATATGTGTGCTTGCATGCAACACCATGTAAACACAGACAAAATGAAGTACGGTCGCTTTATTCAGATACAAGAGATTCTCATACCGTATATAACACGTGCATCTGCCAACCGTGATAGATTCTCATACCGCTTATAACACGTGCATCTGCCAACCATGATAGATTCTCGTACCGTATATAACACGTGCATCTGCCAACCTTGATAGATTCTCAAGTAAAATTGTTGACTATACATCAATCAAGCAACATCCATAAGTCCATCTGTTGGCATTGCGAACTCTTTACTTATCATGGTACAAACTGTACGCATGTAGTAATATAATTGCTAAATTTCAGTTTAATCCAGCATCTGATCGTAAAGATGTATGACTTTCAAACACTTTAACACATAATCTTAAAACTGTCAACAATGACTCCACCAGTTTTCTGCTTACAAGGCAGCAACTCGTAGCATATCAGGGTACAAAGGTTAGCCATATAGTAATCTTATATGTAAGTTTCAGATGAACACAAAGACTGATAAAATGATATGAGACTTGAAACCTTCACACACTACCGTCATAGTGTTCACAATGGTCCTTCATGTTTTCTGCTTTTGCTGACGAGATATAAACTCTTAGGGTTCAAACTTTTGGATATATGATACTATTATCTCGCAGTTTCAATTGGAAACAGGAATGTATGCACAAGATTTGTGACATTCAAACACTTTAACACAGGACCTGGCATAAATTTAATTGTTGACGTCACCATCAGCGCTTAAAAACTGATATTTGTGTTTCGTCATTCGTAGAAGAGAGAAAGACCATTTAGACTCTCTTTGCCTGATTGCACTTATATCCTGATTCAGTACGACAACTAAATTATCGGTTTAAGTCACTGTACCGCCTTTGGCAACATGACACCTTATTGTTGTAGGCTCTATATACGGTTACTCTGGAAACCAAGAGAGAAAAGCACATTGGTCGGGAAGTTGGCAACTCCAACATCACTTTTCAGAGTCATCATACATCCAGCTATTATACAATACGATATTAAATTTGCTATGCCATTGGTAGGGGTATCTTGAAGTTTAGAGCCCTTTTGCAACGTTGAATACTACTCTATATACTGTAGGAAATACTGGCATTCCATTTTGCAGATATCTTGCAACATCCAAGTTTGAGCCTGTAGCAGCCAGAAGAGCGTTTCCCTGTTTTGACGAACCTAACATGAAGGCCGAGTTCACGGTGACTCTTGTCCACAGGCACAATTACACTGCACTTTCTAACATGCCGGTTGAGGTAAGCTTTCTATAGCATTTTGATGGGACCTGAACAACTGTATTTATATTATCTTCTTGTCTAAAGTGTATGTTGCTGATGAATATTTACGGGGATGGGGTTATTAGAAACCATAGTGCTTAAAAAAATATCCCTCTTCCATTCACCATCACGCGTAATACCACACTCTATCATGAGACGTAATAGTGTTCCATACCTGAAGCTTTATATACAAATAAATGTTACTATATTTTAGTTGTTTTAGAGAACGGTGATAAAACCGAAATACTTTAGAAACTTCTTGTTGTTTTGAAGCTAACTTAGGCATGGTGAAGTATGAATTAGGTCAACTTACAAATGGTAAACAAGTGACATTCTGTTATCACTCAGGTCCATTATAAACTTTATCGTACAGGTCGCATTTTGTTTCGCAAGAAAGCTATGAAATCCTCCTCGTATTTCTAGGTCAACAAGGTAGGTGTATATGTGTCCAGACAGGAGCATTTGAAATTTATCGGAATATATTTTTGTTAGGATCTTGCCAAATATTTTGTTTTATTCTGTACGTCAGTCGATACACGTTTCGTATAATACAATTAATTGTAGAGCCCATAATAATCACATGTGTAATGTTCTCCCCTTTGCTTCTAACGCCAGGTGGCTCGTGCACAGAATTGGACATATTCACATGGTAGTACATGACGTTCAAACATTATGTATCTATGTTATGTCGTAGATTGTAGCTGCTGTCATTTGCAAAATCGCGGCAATGCACAAAAGGCTGAACATTTTTGTATCCCTCTTCCACCCCTCAACCCCACTCCAAATGTACAGACAACACCTTTCTACAATGTTGGGCAAGTTTTCGAAAGTCTTTGCTCTAGGTTATGTACTGGAATGAAGACTGTCTGCAGTGAAGTTACTGCCTTTGTTAAAATGTAATGCCTAAAGTTATCACCCTTGAGTAGAAATGTGCGTAGAAACGTAAATTAAAGACTGTTCTATGTTTTCCAAATTTAACAGAAGCCACCTGCAAAGATGAGTATTTCATGGAAGTCCACATTTACTTTAAATCATAAATAAATATACGTGATATCTATAAGTAATAATGCCAGATGATACACTTGTAAAATAATAGCAGTATTTTTATATGAATAATGATATTTTGCTATGCTTTTTCATATTAGTATTATAAATATTCTTTAGTTGCTTTTTTTAAGCTAATAATTAAACCAAACAATACATCCCCCGGTCCTGTTATCAGATAGTACGTGTAAGGGACCGGGGATATGTTCCCAGGATTCATTATCATTTAATACTAAAGGTCCTCACGAAATGAAAGTAAAATTAAATTAAAACGGAGGGCATCATCAGTTCTCGTGTCCTTTTATTGTGTCTATTAATTGTTCATCATGGCTTTTAGCAAATCGGAGTTTGGACTTACAATGGTCTACAGTCGACACGATTTCGAAAATCAGTGAAGATGAGTACGTACCTAGTGTGCTTCATAGTCTGTGACTTTGCCTACAAGGAAGCTACGACGAAGAGCAACACAACGGTAAAATACTACTTTGATATCATTTATTTTTATGTATATTTAATAATATATATTAAAATGTATCCGTGTGATATCAATGATATCGACACTGTGACAACATTAACTCTGGAACTACTTTCTTCTCCACCTAAGGAAATATATCTGCCCTTACGTATGATATATTTTCCATATTTAGGCCTCTCTCTCTCTCTCTCTCTCTCTCTCTCTCTCAATGAATATATATCAACAAATATGCCAACACTGTACATTTACATAAGCAATGAGGAGTTGTCATCAAAAAGGACTAACAACAACGAGAAGGTTTCAAGTATTAGTTTATTTAAAATAGTTTTCTACATGTATCATCCAAATTGTCACTGACGGAACTTGCATGACAGGTTTCAATTCAATACTAGGTGTCACCCATACCCGTTACACTCTACGACAAAAGATTAAGCTCTTTAATTAGCGATTTTAACTCTCGTCTCACTCATAACCATGTGTGTAAACGATGGAGAAATCGGGGATATGTGAGTGTTGATTGCAAATCGAAATTAAGTGGATATCGAATTTGGATACAGCATCTGTTACCAAGGAAACATAATTCACGTTTCAGTGCAGAAATAAACAAAATAAATAAGCGAAATTTTCTAGGTCAACTATAATACACTATAATAACCTCTATATACGTTGATCCTTTTGGGGGATGTGTACTTGGTTGAGGGGTATGGGGGGTTGGTGCGTGCAGGCAAGGCGATAGGTGCCGTAACCCGTGGAACCGGGTTCGAATCTCCATAGAGTACGAATTAAAAATTATCTAACCTGTATGATAATATTCTTTCTCCAAGTTTAAAAATTGACTTCATATTAGCACGCATCTTCCTTGTAGGATCGTGGGATAGCACTTGCCGCTCTTTATGGTGTAGATTTGAATTTCACTATAATAATTACCTCTATATACCTTGATTTATGTCGTACAGTCCTATAAAGATCTGATAGCATACTGTTTAATAACACGGATAAGACCAAGTTTATATCAACATTAGATTCGGGTTTCAAACCAAATGTAAACAGAAGATCTCAATCATTAAAGATCACCACAGCTGCATTACGAGTTGATCGTGTAGTAGCCGTATTAGTAGTATTTGGTATAGCAGTATTAGTAGTATTTGGTATAGCAGTATTAGTAGTATTTGGTATAGCAGTATTAGTAGTATTTGGTATAGCAGTATTAGTAGTATTTGGTATAGCAGTATTAGTAGTATTTGGTACAACAATCAGCATATAATGGATACAAATTTCGATAAGAGGACACAAAACATACAGTGAGCAGCATAAAAACAATATAACAGGCACATAGAACATTTAATATAATACATATACAATAATATATGTTAACACATTATACGACAGAAGTACACATTACAAATAAACCAAGATATGTTGATGATATTTAGGATTACCCATAAAGCCTACGTGGGGCGTATTTCCAATGGATTCCTACATGTGGTTCAAGATTTAAGGGGCAGACGCTTTAATAATGACATAAAATAATAAACAGATTAAAATAACAGGTTACAACGACGGTATACTTTAAATATTACCAACTATACAAACAAGGTATATATTTCAATGACAATCAATAAAACACTACACACATTTAATGCAGATGGAATGAACTTATAAGGAATATATTTCAATGACAGATTAAAATAACAGGTTACAACGACGGTATACTTAAAAGATTACCAACTATACAAAGAAGGTATATAATTCAATGACAATCAATAAAACAATACACACAGATGCAGATGGAATGAACTATAAGGTGGAAAATAATAGGATAAACAATGGATGACATTGTTCCGTGTATAAGAATAAGAGTCCTAAAATGGAAGTATTTATTTCAAAGTTGAACAGAATATGCCATTTACTCTTGGTTAGTTATAATTAGTGCCTTCAGTGTTATAATAATGGTTGTTTGATACTCTAAGGAAATTACTAAATACGTATGCTGGACCACTGTTGTTCACATTCTTGTATACATGGTTTAACCTGAGTTGTTTAACTATGTTTTCCACATTCACCATCCCAACACTTGAAAGAACAGACAGGCGAATAGTAGATCTTGATCCACTTTTTTTATCCAGTGGTTTCATTTTGAGCAATCTGAAGTTTGCTTCTTTCCAGTAATCCGAAAGAACAAAAATTGCTTCAATGTTTCTTTCCTAGTATTACCTTGTCTATAAAGAAAATTAATCCTATTATTAACTTTCTTCACAATACAATTTGCTTTTGTCGCTCCAGATAAATATTGATACAAAGTAAGACCTAAATGTTTTGCAGATTTTTTTTTTTTTTTTTAAATTCTTTTTTTGCGTAAGAAAATATACATACATAAACATACATATATAAGTTCAGTAATGAAGTGGGCTTTAAATGTTTATAGCATTACACTTATGGGTTTTGACATTGTATCATTTACATAAATAATTTGGAATCTGCTCAATAAGCATGATTGAAACCAATCAATTGATTTTACTCCCATAGCATTTCTTGCATAAAATGGAATGAGTCACTGTGTCAAATGCCTTTCATAAATCTGAAATACCCTTAGAAGTCTGTGTTTTGATGTAGTCTCTCAAATAAAGTATGCATGTATCTATAGATTATGAATTCCTATAAACATGCTGATATTCATACAGTTTATTTTTATAGAGTAATTGTGTTTCCAATTGGATATAGACTGCTTTCTCGAGGATTGTAGATATGATGCACAGAATGCTTGCTAACCGGTTGTTTCCTGCTTCAGCTAGACTTTTTTCCTTAAACAAGGTGCATCAGGCGCATTGTTATTTAGAATACAAAGATTCACTATATGAGCAATAACAGTCTTCAGAACAAAGACTGTAACACGAATCTGGCAGGGTTTTATCTAATTATATGTTATTACTGGGGTTGAGATTGCTTAATTCCTTATACATATACTCTCACTGACAGGCTGTAGTTCAAAATGATTGGCTGTAACATTCTTCTATAAAAATTAATAATATTCTCTTAATCTGAATTAAATAAAAATTACAACTGAATCGGAGTTTTTTTTACAAGCACTGATGCAACAGTGGTAAAACAAATTAATTGAAAAAAGTTTGAGATTGTGTTGGCATCATAGTATTCTCTTACATCAATAGTATTGGCATGATTGTATTTTCTTCCTTATGTTATCAACGTGCTACGATTTAACTTTCTTAATGTCCCTTTGTACCTTGTACCTTAATTTACAATATTTGTATGTACAGATCAGGGTCATTTTTATTTCTATACGAATACAATATATGGCCCCTATGTCTATTAATTTCTAAGATTTCAGGAGACATCCAAGGTTATATCCATTGTTTCAGCTTCACCTCTTTAAAAGGAGCAATAATATCTAAAACTGAGTGAAAAGACTCTTTAAAAGAACTCCATGCTTTATTCAAATTATGTCAATCATTTTCCCAACTAACATCTGATATTTTGCAATAAAGCCTTCATTATTGTAATTTTTGAAAGACCTGACTTTCGCACTGCTATGTCTGTTGATTTTACATTTGACAATCTTTCTTATACAATAGATAAGCAAATGGTCACTCAGTCCCATGGAAATAGTTCCAGATTGACAAATTACTTTTCTTTCATTGTCACACACAATGTGGTCTAACAATGTTGAAGATGAAATGGTAACATGGGTGGGTTCAACAATCCATTATTCAAGGTTAAAAAATTCTAAATATTTGCATATGTATTGAACAACTTTAACTTTCCATGAAGTAAACATACATTGAAATCTCCTAAAATGTAAATTTCTGAGTCTGATCTTATTTTTAACAATATATTTTCAACAATGTCAAGAAAATCATGTTGATAACAAATACAAATTACAATTAGTTTATATTTAGATATAAAAAAATTTTTTTAAATATCTGTCTGTATATCTTTCTAGATTTTCTGAGTGTAGATCTTCACTTTGAGAAAAAGAAATGTCATTTCTAATATATGTACATAAGGATCCACCATTTCTATTTTTGTCAAGATGAATGACACTGTATCCATCCATGTCAATTTCTGTATAATTTACAGAATCATTCAGGTATGTGTCAGATACAGATATTGCGGCAGCTCTGGTCTTCTGCGCTGTTATTCTCAATTCTGATATCTTTATCAGAAGCGATCTGGCATTGAGATGGGTGAAGTGTAAACCTTTCCTTTTGAAACATTTGAATCGGTCACAATCTACAGTGAACTCAGTAACAGTTTAATTAGTCTAGGCCCCAGCATACACGTACAAAATGAAGTTGCTAAATAGTATGCAGGGTTACATTCATGTCTATCTGATCCCCTGTTTTTGGGCCAGTCCATATGTTGTTGACATATTTAAATTCGTACGGAACCCGTATGTGCCATCAAATATGTGTGGACCTTTTTGCATATCGTATAGCGTTATCTTCTGATTTTTTCGCTATGATCGATCTATCTTTGTATCTATCAGAAGTAAACCGTCCTAATTTATGACTTGACACGTATCAAAGGGCATTCTTCTCTTCTTTAGTAATACCATAAATTCATTTAAATTACATTTCGCTCTTTGATTTTTCTCATTTTCCGAGCCGCAAACGTAGTTATATACACCAGTCTTAGAAAATACTGATAACATGTAGCAATATAAAATGATATTTTGCTGTGTAACGTGACACAATGTAATAATGTCAAGACTGAGTTTCTTCTCTTTTGAAATTTACTTTTTATTTATTGGTTATTATTGTGCATAAGTTCGAGGTAGACAGTTATACGTTAATTGCGTATGCGGTTTTCTCTTGCCACCGTCAGCGTTTTTTATGACTGGAGTTTTCATCGGTTTACTCAAAACTGAGAACACTACATCTATATTTAAATTCGCTATCCATTTGTTTCAGATAACTATTGTTATACACGAATGTTTCTCCGTGTCGCCTTTTGTGGTCGCCTGCAGGCAACCACTTTGGTTTGATGCGGGTTTGCTGCGGGTAACCGGCAGGAAATGAGAATTGTAGGGCGCAGCCATATTTCAACATCATGCTGTTACGCATACGCAGTAAATAGATTTGGATACTTTCACTACACGAGTAATTACTGAGATTACATAGAGTAAATAGATTTGGATACTTTCAATACACGAGTAATTACTGAGATTACATAGAGTAAATAGATTTGGATACTTTCAATGCACGAGTAATTACTGAGATTACATAGAGTAAATAGATTTGAATACTTTCAATACACGAGTAATTACTGAGATTACATAGAGTAAATAGATTTGGATACTTTCAATACAGGAGTAATTACTGAAATTACATAGAGTAAATAGATTTGGATACTTTCAATACACGAGTAAGTTGAGATTACATTCACTGACAATAAATAAACATGAAATGCACACTCGGGTCAACCTTAACCTTCGGATTACACCAAATGACCTTTAAAATAGAGAAACCAGTTTATTGATATGAGGTGACCTTTCATTGGTCAGTTATTGGCTGCTGTTTAACAGCAAAGACCTTCCTTTTATAATTCGCGGTATATACCTGTATACAGATTGCCTGTTGAAAAGAAAGTTGACGTGAAGTTGGAGTAAACATGTTAGTGGTTGACTAATTAGGAAACATTTTAGACCCTTGCGTCATGGATTTTCATGCACATAACAACAAACTGGCGAAATAACAAAAGCACAGTCTTAAATAACATATATATGTTATATAAATTCATTTCAATAACAAATCCCAATATTTTGTTTCATTCTTTGATTCTTCCCATCTCTGGCTCATGTGCAAGTCTGCCATGTTTGTTTGCAATGTGAAACTCTGCATATTTTATGACGTAGGCAGTTTTCTTGAATCTAGTTTCAAAGATTACTCCGCTGTTCGAATGCTTGTTTATAGTATGGAATGTGCATGTATTATTATGGGCAGCTACGTTTTAATTGATGACGAGACTGCTTCAAATCGTTTAACTGGGAGAAACTTATGAGACGGGGCTAAAATCCGTACTCTAGCTTCTAGGTTTTGAAACTTAGAGCACAGCTAAGTTGCGCCAACTTCCCCCTTGTCTGAAACATAAATGAAAATGTTAGCGGCCTATAATACAAGTTATATATAGAGAACACGTGATGATATTTTTTTTATTTAACCTTACTAGGGACGTAGCCCCGAGCTAGGTTAAATAAGACAGTGTTCTCTATACGATTTGTATTTTCCCACCTTACCCGTCTAATACGTCAATTAATGGCTTGTAAGACGGGCTTCAGTCGTATTCAAACTCAGCCCATCAGCTTCATTTTAGGTCTATCTCTGCCAGTTTGCACGTAACAAGAACTTTTCCCATGCCGTGTAATCCGTCCGTGTGCTTTTGCGGCAAAAATTGCACCATGTACTGAAGGACTTTTTCATACATGTCAGTTGGCATCATCTCTTTGAAAATGGAACGTCCCCGCACTGACTAAGATATTCAACTGTTCAGTGGCGTAGCAACCGCCCAAGCAACCCCACCAAAATTCTCATCAAACTTTTTTTATTGGGAAGGGACTAAAATTGATTTTTTGTCGTATTTTCTCGTATTTGTCTTTGATTATTTAATGCAGCTGTTATTGTGTCTGCCCCATGACCTCTATGTCTCTGTCTCACTCTCTCTCTCTCTCTCTCTCTCTCTCTCTCTCTCTCTCTCTCTCTCTCTCTCTCTCTCTCTCTCTGTATTAGTTTTAATCAGTAATTACAAGGGTGATGTTCGGATTAGGTTTGTTTACATTTCATCGTTGAAACGTGTTTCTTGTATATCTTCAGTGTGCATTACTCCTTTAGTGTTCATCTCCATTCTTTCAACCCTCACGTCTGCAAGTGCAGTGCGCTGAATGGAATACTATACTCTCATTGGTCCATCAAAAATTCGGTTATCAGCTGTTTCGTTCGACCAATCAGCCAGCTGTATTCAATTTATGTGTTGCTCTTTCATATTAAGTGGTTGCGATCATGGCCATGAGATGGCATTCGTTAAAGGCGGAATAGTAAGTCAAATTTGATGTAGGACTGAAAGGTCGAACCTCTAAGCTAAACATCGGTGCTAAATTTATTACGCTCTGCGAAGTGTAGCTTGAAATATCAGTGTTGATTCTTAAATAGATAACAAGACAAATGGGAGAAGTGTCCTCTCTTGTATTGTTATTATATATATATATATATTAAGCATATATATGTAAATATTAAGCAACGATACTAGTCCCAGTGGTCTGTAACTAGTGTCGCTGACCTTGCCGAGGTTGAACTAAGCTGTACTATAATTTGCAAAAACATGAAAGTCAAAATACGGTTTTTAGGCTCCGACTCTTAAGTTATTCCGAATTAAGCGATTTAAAGCGATATCATAATAACTTTTTTTAATTTTTTTTTTAATAATTCAGCAGCTAGTAATGTAAATACAGACGGGTGGGATGAAAATGTCGAGATTAACACTAAAACAGTAATTCACCCAGAAGATACATCATAAACATATTTCATGAATGAAAAGCAAATATCTCTAACATAACCCTTGTAAATATTCATTAAAACAAATACATTTGGACATTAAGAGAGAGATGCATTAAATAATCATAGCCAATGACGTGAAAATATGACAAATTTTGAATATTTTGATATAATAACTTTATTTAACTTTTAGCGTCCATTTGAAAATCACAATCTGCGGATTCTTAAAGAGTGGAGTAAATAGAAAAATAACTGTAATACGCGGTGTATTCTTATATATAAATGGATTACATGACACTGCATTTGCATAGCATCATCCACCTAGAACAATTTATATAATATTCAGCTAAAAATATCTAGATTGCTAAAAAGCTCCTGTACTTGAGTGCACGTGTAAAAAGCAAAATATCCGTAAATATCCATACACAAAACAATATCCCACAAAATTAATTTTCAATAATCACCAACACAAATATCAAAACAAACCATTTGATGGAAAACGGATCCATGGATTGAAGAGCAGCTACAGCCTGCTTGTGCCGGTTCCGTCGTTCCCTTGTGAGTTTATGTTTATGTTACGTCATTTCTTTTATCCTTTGCATGTATGTGTCTTCCATCAGTCCTATCTGTATTTATTCTGTCTTCTCCGTTGTTTCTTCTGCTTTTTTCGATTGCGGCATTATCCTGTTCCGTGCTTTAGCAACCACCTATATTAAACATGACCAATATAATCCTAAAATTTCTTTTCACAATCAATGCCTTCCCGCGGGGGATATATATATATATATCTGCAAGCCTTTCGTCCCTTTGATTTTGGCTTTGCCCCCCTCGCCCACCGGAAAAAATCCTGCGGACCCCCATGGTCGGAATATCTGTATATGTTCCTAGTTTGCTCGTTGAAACAAGTCAATTTTTCACGTCATAGTTACAATGAATACTAAATACGTCTTAACCGGAAACGTGACAGACTGTCAGTATGAGAAAAGCCTAGAGCAGCAGTAGACCATATTTTGCACCAAAACTTTATAGCTGATTGGTATTGTAGATAGCATTATCACATGTGTTGACATAAAGAAAAAGAGATGGGAGGAGTTTGAAAATATTACTAACCTATAATAAAGAACAGGACGCACGCATTATCCAGTTTAACCCGACTAGTGGGCTACGCCCTTAGCTAAAAATAGATAAATTACCAAGACAATTCTTGAACTTATATGTACCAGAAAGAAGCAAAATATCCGTAAAAATCTATACGCAAACAATATCGCACAGAATTAATTTCTTCATGCCTCATGACTCATTTACATGAGGATCTGTCGTCTACACAGTCTAGTAATACACAGGGAAATACGGCAGTCAGTGCTTGCTGTTCACCGGGGACCAATAATGTTTCATCTCTTGTTCATAAAAAACAGAATGTTTTGGTTTAAAGGTCGGTTAATATAGGTATTTAGACGTTGGCTTGTATATGTATATTTTAGAAGTAGTGATGCAACCCATCGAAAAAGTTGTAAATTGTTATACCTGCAGTCTTGGTGAGAATTTGTCGAATCGTTTCCGCGCGTAACTGAATGACAATAAATAAGGCCGAATACTATTGCTCACATTTCTGGCTGAAGTCCTGGATTGAAGCAGATGACCACAACTAGTAGACCTGTCAGACAGTCGAGCTGCAAGTTTGTTCGTCCAGCATGTACATATTATGCACTGAATTTCGCAGATGTAAAGATCCAAATCAGTTGATATTTCTTTCAAGCACATTAGAATAAAGATCATACTTTTAAAAAAAAATGTATCAGTGTTCTTGTGATGTAAATACTTATTGTTTATTTTGTGGTTATGTTACTTGTCATTTTCCCCATCCATACCGACAAATCACTGACCTTTCGTTCTAACTGCACAACCACTTTCTTAAAGAAACTTGTCTTAGCAACCCAATCCGTCTTCCGAGAGTTTACTGATATAATAATAATAATAATAATAATTAATAATTAATAATAATCTTTATTTATCAATGATCACATACTAGCTAGAAGCTAGTTTACTTGATATCCATGCAAATCAAACAAATATACATGTAATAAGGCAAAGCCTCAGAAGATTAACATATACTGCATACAAGATAATAAATGGAACAGAAGTTATATAAACTATGAAAGGTTAACATACTGTTATCTCATTGATATATCACAGGTACAAAGTATAAATGGTATGCGGTCATAACATTTTGTGCATTCCTTTATCGCAACCGATACTAGTGTTAATGACTACTGCATAGTTCGTCACGGTCACAGGGGTCATACATTCCAAATAAGACATTGCTTGCCACACGTTTTGTTGCACATATTTATAGCGTGCGACTATTGATATTTTGAACGCAAATAGCCAACAGAACCTTTTCACATTGTCTGTGCGCATACACAGGGTTCTTCAAATAACAATAAATCCAGCGAAAACTTGAGAGGTTTCACTCAAGGGCGAAACCTATCAACTAATCTGCATTCCATAGAAAAATTTTAAAAGGAATAATCAAACTTCGCAACGTCTTAAACTTATATTTTGTACAGTAATCATTTCGTTTTATGTAAAAAGGATTTTTTTTTTAAATGTTGATATTCAGTTTATCACAGATCAACAAGATTTTAATTTTACCGAAGATATCTTTAACGATGACAGCTATTTATAATAGCACCGGAGAACTGTCAAAGATTAGGGCTGAAACCGTAAGTAAATTCCTTAACCGGTTACCCGTAATGTCTTAACCGAACCGTAGCCGGTTAATTGCAGTCACAAAAAAACCTCATGTACAAAGTGTGAATTGGAACGAGTTACAGCCTAATCAAAGTTTACAGTTTCTAAAATCTAGTGAAATGTATTTGTAACACTTACTGACACACATACATACATACATTTCCCGCTTGATTTTGCATGAACATTCCACCTTTAATTCTTTTGTCATATTCTCCGCCATTTCATGCAATAATCAGTACCAATCTTGCTGATTGTCAATATCACTCAAACGCAAAGTTTGGAATTTATGTGTTGTCAGGGTTAAAATGACTTAGACTCAAAAAGGCAAGACACCTGAACAGTGAAAGGAAACAAATAAGTGTGTGTGTGTGTGTGTGTGTGTGTGTGTGTGTGTGTGTGTGAAGTTTTAAAAAAGATGATATAAGAAAATTGTCTAAAATTTAAATCTATGTGCGTAAGCCCATTTGCTGGAATGTGGAAACTGACTGTAACAAATTTGAATAGACCAAAGAATGGGTGAGAAGATAAGAGTGAAACTGCTTGAATATGTTATCTGTGGCTAAAGTCTGTTCCAAACTTACAAATACAACATAGCTCATCATTATGATAAGCACTAAATATAGCCTGCAAATTAAATTAATTAATTTGCCAATATGCTACATTTTTGCATAAATAATTAGCACATCGGGTATTACAACAAGCTGTCTCTGTCTCATGTTCACCCAATTTAAGGACCACTTGACTTCATGCTTGTACTCAGGTGGGTTATAACATGAAATTAGTCATAAGAAAATACGAATGTGCATATTGGAGGTGAAAACAAATTACAACTTTGAAATTAAACATTAAAGCAACTCGGCAGAGTTATACATTATAACCGAAAATACTCAAAATTCAAAATAAAATAACTTTAACTTTGTTATTCTCTTTACAATTTAAGATTTTAGCAACACAAATTTAAGAGTAACTCTATCGTCAATGTCAGCATAAAATTCTTTGAAGATCAATTTGTGCTGAACACATAACACAGTTTATACTTTGAAGACCAATGTGTGCTGAACACATAACACAGTTTATACTTTGCAGACCAATTTATGGTGAACACAACACAGTTTATACTTTGAAGACCAATTTATGGTGAACACATAACACAGTTTATACTTTGAAGACCAATGTATGGTGAACACAACACAGTTTATACTTTGAAGACCAATGTGTGGTGAACACAACACAGTTTATACTTTGAAGACCAATGTATGGTGAACACAACACAGTTTATACTTTGAAGACCAATGTGTGGTGAACACAACACAGTTTATACTTTGAAGACCAATTTATGGTGAACACAACACAGTTTATACTTTGAAGACCAATTTATGGTGAACACAACACAGTTTATACTTTGAAGACCAATTTATGGTGAACACAACACAGTTTATACTTTGAAGACCAATGTATGGTGAACACAACACAGTTTATACTTTGAAGACCAATTTATGGTGAACACAACACAGTTTATACTTTGAAGACCAATGTGTGGTGAACACAACACAGTTTATACTTTGAAGACCAATGTGTGATGAACACATACCACAGTTTATACTTTGAAGACCAATGTGTGGTGAACACATACCACAGTTTATACTTTGAAGAACAATGTGTGGTGAACACATAACACAGTTCAAAGTTTCATAGCTACATGTCCAGCAGTAGTATAGTAGCAGAACCCTGTTATTTCTATAACAAAAAAAATATAAAGAGTTTGAAACATTGTCCATACAAATTACAGAACTGTCCGCGTTCAAGAATAACTCCACTTTTAAACATAAAACCCATCAAAAACACATGACTTTAAAGTTATATGTTATGGCAAATTTGGCAACGGAAACACATGACTTTAAAGTTATATGTTATGGCAAATTTGGCAACGGAATCTCCGACTCGGGCTCAGACTGAGCCTGCTGCATAGCGAATGCTTCCAGTTTAGCTGAGGTCAAAGGTTGGCTATCATCGACTAAACACATCATTGGCTGATCGGAGGCTTTATCATATTTTATGTTTTGATGAAGAAATAACATAATGTCAACATTTGCAGCATGCAGACAAGCTCTCAGCTAAGTAACGGTTAATCATGCCAAAGCAAAAAGCTCTTTCGCTAGGCACAGACGTTGCGGGGATGGAAAGATACTTTATAATCTAGCAAGTCGAGAAAACTGTGCCTCTTGCGCTTGCCACCATTTTAGGCGATCAGGAAAAAGAACGAGCTGGACAATAAAATGTTTCAGTTTTTCAGAACTGTTGTTGGAAGTCAGATCCACAATGTTCCCCAAATACATACTCAATAACGAGCTTCTTCTGTGGAGCTGGTGTGGTTTCCGGCCACTTGACGTTGGCGACGGTTGCGCCCCGCGAAGCGTCGGCTGTCATCTCGGCTTTCTGCATGTCACTAATATAGGAGTGGAGTTGGTCATATGACGCATGTTCAGTGCTGTGACTAACATTAAAGGGAAAGTCAAAACGGCATCAGTGGAATTCCTCCTTCCAGAATGGAAAATCTCTTGATTAATCCCGTGAGAATTGTCTTATTCAAAATCGCTAACTATTCCAGTGTCAAGTTCAGAAGAAGACAGATCAAGAGTTACGAGGCTGTGTGACATAATGAAAATAGCACTGGACTTGAACTAGGCCCAAAGGTTTGAGACCAGTTTTCATCTGCCGATCTTCAAGGGCCTCTGTCGCGACTATTTAGTAAATGAAATGTCCAGCTTAGAGCTGCCCAGCAGATAACACTCTTGACATCGATGGTAGTTTCAGTCCATCGGTGATACAGCGTAGAAGGGTGTGAGCGAAGCACTGAATGTGCATAAAGTTAAACTCTCTTGAAGATACCTCCATATTTTTGGCATTGTATATCACCAATGTGCTGACATAGGAAACACCAATCTCCTCGGTGAGAGACTTGAAGTACTCTGCAATGTTCACTCCCGTATGGCGATCCTCTGCAAGTCTAGTGGCTAACATATTGGACTTAAGCTCGCAGTTATCACTGATATCGTGCCCAGCCAAGCTTATGCGGCCCTGTAGCGTTACTCTTGTCCATATATCGAATGTCATGTAAATAGGCTTGCCCTTCAATTCGTCAGTGACTGTTTCTCTTCATTGTTGTGACTCCGGGTATATCAACCCGTTTTCCATAAACAGTTGAAAATGCGATTTTTCGAGAAGAACTTCGGTACAAAAATAAGCTATTTGCAACCTTTTTCTTAAATTTTGTTTCGAAAGGTATGGATGACAAACCATTTTATAAAGAAGATTCGTATATTATTTTTTTCCTTTGGTTTACAAGCTTGAGTAGTGGTAGATAAGTGGTAGAAAAGTTCTATCAATGATATCTCTTCCAAAATGTACCACACGACAGTCTTTATGTATTTGTCTTGTAGATATTGGATGACTAGATTTTCATATTGAAAATCATATTTTCGTCAACTCGCAACAAAAAGACTTATTGTCCGATATTTGTTATATAAATAGACCATTACATACAGTTTGAATGAGTTTATCTGCAGTTATACCTGTTTTATCTGGAATGTAACAGAGACCAGGTACTCGTAAGGATCACACCACTAATTCATTTTCCGTAGACATCAATGTTAACGTTTGAGAAAATAAAACTATTTTGTGAACTAACTGACCCAGTACACAACACGTGTAATTCTTTATTGAAGTAAGAGCAAACTTTCTGAACAATCAAAACGTATTTGCTTCGCGGTATTTTTTCAAGATGAATGTCCCTAAAACGGGTACCGATAAAACATTAAGTATTAAGTATGGTATCCAATGTTCTCCAAAGTCGAGACTGGTACAATGCTCAATTAATATGTAGTGGTCTGATTCCTAGAACAAAGCCGACTGAATCTCCTGGGGAAGGTATAATCTGTTCATCAATCCGACGTAGGCACCAGTCGCATCATCTCGAATTTTCACCTCCGTGCCTTCCATGATTTCTTTTTTCACTTCATATTCTTTCTTTTCGTTTCATGATTTCGGTGTTTAACAATGATGGGCTTATATTTTTGAGGGTATTTTATGTTTCGGTATTATATTATTATGGGTAAGGATATCTATCGAGAATTGATGGAGGTCGTGTCCCTTTTTGTTTTTTTTTCCCCTGGACTCCCGTTATGTTTGTGTTTGTTTTATTTGGATATTGTTAGTTATGTTAGCTGCAATTTGCGCCTCATGTACTGTCTTTGCCGGGTCCCCATCTGTTCCCGAAGAGCAGTAATTTTCTTATCTCTCACTTCGATTGCATCCCTCAAGATTTTATTTTCCAATCCATAAGCTTCATGTTTCGCCTCAACTTATCTCATCAAATGGAATTCCTTTAATTAGAACTTATAACCCACGAAACACAGATATCTTCCTGATGTTACGAACATGTGGACAGTTATTTCACGTAGTGATAAAATGAGAAATGCTTTGGAAAAAGTGAAAATTATCAACATTAAGAGACAACCTAAAACTGAAACAAATTCTTACCAGGTCTAAATTTAACATCATTGAAAGACAGGCCCGAGTAACCAAATGTGGTACGAGTAAATGCAATACTTGTTCTAATATAATAGAAGGAAACTCGCTTAAGTTAAAAAATGTTAGGATATATAAAGTTAAACAGGACATTGATTGCAATTCAAAAAAATGTGATTTAAGCATTGATATGAGTGAAATGTAAATCCTTTCTCATAGGTCAGACAAAATATGAACTAAGAAAGAGAATGTCAGTACATAGACAGCAAACAAGAACAGAAGATCTCAGATTTTTAAAGTTAATAAATATCAATATAACTGTTCAGAAGGAGTCCTTCACTTATACATTATTTATTGAAAATGACTATTTAAGAGAAGACAAGGAAATTTATTTCATATGTAC
The DNA here is from genome assembly GCA_029931535.1 of Margaritifera margaritifera. Taxonomy (NCBI): domain Eukaryota; kingdom Metazoa; phylum Mollusca; class Bivalvia; order Unionida; family Margaritiferidae; genus Margaritifera; species Margaritifera margaritifera. The sequence continues at coordinate 3,720,683 of JAQPZY010001607.1, forward strand.
TCTAGATCCAAACCTTAATAGTTGTAACTACTTATTCGAGATTCATAAAAAAATAAAAAGGGATGCTTTGTACATTGTATCAATACACTGATACATTTTCATAACATGACTACAGATATAGCTTATTAACTGAGTATTGAAAAAATATTGGACCCGAGGTCATGTGGCGCAGGATGCCCAAGCTGTGAGGGCATTCTATGCCGCATGAACGAGTGTCCAATACTTTTCAATTCTCAGTCAATGACCTCTTATATTATATACTTTAAAACAAGTATAGTAAGCATTATGTTATGTTATGGGAATAACACAATTGAAACAAAAAAGTATTTCAATGTTTTATTGAACATTTTACATGTCGTTCGTTTTTGTAATGAAACCTAAACAATGCGCAGTAATATGCGCTACATTATTGCTATGGAAACGCGCATTCAACAGGAACGAAACTATGTTTGTCAAGGAAGATGGAATGTCATAAGGATGGAATGTCGCGTAGCTAAAGAAACACAATGAAATACTGATATTAGGGACAAAATACCCAATACATCAATGAAAATGGAGGATACCATTATGAAAAGATGAGCCAAAACATTCCATCTAAGGTTATCGTTGTTATTGTCTCAATGTTGCTACATGGTGGCGGGTAAATTTGAAACTGCAGTGTGCGAAATGATTGTTCCCAGGGTATTGTGATGTATCGGTCTTGGATAACACATAAAAAACGGATATATATTCATTTTGAAATCGATTGTGTTTTGTTCAATTCCTAAAACGGAATAGAACAATATTATTCAGAGTGGATAAAAGTGCACTGATTACGTCAATGATAAGTTGTTGACTGATACATTATATCAAATGTTTGTTTGACTCTCTCTCTCTCTCTCTCTCTCTCTCTCTCTCTCTCTCTCTCTCTCTCTCTCTCTCTCTCTCTCTCTCTCTCAGCAACTAGAGATAACTAGCCGTCTATTTTCAGTATTTTTATAAATCAATTTTTTTTTTCTACTTGCAATTTTAAGTCTTTGGTTGTATTGGGATTTTCTTTTTTTAATTTGGATGATAGATGTTTCTTTGAATGAGAGCTAGATCTACTGATTCACCAGCACTGGTGTCAGGTAGAAAGGGTTACAAGCCAGTGTCGGCCTCTGGTAGCCATGAAATGTATGACGTTGTCAGCGTTTCACGTTTTAGTTGCCGTTTTTATATAGTCGTAGCCAGAAGTAGTTCATCGAATGCGGGCACGTGTTCACGATATTAGGAAGCGGTGAATATTTTTACTTAACTAAGGTCAATACCGTTGGATATTGACCGGTAGCAACAACGTTAGGCTAATGGGACTGTTTATTAAGTATTTAATAAGTATAGGTTATTAACTGAGTATTTAAAAACATTGAACCCGAGGGTCATGTGGCGCAGGATGCCCCAGCTTGAGAATTCATTCTACGCCACACGAACGAGGGCCCAATACTTTAAATAATCTTTCAATAACCTTTCTATTATATACGCAAAAACAGGCATATTGATCATTCTGTTATGTTATAGAAATAACCCAATTGAAAAAAAATATATCAACGTTTTATTTAACATTTTACACGTTGTTCATTTAATGAATGAAACCTGAACACCGCGCAGTAATACACGCTACTTTACTGTTATGGAGCGATTCTCATTCAACACTGAACGAAACAAAGATGGTTAAAGAGAATGGAATGTCATATAGCCAATAAAACCCACAACGAAATATGGATATGACGAAGAAATGACGCAGTATATCAATACAAATTGAAGATGCCATTATGAAAAGATGAGACAGAAAAATTCAGTCTAAGGTTATCGTTGTGATTGTCTCAATGCCGTTGTCATGGTGGCAGGTAAATTTGAAAGTGCAGTGTGCGTCGTGACTGTTGTCAGGGGATTGTGATCCATTCGATCTTGGATAATACCTCAAAAAAAGGTTATGGATTAATTTTTGAGTCGCATGTGTTTCATTAAATTCCGAGTAAGGATAAAACATTGCGATTCAGAGTGAATAAAAGTGTACTGTTTACGTGAAAGAGAAGTTGTTGACTGATACACTGTATTATAGGTCAGTTTAACTCTCTCTCTCTCTCTCTCTCTCTCTCTCTCTCTCTCTCTCTCTCTCTCTCTCTCTCTCTCTCTCTCTCTCTCTCAACTAGCCGTCCATTTTCAATATTTTTCTAAATCATATTTATTTTTTATTTTTCTCCTTGCAATTTAAATCTTTGAATGTGTTCAGATTTACCTTATTTAATTTGTATGACAGATATTTTTATTTGGATGTAATCCAGCACTGTTATCAGGTAGAAAGCCGAAACATTCTTTATCGGTATCTGGTGGCCGTCAGATTTATGACGTGGTCAGCGTTCCACGTTTCTGTCTCCATATTTATTTAGCCTTAGCGAGAAGTAGTTCATCGAATGTGGGCACGTGTTACCATATAAGGAAGCGGTGAATATTTTTATTTAACAATGGTCAATACCGGTGGTTACTATATACTTCATAAATAGTCCCATTAGATTAACGTTGTTGCTACCGGTCAATATCTAGCGTTATTGAACGCAGTTTTGGTGAATATCATACGGAGTCCTTTAGTATATGAACTGCAACCGTAACTAAGGTAACACTTACTTATCCTGTCCATAAATTGTAAAATTAACTTTTATAACGCTTACTCAATAATTAATTCAGCGCCAAAAGCCAAATCCTAAGTCACCCATTACATAAATAATAAATGGGTCAACTCAATAAACAAAAGGCTGTAACAAACGCGCTAAAGTGAACAGATGACGAGATCTCTGACCGAGGTACTTTCCGTGTTGTATGCGGTGTTAATAGCAAGAACAACGACAAAGCAACAAAGAATACGGACCTTTACAATGACGATAACAATGACAACATTTATTTAATAGTTAATGCCATCGTGTTGTGAATTATATAACATTTACAATAACTATAGAATGAACTCATCCGGAATAACTTATTTAAAGAAAGAGACAGACCTCCAGGTCATTACTTATTATAAATGTACATGCAAAATAATTACTGCAATACTTGACGTGATACAGTGAAAGCAGGGTGAGAAGATCTCTCATTATGATATAGTCAGTGTTGTACGAGTTTTCGCTATAGATAAACAAACAATACGAGCCTTGAAATGGGTGTGTGTCAATGGCTGCTTCCTTTAAAGATGCAAAAGGGATTTAGATGACTCCGGCACCACAATGATGGTTTGTGACATGTTATTTACGGTCTGTAGCATACAACTCTACCCTATACAATTATAGAAACCAGTTACCACACTCAACTTTTTCCCAAATTTTTTATGCATCTCGGTTCAGAACAATCTGCACTCCGACTGGAGTGTCGCCTGACCGATCGTGATTACAAAGGAATGATAAAGGTCTGTAATGTTTGTAACTGGTTTTGCGATACGGTTGTTCTTAGCAGTGTTGAAACATAATTTGCCGGTGGTTGAGTTCGACATTTCAGGCGTTGGGGTTGAAATCTACATCTATCTTCAGGTCAGGGTATATGCCACACCGGATAGAGTGGAGCAAGTAAACTATGCGTTAGACGTTGCACGTGTTACAATGGAGTTGTATGAAAATCTGTTCAACGTTTCGTATCCATTACCAAAACAAGGTAAGATTTTTCGTTTTTATCTTCATCTCATGAAAACATATTGTTGCGGTTCCAAACCGCACCAAGTAAACCGCTGGATGGAATTTTGCCATTATTTGGTATTTACTTGTCCATGTGGCAACTATCTGCAAGAAGGGTATTACTCAGGTTCCATTTTTAAAAAAAAAGTCTGTACCCTTATAGATATGCAGCCTATCTTAGTAGTGTAGCAAAACTTCAACTAGATAATGAGGTAAACATTTGACTTGAATAGTTAGGGCAGTGAATGCGGGGTGTAAACCTGTCAACTATCATACGTTGAATGTTGAATACAAAAACAGTTATACAAAAATACTATATTATACTATACAGATCTCACTGTTGTCAAGATACTACTATATAAATTTCATTCTGATTGCTCACATGCAAAGGAGCGAGCTCTGGACGATTTACATTCCCCGCGATGGTGATAACCGCCGTGAGGGAGAGGGATGAAATGTCTGTTCAAGATGTTACAAAATAAGAAAGTATTGACTTTAAAGAAATCCTCAATTTCTCCTCAGAAATTGGAAGTTACATTTTCAGGAGAATGCCGGATATTATGCCTGTATTTTAATCCCTGATGCCTGCTTTCAGTTAAGTGAAAAACTTATTGTTCCAAAGCAAGCAATATACGAAAGATACTGAAAAATCTCAATTTGAGGAAGAAAATATGAGATGTTTAGTGAAACCTGGAACATGATTATTTTCAACGTTGAAGCTGATCATGAAACATTCAAGCCACAATTTCTCTGGCATGCGTAATTTATCTGACACTTTTTATTTTTTTAAAACTCTTTCTCGACACTTTTTCCACAATTGTAATTCACCATCGTCGCGAGCCACGGGCGATAATTCGCAACGCTCCTTTATCACCCTTGACTGCCTGTGCTGAGATATCCTGGTTTTTCATGAGTACGCAAAAACAAAAGCACAATGTAACAATCTCCTATACGTTAATGAAAGTGTCCATTTTGTCGATCGATAAGTGGCTATGCTTGAAAGAGAAACTTTGATTGGCTTCTTCAAAACAGCATGTAAGGTCATGTTGAGTCACAATGGCGATAAAAATATAGTTGCGCTCGCAGTGATCGTTTAAGTAGGTGTTCATATATTCATGTGAAGCGAGGAAATCTCTGCAGGAACGACCACGCGTGATAAAGGAACGTAGCGATTTATGGCCCGTGGCTCGCGGCGATGGTAATTCACTTGATTTACAACGAAAATAAACTACGATACCATGACTGATAGTTATCTCCAATCTACAGCGATATTATTCATAACATTGCACCTTCTAGTTTTCAAGCACGCGCTAACTTGAATTGACTGGCTACTTTGAATAGAAGCATTGGTGCTAATATGGGGAAACTTCAACGAAGTGGGAAGTGGTTATAAATCTAGAAAACCCACACAACTTTATTATATTTGGCTAGGTATAAAAAAATATCATTATAAAGTACGTTAGAAAAGAAGTATGTCATATTCCTCAGGTGTCACATGTTGCAAAAAAACACAAGTTTTGTAAGATGAAGGAATTACTGAGAACGTGCAGGCTTGGCCCCCTTGTAAGATGAAGGAATTACTGAGAACGTGCAGGCTTGGCCCCCTTATAAGATGAAGGAATTACTGAGAACGTGCAGGCTTGTCCCCCTTGTAAGATGAAGGAGTTACTGAGAACGTGCAGGCTTTTCCCCCTTGTAAGATGAAGGAGTTACCGAGAATGTGCAGGCTTGTCTCCCTTGTAAGATGAAGGAGTTACTGAGAACGTGCAGGCTTGGCCCCCTTGTTAGACGAAGGAGTTACTGAGAACGTGCAGGCTTGGCCCACTTATAAGATGAAGGAGTTACTGAGAACGTGCAGGCTTGTCCCCCTTGAATTCAGATACTTCAGATACCCTTTTCATCTCGTAAAAACCGATGTTTATCTCGGACAATCCACACCGGAAGGGTATAATTTATTTATTAAATGCTACTAACCAAGAAAAACTGGTATCATATTTGTAAAAAGATACATTTCTTCATTTACGTAAACAATTTTTTTTTTCCTTTAACTTTGGCTCGTTTGAAGACTGTCACCATGTTGGATCTCTTCTTCATTTCTGAAAACGGATCTGCGTAAGGTCCTGTGGAAATCCCTCGATGCGAAAATAGCTGATTCAAAACGGGAGAATACTCTTACCTTACATGGTTTCAAAGGTCAGAAAGGAAAACAGAGATAAAACAAAAGAACCAAAGATAATTTCAGTAAAATGAGTTCGGGATTGCAATTATAAAAGTTGAATGTTTTTAGTCTGATTTATCGTTGGATGAACTGTCCGTAGACCAACAAGTCGTTCTCCACTTTTTTAAAATTATTTTCTGACATTACTGGCCATGGCGAAATATATACGGCAGCAGATTCATTGGAGGACGATCGAACCCTTAGAAATTCTGGACTTGTCGTGGCTCACATTGAATAAATTGCACCCACAAGGCAAATCGAGTCGCTCATATATTGACCTATTTGCATCACAGGCCTTTGCAATTTTATCAACCGAGTATGAAAACATACGAATATTTGGGAAAAACACATTGAGTAAGAAAAACCCTATATAAAGACATCTTCAAGTGCCTGTGATTGTATCGATGTTTGCCAAACACTCCTAGATTAATAGCAATCCCTCTCCGAACTGACCACCTATCGGTTCACCGGTTGTTGAACTCCTATGCGACCTGCTAACGCATGCGTGCAGACTATCCACCAATGAATTTGCATCCAGTTATCTATGAAAATAATATCAAAGTGGCGGAAAGTAACTTGTTCGTCTATGTGTAGTCCTCCACTCTACGGTGAAATGCTCAGTCATTAGATGGTATACGTCTATCTATAACATCTACACATATGACTGAAGCTGTGCTCGTTTCTCCTAGGCTTTGCCTGTTTCATATATTAGTCTCGTTTGCTCTCCAATATCACTTGTTATTTAGTATTTTATTTTTCTTATTATTTTAAAGCGGAGAGACTTTGATGTCTTCAACATAATTTTGGTATTTAGACCGGTTTCCAACACTCGTTTAAAGATATGGTTTAAATTCTGAAATATCCGTAAATTAGTCTGTATTTTCGGGAGCCGTAATGTCTCAGAGGTAGATCAATCATCGACTATAGTCTAGTCCTGGAGGTTAAATTATGCATGTCTGGTCGACCTGTGTGATCGAACCAGTCATTCGCAACTTCGAGGTCAAACCTACGGATCATAACTCTAACTTATGCCGATAGCTGTCATTAGCTGCTGTTCAGACCACTTCAGTTATTTACGAAATTTAATTCGGAACTTCTCGGTCAACCCTACGGTCAATCCAATCGTTGAAATAACCGAGATGGTCCGAAGCGATTGCGGTTTCTTTTTTGCGCATGAATTTCGGGCAAACAAAATGTATGATTTTTCTATACATTACTGCGCCGACATACATCCGAGACATCCGACTGCCAACTGGTATCTGTATTCTTTAGTCGCGTCAAGATGGCTGAGTCGGGTCAATTTGTATTAATTGTTTTTCTCCTTCGCGAGAGAAAACGCAACAAAAAATTTCAAAATAATTTTCAGTTCATAAAGTGCGTGGTTTGCTTATCGGAAATAGGTCATCTTCGAAAACATGACACTGTGTAAACATGCTGGCATAAAATAAGAAAATAGGAATTTGTTTCATGATAAATACATTTTCATATCATTATGTAAAGTTCAGTACAAAAAAATATAATGTTTTACTTCCAAATTTCCTCTTTTTATAATATTTGGTTTCAATATTAGTATTCAAAGAGTTGCAATAAACAATTTTCTCCTATCCGCCATATTGGAAACCAGAGGAAACACACGGATCTCGATAGTCAGACCATAGTTTATTGATGACCTCACTAAAGTCTATCTAGAGTGAGTTTGATCACACTAAAGTCCGACGATAGATTCTATGGTTAGTAGTCTCGGCATGCCCAGACTGTATCTGCTATGACCAGTCTTCGCAGTCGCCCTAGTTTATTATTTCAATCGATAGCTGTGAAGATATACGCTCAAAAGATTTACCGTAAATGTATAATTGAGCCATGAACGATCTTATTTCTGATTCGTGAAGTTAATGCATGAATTCCAAAATAAACTCAGACAATTACTCATTGTTAATTACAACATTGTTTCTTTTTAGTTCGTATCAATCAAGGTACCTGCAGATCTTAAGGAGAAAAAAAAAAAAACAACTATGACATTACTTTAAACAAAATGAAAGTGACGCTACTGTTTTCTAGTATATAACAAGCTAAACTATATTTTGACCTATGATTTCCATGACATAACGCTTTAAACACCCTAAAAATGATCTAACAAGCGTTCTTTCAATTATTGTCTTTATATAGCACATAGCGGCTATCTACGTACGATGATTGGAAAAAACGAAGAAGTTTCTTATATTCATGCTTATATCCGTATAAGAGACCCGAGTGTTAAATTTTTCATTAACATATAGAAATAGTACACACGATTTTAAAAGTATATAATATTAAATAAATATCACACAAAATGTAACATACTCGTTTTTTTTTCACCGCATATTGTTAATGAAGCATCAGTTATTTAAAATATGATATTTCCCCAAATGCACAACCATGTTTTATTAATTTTTTTATATATTTATTTATTTATTTATTTATTTATTTATTTATTTATTTATTTATCATGTAAGTAAGTTCCTTGGCAACGCCCAGCTTGTAAAGTACTGCAAATCATCCGGATTAGCAGTGTGCAAGGGAAACAACTCTTACGCGACTATGATCTACCTCGTGAACAATTTATAGATCTTGATATGGTCCTTGTTTTTCTTAAAGACCGAAACTTTAAGAACTGAACTGATCATCTGCGCTCACGCCGTACAAGAAGTACACAAAATATCCATATCCACCAGCAGTGCGCAAGAGCAACGTGAATTAAGCAAGTCTGAAGAAGAAATAGGGTTAGTATTTAAATAATTAGCCAACAGATAATACGTGCATACATCATAACCGGATGAAATTAGTTTTTCATGGCAAATTCAGCAAATCAGCTGTTTCATGACAAAGAACTTGCTATTTTGTCCAAAAGAACTGCACAATATTGAAGCAAGACGTTCATGGTCTCCTGCAGCAAAAATTATATTTTTGCACATACATATATCTTTTTTGTGACATATCCTTTTCCAGAAATCGATTGGTTTTAATTCATGTGCTTCTCTTACAGACCTGATAGCTATCCCTGACTTCGTGTCCGGAGCTATGGAACATTGGGGACTCATCACGTTTCGAGAAGTGAACCTTTTGTTTGATGAAAACGAGGCTTCAGGTGCCAACAAACAGAGGGTGAACCTTGTTGTATCTCACGAAGTATCACACCAGGTAATTATTACATAATTAAGTCGCAAATATGATTGCATTCGAATTAGTAACCTTGTAATTGACTACTTACTGCATAATTAATGAAGACTTGAGAAAGAGTTTGTCCTGTAATACTTTGACCTCCAGTCGATAGATTTAGTAACAGTGTTTTTTGAAGTCTCTTCCAAGCAACGTGGACATTTATACGTGGCAAAAATATTTGTGGCTTCTGAGAGAATCACTGTTCATATAGCAAAATAGTACCGTGCTCCCTAAAGGGGAGTTATTTTTAATGAAACCATTGATTCGTGTGAGACTGTTGTTTATTTTGTGCATTGATTTGATGTTTCCGCACTTTTTGGAGCAGACGTGGGGATATTGCGAATATGCATTGTCTCACAACTCCTGTTTCACCGTTAAAGACAAAGACTTAAAAATCGGACGCGGAAAGGCGAGGATGTGGAATACTGGGATCGGGAAGGTAATCAATAAATCATATAAACGCAGGAACCATGGGCCTTAACTTTAGGATGAGGTTTTTCTTCCCCATAATGTATCCAATAAAACGTTAGAAACCATGTGCGTTCTCGTGTGCGTGTGTTTCAGATAGCGAGTCCTCTTACACAGTTTGAGATGCGACTTAAAACTATAGATGTGTACTAATAACTATGGGGCTGTTTATAGATGTGTACTAATAACTATGGGGCTGTTTATAGATGTGTACTAATAACTATGGGGCTGTTTATAGATGTGTACTAATAACTATGGGGCTGTTTATAGATGTGTACTAATAACTATGGGGCTGTTTATAGATGTGTACTAATATCTTTGAATTTGACCAGGATCCATCCGCCCACCCACTAGGCAGGAGTTGGGTAAGGGGAAATTTTGGAGGGGAATCAATGTACGACAAGGGTGGCAGTAACCTACTTTTATATATATATATATATATATATATATATATATATATATATATATATATATATATATAAACACATATGAATACAAATAATATGGCAAATAACAGTCATTTCAAGTGCACTGTTTCCAGCAGGAATCGCGTGTGTCAAAGACTCAATGAGAGCCGAAAGAGCTTAGGCTTGTTAAAAACTAGTTTTGCCATTATTATTGTCAGCTTGTTGCATCTATGTGTGCGTGCGTGTGCGTGTGCGTGTGTGTGTGTGTGTGTGTGTGTGGTGAATATGTCCGTGGGGTGGTTCACATATAGAAATAGTTTTATTCAACAGGAAATCAGTAATATATTCAGACTTTATTCCTTTATTCCTTCAAGCGTTTTCATCATCACACAAGTGTGATATCTTCTGCGTTTGATTTTGCATTGCAGTGGTTTGGTAACCTGGTGACAATGGACTGGTGGGACGATCTGTGGCTCAATGAAGGATTTGCAACGTTTATGGAGTACATAGGAGCGAAAGAGAAGGAACATGACTGGGACATGGTCAGTTTCAGAAAGTATAATTTTGCTCAGATTCAATATATTGCAGTCTTTTTATTTTTAAAAAAAGTGAAGGGAGGTAGATATTTTTAATTGTTTATTTGACGTAAAATAGGCTTTTAGTGATCTGATGCTCGTGCACAGGATTCCTACACAACACAAAGCATTCTGCAACGACATAACATTGTTAGACTCTTTTGTATGGCCAGACAGGAAAAATCTATTATCAAGCATGCTGAGAGAAACTGAAAAGTAAGCATTTTATTCTGGCAAGTATAATTTTATGTTACTTGTCCGGAATTTTACATGAAATTTAAGGTTGAATTTTTTATGAGCAATATTATGACAATCGCATATTATTTTTCGGGCAACCAGAAAAGTTGTGAATTTTTCCAGGCCAACTAGTGGTGCTAGAATATGGTTTAAATGCAAATATTGACAAAACTCGTTCATCCGAATACTAAGATATCATGTATTTATATATTCATCAAAAATTTGACCGTAACATTTTCATATTCATTTTTGATTATCCAATTTCTAGTATCCGAAATCTTTTCACTTTCCCGTGATTGTTTCCAATAAAAAAGCTTTTCTTTGTTCAGTCATTTACAATCGCCTTCATTATTTCCCTTGCACTCGTACCCGCAGACGGATCAGTTTGTCACAGATGAAGTCCAGACAGTGATGGTCCTTGACGCTGGCGAGTCCTCTCACCCAATCATCAACAATGTGGAGAATCCGGACCAAATCAACGAGGTCTTCGATGCGATCTCCTATAGCAAGGTATAGCAAAAACTATGCTCTAGCGGTTTAAGAAAACTGCCCTTATATAATGGAAACTTTACGAGCAAGAAGCTCAAATACCAAAATTTAGATATGGTATTTGGAGAGAATTTGCCTCATTGAAATTTAAGATACAGGTAGTGGAACCCCTAAAACTTCGATAAGCTCTATTTTTATTGAAGTTATAGACTGCCACAATTTTCAAACTTCAACTTGAATTTTTTTCTGAAACAATTTCAAGAATACGTGGCCAGGACATTCTATAGAGAGTTCCTTGTTAGAAAGTATGTTTGAAGAAATCCATCTCTAGTGCCGCTTTATTATTTCTGAATTTTTCATTATTGTCTTTTATTATTACGTTCAATTCCAGTTTCCTAATTTTTCGAAGATATTTTTCTGATAAACTACAATGCAATCGCTTAAGCACTGACTTTTGATTAAAACCGTTTGTATTTTCAAAATCTATTTATATGTATAAATTGTTCAGCACAAAATCATTATAAAAAGTTTTGCGAATATATTTATTCATGCTCTTTCAAAGTCTATAGTGTATTGCATGATCTATCCGTCTCTAAACCTAAATTTATTATACTGTACATTGTGTGCATTGAAGTGGTTCTTGTCTCAGTCGTTACAAGATCTATTAAAACCGACAGTACAAGAGAGAAAAAAAAACCAACAGAAAAACAACAAGTCAGACAGAAAAAAAAGTCAGACAGACAAGGACGTTTAAGAATGAAAAAGAATATTTTCTATATTTGAATGGGGAAATATGACGCTGAGATGTCGTGTCAGCTCTTTGTATGGAAGAGTTCAATCATTAAACAGGATCAGCAATTTTATTTTCAACAGGGAGCATCAGTGATAAAAATGCTTGAGACAACTTTGGGAACAGACAGTTTCTTCAAAGGCGTGTCACAATACTTGCATGATTTCAGTTACAGGAACGCAAAAACAGATGATCTATGGGCCAAACTAGGAACGGTAAGATATGACCTAAATCCAAACGTCTGTATCAATTTATAGAAAATATTAAAATATCTTCATCTTTTTAACTGATTTAAACGAGTACAAACCATGTATCCACATTTATGGTATTAACGTTAGTCTTTGTGTTGGACAATCAGGAGTTCTTGTTAGTTCATTTTAAGTGATGATTTACTCTGCCACTATATTTGTAGCTACTTTATTTTAATTATAAATACAGTTTAGAACAACAAATCTTTCACCAAAAGTCAAAAGTCGCGCTCGGAGTGCAAAATTTTGAATTCATCAGTATACCCAAAATAAAGCTGAAAGAAAAACCTTTCAGAATGATGTTGAGTTTTATTTCTGTACTTTCTTGCTTAATTTCAATGACATTGGCTGACTCGAAATATAGTAGATTTGGGAGCTTTTTGCTTTTTGTCTGAGTTTCTAGCTAAAGGGGTTTCAGGAATAAGGAGCTGGCCGTTTTAGGTTTGAGTATTATATTTCCCATAAAGGAGTCACATACATTTCAATGATCGATTCGAACGGATCGCGATGTTTTATAAATGTCACTCTGATTATTTCTGGTTTAAATTAAAAATTAAGCTAATTTATTTTAAACTTACAATTCAAATGATCATTGCAGGTTTCATAATCCTGACTGTTCCGGACTTGAGTTTTATCTGCTTTTTGTACTGTTTGATTAAAACATGAGTCATGAGTCATAATTTGCAATACAATTTTTCATAAACATTAAACATATTGACATATGATGTTCAGTAGATTGTATTTCTTTAACAAAGTTCTTTTCACAAACGATTTCTGCTGATACATTTCTCCTCTGACAAATACTCACGAAAAATTACTCGTTGTTTAGAAGAATTTCACATGAAATCTGTATATTTCAGGTCGGCAATACATCTGTAAAGTCCATGATGGACACCTGGACTCGACAAATGGGTTTTCCCTATATAAATGTTACCATCATCTCAAATATGCATGAAGTACAACTAGATCAAAAACGTTTTGGCGCCAATTCTTCCATGGCTATTCATCAATCCGAAGCGCCATTTGGGTAAGTTATTGCTTTTCGTGCCGGACGTTACCTCAGTATTATACAAAAAGGCATCGTCTCTCTTTAATTTAGATAAAGAAAAGAAGGAAGGAAGGAAGGAAAGAAAGAAAGACAATTTAGCAGCCGCCTGCTGTACTGATCTGGTTCTATGGTTCATTGATATAAAACATATTTCCGCAGACACTGCAGGTAAACACACTTAACATTGGGAGTTGGGGGGTTGGATTTAAAATTTAATTTTCACATCAACACTGTGTATCTAGAACTTAAATGGAAATCCGTGTCTCGTATTTACAAAACTCCTTAACTTAGTCCATAAGCCAGCTAGATCAGTCGGTGCCACTATGAGGGTAAAAACGATCCCAATGCCATTTTTATTTACTATATACAATGAAAACAGAAAATCCATGATGTACCATCCATCCATCATTATAATACTAATGATCACTCATTGTCCATCGACGGATTCCATTTGGAACGGAAGGAGAGAGCACAAGAAGGAGGCAGTCTACGTCTTTATATATATATATATATATATATATATATATATATATATATATATATATATATATATATATATAAACATTAAATATAAAAGAAGAATGGATATAGAGTCATCTGAGACTAAAACTATTTGGAATGAACTATGCCCATCCTCAGAGAGTATCGTCATCCAAATTAGCTATCATCTTGGTTTGAGAGATATAAAAAATGAATTATCTACTGCTTCTAACTTTAGCTCAGAACTTTTCCTAATGGGTAATCGCAATATTGATTTAATGAATGAACGGCAAAGTAAATCAAATGATATTCTACAAATATATAATCTCACTCAAATGATACAGTCCCCTACTAGAGTCACTGACAAGTCGATGACGTTAGTCAAATATATTTAGTCTACGCACACTGAATTTATAGTCGAGACATTCGTCCCAAAATATTCTGTTAGTGACCACTATCCAATCTGTGCCACAAGAAACAAGTTCTGGAAACCATTCAAAAAGGCCCATACTACTAATAAGTACCGATCCTATCACCGTTATCATGAGAATACCTTTTTGACCGACTTGAAATATGCTCTAAGTAATTGTCAACCTACTTTTATAAATCCAGACCTTGATGTACAACGTTGGACAATTAAATGCAAAAGGGTCAAGAGAATTATGCAACCTGAATAGTTTAACTCTGAAATAAGGAAAGCCATGAAACACAAACAGCGTGACAAACGAAGTTACAAAAAACATAGAAATTGAGTAAAACGTTTAATCGGTAAAGCTAAAAAGGATAATTTTTCTAGATGAATTGAGATTAAAAATGACAGCAGAAAAATATGGAAACAGTTTAGAAACTTTAGTTCAAGTTCAAAAGTCCATGACTTCCCTTCAGAATTAAAATCCGATAGTCATAATGGTACAGAGTCATTATATATTGCAAACAACCTAAATACCTTTTTTACATCATTAACTTCAATACTTGGAGAACATTCTTCCACACCACAAGATTTTTCATTCCTAATATATTTTGTATAGTCGAAAGTCCCATCTCAAATATCATTCCAGATCCCGTACGTATGTGTTCAAGATGTTATAGACATTTTAGAGAAACTTAATGGCAACAAAGCAACAGGACTAGATGAAAACTCACCAAAATTACTCAAACTATCAGCTCAAGTTGCTGCCCCATCAATTGCTTGCTTGATAAATACAAGTATTGATACTGGAGTCCTTCCAACTAATCTAAACTATGCCAAAGGTTTCCCAGTTTTTAAACAAGGTGATAGATCGTCAACAAACAATTATCGATCTATATCAATTTTACCAATCTTATGCAAAAGTTTTGGAAAACACATCGCCCTTCATCTTCGCCGATTTTTAAAGAAATATATTCTTCTTCATAACTCCACAATCAGGTTTCAGAGAAAAGCATTCATGCCAAACTGTCCTCACAAAGTTGGTCGATACATGGCTAGCAGCTATAGACGATAGAAACAAAATTGATTTAAATTTTAAAAATGTGTTTGATTTAGTAGATCATGAAATATTGATGAAAAACTCAACGCATACAAAATCTTTGATAATTTGATTCTTACCTAACAGGAAGGCGATATTGTGTTTCTGTGGCCAATGCTACATCTTCTTTACAATATATTAAAAGTGGAGTCTCTCAAGGCTATATTTCTGGCCCTTTGCTGTTTGTCTTTTTCATTAATGATTCAATTCTTCATATGAATGCCACTGAAACTGGTCGTTTTGCGAATGACACAACCTTACTTGCCATGAGTAATACAATCCTTTCTCTTGAACAAAATTTACAACAAAACGTTGATGCTGTTATACTGTGGTACGAAACCAACAGAATGCAATTAAACACAGAACAAAAACTAACTGTATGACAATTGGATCAAGGAAAAGAATAAAGAAATCAGAGGATATCAATATATTTGTTCAGGGAACTAAATTAAATGACATCGAAAATTTAAAAAAAAAACTTTTAGGTGGGATTGACAGGCATTTACCATGGGAAAATCAAATAAAGCGCGTGTGTTCTGCAGTATCCTCCAGAATAGCCTTATTAAACAGACTGTCTTTGTATGTACCAGAATATATGCTAAAAATGTTCTATAATATATATATATATATATATATATATATATATATATATATATATATATATTGCCTTTGCTTGATTATGGTTGCACCATATGGGGGAATTGCAATGCTACTAATCTTAATCAGATAATTAAATTCCAAAAACGAGCTGCAAAATTATTATAACAAAAGACTATCCATCCTCTCATTATTCGTTAATTTATAGTGCTTACCTTTTAACTATAGAGTAAAGTACTTTAAAGCTATTTTGACACATAAATCTTTTCATAACATTGTTCCACAATATATATATATATATATATATATATATATATATATATATATATATATATATATATATATATATTATCCTCCGAAAATAAAGTTATTATTAAATATTATTATTATTATTATTATTATTATTATTATTATTAACTAGGTAGCTTTTGTCTGCATTAACACAGCTTTATTTTGTATATTTTACTCTAGTTAAATAAAGGTTTCTAGGCTATATTGATAGATCTTTTATGTTTGGGCAATACCTATGAGGAAGCAAAATGCGTACATCTAACAAACACAATTTTAGCGTTATAATATTTAAAAGAATACGATTTAAATTACACCTTGACATGAATATCTAATGTCAGACATGAAATATATAAGCAAAACAAATATACATAAATGAGAGCTTTTGTTCTTTTGTAGTTAGTGAATCAAATGTTTATTGTATACCTTCTTTATGTGACATTTTCATTGATTTCAAGCTTACATTCAATTTAACAAATTAGATTGCAGTACAATGTGTTCAAATAATAAACTATTCTTTTATTAAGGATTCCTTTAACAGTCGTACGCTTATACACTATAGTCGGTCTCCACATGACCCTGGGTAGAGGTGTCCATGCTTAGAAGAAAGGATGATTGTTGTATGAAATTCTTGAGTTGGCTTTACACTGCAGTCGGTACCTACATGACCCTGTGTTGAGAAAAGGATGATTCTTGTATGGAATTCTTTAGTAGGATTTACCGAGCAGCCTGAGTATATTTTGATTATGCAGTTTCTTTGTTTCCTGTGGGGTTTTTGTGTGTGGGGGGGGGGGGGTTGATTTGGGGTTTTTTATGTGTTTTGTGTTTTGTTTTTTTCTGATGTATTCACTTTTCTTTGGATTGAATAAACGAGAAACAAACGTGCAACTGCAAACTAATGGGTAAAACCAATGACCGTTAGACTGTAAAATTGTAGACGTATGTATGAATGATAGTTGTAATGGAAAACTATGAGAATGGCTGTCGCAAGAAAACCAGACAGGAGCATATTTGTCGAGCTAGAGATTTAAAAATGGCAGAGGAATACCAATAGAAATATTACTGTCATCTTTATACCAGCAAGACAAAAAGAAATATAACTGTTCAGAGTTGTTGCCCAAAATAGTGACATTAACACTGAGTATACGCAGAAAAGAAGTCAGCAAGAAAAATTGTAAGCACATAAGGTTCGAATTTTCTACGATGCTTTATTATTTGAAAAACTAAAGAACTTACTTGAACATCACTGACTTGATGGAAGATGGTAGACTCTAATGATCAGTAATTGGCATTTGTATGCCGGTGGGAAAGACACGTGGCGCTCTGACAATTTGTTCTTGTAGGATCTTGCGAGGAAAATCCCACATTAATAATAAATATGAGCTTCTGGAATGCAAATATTTCAAAGTTTATTCAATATTAAAGAAAGCATAAAGTTTCAGATTGTGATGACCTTATCCTATATGAACATAGATGTATTCCCTCCTACTTACCAAGGTCTGTATAAATGCACGTTCCCAGTGCATACTTTAGAATCCTCTACATCCTTTAATGTTAATTATGGAGGTTTCTGTTTAAACTTATTTTTTAATCTTTCGTATAAATTTGTGTTATATCGATAGACGAAAAATTCAAAATATAACTGTCACATAAGTTAAAGAGATCTAAAGTATTTCATTTTTTCTGATTTGTTTTTTCTTTATCACCACTGATAACAATTGTTGGAAAGAATTACAAAAATAGTGTGCATTCAAACGCAGGAACAAAAACCACATTGAGAAAATAAGTACACCCGAACCCTAATTTTAGTCAAAAACAATAACTCTTCCAAAATAAACTGCAGTTATTTAAAATGGTACACGGGGACTCCGCCCCCTTTTAACGTTACTCCTTATATCCTAGGATAATATAATGTCGCCATCTTCTGTTTTGCTATGATCTTATTTCTCCATCATAATTTATCAAGTAAAGTTTTAAATAAAGATACGTGCTTACAGTTCATATTTCTGTACCGTATGAAGGAGAACTTCTCCTCATCCCCACCCCCCCCCACCCCACCCCTCTCTCTCTCTCTCTCTCTCTCTCTCTCTCTCTCTCTCTCTCTCTCTCTCTCTCATTTTTTCCCAATGATTGTCGAAGTGATATGTCTACATCCTAAATCCTTCTTTGATTGTTAAGGAGGATTTGTGATGGTTTGATCGCATGTAATATATTTGGAAAAAGTTAGAATGAATAGTCGGGCTTAGTCTTATCCACAACAAACAACTTTTCTCGACTTTTCCAAGTCTTTCTACCTGGCACGTTTCCAGGATAACTTCTATTCGATTGCTTGCCCAGACAACTTGCAAGGCACATTCTTCGCCTTGGACCGCGAGATGCTCCACTACAACCGCCCTGTCGAGCACTCCAGAGAAATCGCAGGTGTAGTCGACAGAGTATGTCGTAGCCGCACTGCAATAGCCAACATTCGAATTCCAAAAAAATGTTTCCCTTCAGATCTTCCATTGAGACCTCGGACACGTGTACACGAGCGACAAAGGCCGCTACAGCCGGCGTATCGCCGTCGGGGTTGTACAGCTTTTCCCAGACCTTTCATGCCTTGGAAAATGCAGCAGACGCCTCTGATACGTTTTCTGTCCACTGTGTGCGCGATGTTTGTCTGGATGTATACTCAAAGACTCCCGTCGGATTTTCTAGCCAGGCACTTCCGCACCTTGCCTTCTATTTTGGACACCACCTGCTTGGCAGACCCTTCGTCTCCAGTGTTGCGCACTACTATACCTCTGGCGAAGATAACGTCCTTGCATCGCAGGTAGCCAAAGACGCAGATATCGTCCACAAAGATCTGAAGGCCAGAAGGTGGACGGAGATGCGTGCGCCCTTTGTGGCCAGCGAGGTAGTCTACCTTAGAAATGTCGGGGACTGGGTTGCTCTCAAATACATTTTCGCGTAGTATGTGTATGACGGTAGCGCAATACCAGTGCAGCGCAATTTTTGTGTGCACAACCTCCAATGTTGTAGAAGTATCCGAGTTTACTAGTATAGTTGCCAAAGGCTTTGTGCAACCTATAGGTTGTCGACATATACCCTCTACAACAAATATTCAATTGGGGTTTCTTGGATGCCACGAAGCATAGAAGTCTGGCAACGATGCAAGGTCCGGCAGGTCGAAAAAGGGTGGTAGCGCTGGGGCCAGCAGGTTTAGGACCAACAGGCCAAAATGTGATTGCAGCAATAGCCAGTAGGTTCCAGGCCGACATGCCAGAATGTGGTTGCTGCCAACTATGGTTGTCAAAAGTCGCGGTTGTCCTCGAACAAAAATGCGCTCTAGCGGCCCAAAAGAAGTCCTGCGTCCCCACTGCGGCATAGATTGGTTCCCAACAGGAAAAACTGTATGCGCCACTAGCAAACCAATGTGTTGTTGTCGAAATTTTAGGTGTTCCTGCAAAAAAATGCGCTCTAGTAAATAAATAATTTGGTTTGAGCTGGCCTTGTGGGGGCAACGGTCGGCTGGACTTGATGTGAAACAGGTATTTGGTGCTCAATGGCTTGCCACATATACACACACATAAAAGATTCAAAAACCCTGAGGGCGCCTGCATTTATGGACCAGCCCCTCCCCGGGGGGGGGGGGCTGAAGTGAAGGGAGCAGGTATAGAAGACAGCAAGTGTTTGAAATTTCCAATTTATGTGTGTGTGCGGCAAGTCCTTGAGCTAAACATCTGTTTCACATCTGCTACTTTATAGGTTTCGAGACTGTGCATCCCATTGCTGGTTTGGTGATGTATCTACCCTGAAGATTGCTAAATCAATAAATCAACTCTTTCAATCTTTAAAACAATTTGAAAATGTGAAATCTGAGTCAGATTATTTCAAAAGTTCTAAACATTCAGCCGTCATTTATATAATGGTAAAACCGCATACTAAAGTCGATATTCATCAGCGCAGTATGACCATGTATTATTTCACAAAACGTGATATTCACCAGTAAAATAGAATTAGATATTATTTCACAATAATCTATATGCACTATCACAGCCCTACCATAGTGCTATTTCATATAGTACTAAAACAAATGGAGATGATATACTGATATAATTCTCCCACCGAAAAATTACCAAACTAGATTAAGTTAAGCGAATGATTATGTTCTTTACGTGTACCTCCTTCTATACAATCACTAGAGCCTTGTAAAATAAATTGTGAAGCTTTACCTGTATAATGACATTTGGTGTGTTCTTTGCGCTCCGCTCAAAGCAAAGCAACTACGTTAGTGCTTGTGCCAAAGATACCCGTGCAAAGCACGGCCATTCGCTTTGAATCGGTCCTGTTTTGTGATTTCTCCAGTGCGAGACTTTTAGCATCTTATCACCTCTAATTATTTTAGCATGGTTTCAAATTAGCACGATAGTAGTGCTGCGCTAGTGAAACAATACATAGACTCACTGCACTGGTTAATAGAGATTTTTATTAAATATTGTCTTTTTGCGCGGGTGAATATCGATTTGTGTAATATAATACGCTTGAGTCTTACTGCGCTATTGAATATCGATTTTTTATTTAAATTTTGCCATGTCCTTATACGAGTTAGCTGGTGTATTGCGCTTCTGCGCTATAAATTTTTGGATTGCATTTATTTTGTTGTTGTTATTTTCAGATACGGGGGGTTTGGTGTCAAACGAAAATACTGCGTTTGTATTGTCAATATGTGTACTACTAAATCAATACTTCTTAGGCGCAGATGATCAATTTGTGTCTAGAAATTATAGTTTGATAATTAATCTGAAGTTGATATCCTGTTGCGCATGGTTGATTCACGGAAACATAGAATTGTGAGCTACCTGGCCAGATACAAGTTTGTTGTGTCACCTTCTAATACAATTTTCCACAATTGTTGTCTTACTTATCTTAAATTCAACCAAGATGCCAAATGGCCCATGCCCAGTTATTGCCCTTAAGTCTGCTGAGTTAAAACCTGTAGATATCAGATTACTGATTAGGAGCTGAAAGATTTTGACTTCAAGGAAGACAGTGATAGAGATGATAATCGGAAAAAGAGATCTCTGAGTGTAGTATACAATCCGTAGCCCAGATTTACCATCAACATTATTAGCTAGAGGGATAGCACACATACACTTAATCTAGGGACTTACACAAAATAAATAAACAGGCACAGAATCTGCTCCTCCAGGTGATACCAAAAAGTTCATTTTTGAGGTCCGGGCTCAAGGACTAACTGGAGTCTTACTTCACTCAAACTAAAATATTGTCACAAAGGAAAGTATATATGCACAGCAATATTTTACTCATTGATATGAAAATCAGTTTATTTATTATCAACTATCACAAAATTGTGCTTAAATGCGAATTCAAGTTGAGATTTTTATAGTATGGGATACGGATGAAAATGCATTATTATGTAGTCTATTTACATTTTAACATTTTAAAAATAGTCGTTGTGAAATATCTGTACGTGAAAAGACATATCTTTGTTTCAGTAGAATCACTTGCATTTGTTATATTTCGCATTGAAAAAGGTAATAGTAACAAGAGATCTTCAAGTCTCAGGCACAAATAGACAACTTTACGAAAAAATGAGTTTTTTCCAGCAACGCAAGTTAGTCACGTTTAGAATGATGCTAAGCGTCCCAAAGTGAGCCAAACGTGTAATTTTGAATGATTTTTTACAAGACTACAAAAAATGAATTAGACGAAAACTCTTTCTCCAGATACTAGGGTTATGAAAAGACTGCCTAATTGGAGTAAGACATTCATAACCAAAACTGTTGATCAATGTCTTCTTTTGGCTTTTAGTGAAAAAAAAGACGTGAGATTGTAAATGTTTCAAAAATTACTATCATAGCATGCCTAATCTATGAGTTAAATCTTTTAATTGCAGATACAAGTGGATCTTTAAGGTTGACTACGCCACCAATACGGGTGAGACCAGTAACTGTTGGATTCATGGACAGGAAAGAGGTAAAGTGCACAGAAGCAGGACAGAGTATTTTGTACTACAAGAAGAGATGGCTTGAAGATTTGTAATTTGTACAAATTAGTCATGGTCAGAAAAATATATTATTAGTTTTATGTCCCATGATATTTCTAGCATTGCACTCCTTTTGGTTCTAATACTGACACAGATAAAAATTAGTTAATTAATTTCAAGCGTTAAGGGTTGTTTACCCTTTCATCTGCTTAGTACAGCCATTCTCAAAAATTATGGCCAACGGACAGTGAGCACAATGACGAAAAGTTAAGTATCACTTGTGTCATTTTTCATATTAAATTAGTAAAATATAAGCATTTGTCCAAAATAATTCAAAAATTTCATACACGAAGTCTTCTTCCCTGCTTACATTAACTGTCACTATCAAAATCCTCGGTAACGGAGGTTGAATATCGGCAAAATGAAATACAATCGTTCATCTCGGGGAAAAAATAAAAGCCGTAAGAGTTCAATCTAGTATTTATGACTACTTTCATGTACAAACATTCAAACGAAACCAATGTAAAGTAACCGTATTATTTTAAACACAAAACTGGAGAATGAAACATTAGCTATAATGTATAATTAATGGACGAGTTATCACAACTATTTACCTCTTGGTTCTTGCAGGCTATTGCTTTTGAATGGGAAAATATGAACGAGTTTTTCTGAGCTCAGTGATTATGTAAACGAAGACCTAAAAACACATTGTAAATCAGCTCCAATTTGTTTCAAAGAAAGTCTCGTGCTATTTCTACATCAACTATTTCTTCCCAAGAGCTGATAAATCGATCCCTACTGTGAGTAACAGATGTTAACATCATTATTGCTCAAATCGAATTGCCTCATAAAATCGAGATCCTTCAGTTACGTTGTTTCACCTTACCTTTTAGATTAAAAACAGCAATTATAATCATACTGTGTGATGAACAGTCGCAATTAAAATGCATACATTTATTGTTTCCACTGTTACGATACTGCTATGCATAACAATATATTATCAACTCTCCCCTCCCCCCCCCCCGCGACTTTGACCTTTCTACTTTTGTCGTCCAAGTTAATAGGGATGTTTTGTCTCTTCCGTGAAAATTATAGACCAAAGCTGATAACAATACGTGTATGGAAAACAGACATCTGATGAAACCATCAATAATTTACACCAAAAGCTAGATGCAATTCACCTTGTAACCTTAACCTTTGACCCTTTTGTTCTGTAATTCCTAAAGTAATAAAATAATTGATGACATCTTGACAATCTCTTGAGCTATTTAGAACAATATTTATTTTGATTGCTATGCCATAAAAACTATCCAAAGTACTAAATTAGAAGTGTAATGTTTGAGACTCATCGACCATCTTACTACTCATTATCATAAATAAATGGCAACTGTAATGTGGAGAAATTTACGGGGCACTTTAATTTTCGGGAAATCAAATGAAATCTTGAAGAAAATAAATGACATCAAGGAGAGGGGAAAAAGGTCAGAACAGAAAGATTTTACATATTATTATATACCTATCAATTTTCTACCCAACAATATGGCATCATTTTACCGTCAAATCCCAAAAGTAGGAAAACGATACTATCGTTTTCTAATTGCATATTACCATACACTCAAACGAGGCTGGAACAACTTTTTCCTCGAGGTTTCCTGGTTACAATTGAACAAGCGTGAATAACTATGCCGTATCCTCACTTGACATACAAATGGAAATGAATAGCATTCTCTTTAACAAATCTGTATCAAGTTCCAACAATTTGTCGAATTGAGCTGTAAATAACTGTCAAAATAATACTGTCACTCACATGCCAAGTCCCCATCAGAGCCTCTCGCAACGTTCTGCCATAAAGGGTTCAAACTCTATCAGCTGGAGCTCGGATAGAAACTTTCCCAGTTATTCGGCTGGTGAAATCTTCCGTGATGCAAAAGATTTTGACAACCGCACAATAGGTGTAAATCACATACGTAGGTCTGCTGCCCCCATGCATCGAAGAACTCGTGTTAGCAACAGTGATAGTAGTGAAAATGAGTGACTGTTGTTACACTCGCTTCGTTTATAAAACTGATATTCATACGCGTATCAGGTGTTCAAAAAAATGAAATTCGGCTTATGATTTAAGATGAAGTTCGTATCAGAAAGATTTAAATCTTAAGAAATTTCTTTTTTTTTCAGTTACGTTTTGGGATTTTATTAATTTATCTGAAAATTGATAGGTATATAACAAAAAAATCATTATCACAGTTATTCGATCTTGATTGCTAGATCACTTCTTGTTGTCAGCATCAGAAAATCCGGATCATGACTCGACGCTTTATATATATATATATATATATATATATATATATATATATATATATATATATATATATATATATGCAAAAAAGAGCGAGGTTTATATAAAAAAAAGAAGACATGACAAAATGCGAAGAAAGGGAATTAAGAGAATTCAATATAAAAGAGGAAATAGTGAAGATTAAAGATACGATTTTAGAAGATTTATATTAATATTTTCAAATCCTTCGTACATCAGGAAATATGCTAGAGACAAAAGAAGAATATTATGAAGGATATATTTTTTTAAAATTGATAAAGAGAGTAAAACATATTGCAAATAGTATATAACATAGAGAGAGATACATAAAACAATAATTCAATTTAGTCATGACAAATCTCCAGGAAGTGATGGCATTTCATTGAGTTTCTCCAAAAATGTTCAAAATATTTTAATTTATGGTGAATGAAAATTTACTTTAATTTAAACGTGTCGAATAAAATTGTATGCTTTGATCCGGATTATTTTGTTGCAAACACGGATTAAAGAAAGCATAACACAGTTATTTGAGAAATGTACAAAAAAATATTATAAAAAGAAAAAGAAAAATAGAAAAAATGCCTGACATAAATTGTTATAATTTATGATTTAGTTAATGTATCAAACTATGAGACTAAATAATGGACTTCAGATTCAAGAAAATAATAAGCAGTACTGCATATAACACAATCTAACACTCCAGTTCACCGATGCACTGCACACAGAATGAACGAGTTGAAAACGTATTACACTGAAAACAACTGTTTCGCTTACAAACAGTAAGACATTGTTAATAATTATACTTTAAGATTTGACAGTGGTTATTATGTTAACAGACACAGAGCACTGTGTGATATGAAATTATGGCAGAATCACTTTAATTGAGCAGTGTGGATGGCAACAGTTGGATGTATACTTTTTATTTGGCATTTAAAAGATCTCATTCGAAACAAACGAAATGCTAGAAGTAATTAAAGTTTTAAATCATAGTGAAACTACCCCTTGGATAATTATGGTGAACCGGTAGTTTCGAATGACTTGCATTGCAGTCTGAAACAATATCCACCCAGATCCCCTGGCACCGAGTTTATGTCACACTCGCCAACAACTCATATCAATGAAACCATTATACTGTCACACTAACGACCCAGATTCCCTGGCACCGAGTTTATGTCACACTAGCCAACAACTCATATCAATGAAACCATTATACTGTCACACTAGCGACCCAGATTCCCTGTCACCGAGTTTATGTCACACTAGCCAACAACTCATATCAATGAAACCATTATACTGTCACACTAACGACCCAGATCCCCTGGCGCCGAGTTTATGTCACACTAGCCGACTACTCATATCAATGAAACCATCATACTATCACACTAACGACCCAGATCCCCTGGCGCCGAGTCTATGTCACTCTAGCCAACAACTCATATCAATGAAACCATTATACTGTCACACTAACGACCCAGATCCCCTGGCGCCTAGTTTATGTCACGCTAGCCAACAACTCATATCAATGAAACCATTATACTATCACACTAAAGACTAATCGACAAGAGCGAACATGTGTGCTCAATTAATAAAGAAACCGTTGTTCTCCCATGGGAGTTGAACCTTATACTGTTTGAGTACAGTCTAAGGGAGTTACCATTACACCACAGACGGAGTTGAAAATCAACCCTTAACAAAAACAAGAGTTATTCATTTGGAGCTTATAAAAAGAGTTATTATTTTAATTTTAATGTTATCTACATACAAATGTTATTTAATGTTTATTTCAGTGTAAAATCTAAGTATCTCAGTTAAGAAACTGTTCGAAAACATAACCTATCATGTTTTTTTCATTATCAAGTCTTTATAAAACGTATTCAACCACATGGAATGCGTGAATAGCAAAATTAGCCATTGTATAGATTACTGATTTTTCTGATATTCTGAGAACGATTCCAACACAAAATATTGGTCGCCTTGAATAAATAAAATTACAATGTAATTATTCTTCACTGTGTGTCACAGAAAAACAACTATAATACCATTATTTTAGGTTTGGATATTTTTAACACATGTACATATGACACACATTCCATCGCTTTCTTGTAATGCGAAAGAACGTTCTGGAAACTACTTACATTCTTCATCACCATAGCCATAATAGTGTAAAAATTATTTATCACCACAACCATAATAGAGTAAACATTCTTCCTAACACTAATGAAAGACACTCACAGACGTAAATCAACTATATAATAACAATTCACAGCAACAATTTCAGTTTTATCTGCAATCAGGCAAAATAGAAATCAGAAGTTTAATGTCTCTATAATCTACCTTTGCCACTCTATATATATATATATATATATATATATATATATATATATATATATATATATATATATATATATATATATATATAATCCTCTTTGGTACTGTATCCATAATCCGTGTGTATAGCAACATTTTCCAGATCATACAAAATGTTTCTACACGTTTAAATCAAAGTACATTTCAGCAACCAAAAATTAAAGTGTCAGGACACTTTTTTCTGTTATGACAGTTTCCATTTATCAAACTAGGATAGTAAATCAGCATGATGGATAATGAATCTCAGACAGCACACCTCTAATTTAGTACTTGGATTGTGTTTTATGGCATATTAAATAGATAGCTGAGAGGTTGGCTAGGGGTTATCATGTGTTGTACTACTCCCCAATAATGTTCCACATAGACTGATATGTTGGGCACAAAGTCGAATGCATTACTGTAGACACACACTGTGAGTGAGTTTGTTTTCCTACATGATTGACCAATAAGACCATTAAGTTTGACATACAAATGACCACTGCGACCGTTACCTTTCAACTTAAAAGTGTGTATTTATGTGGCATCGACTACTCCTCACAATTACTTGTATCTAAAACCGTGCCATGGTTTCAATCATGCATAAGAGGATTTCTATCTTACTGTCCTCTTCATTTTTATCTTTCATTCTTTTTTTCTGTGTTTGTCTTATTGCCCCAAAACAGGTGCCATGGTTTCAATACTTACATCAACAAAACACTCAACAATCCCAGCAATATAAGTTGCAGAAAAAGTGACAGGAGGGGAGTAAATTTGCTTCTTTACATAACAAAGTCTATATCAGTACCGTCGCTAAATTTACACTTTAACCTATTAAAATAAAAAAGATGCATATGCTTTGTAATGTAATTATTTAAGTGCTAGCCACTCCCTTCGTTGGATATCCGTCATGAGCTGTATATTTATTTCAAAGAAACAAAGAAATTAACACATCTAAAAACGTCTCATGCACATTTCAACATATCTGAATGGAATACACTGCAAATAAGGTGATTACGATCATCATATTTATAACTTGTCTCATGCAGTCCAAAATTTTGATTACGTTTAAACCACATCACTTTATCTGCTGGAAAACGGAATGACAAAGATATGATTTTAACATCCGTTACCATGGTTACTTCAAAGAGCGTATTTTTGGCAGTATCAGATAAATGTGCGGTCAACTTAAAGATTGAACAAAAAAATATAATTTTTAGTGATTTTGTTGAATTATTCCAAACGAATGATTTTTTTAATATGTGTTCGCTTTTAAATTTTAACTTCATATCGAAATATAAAAAATACAATGATGTTGCAAATAATGCTGTATAACCGCGTGGTATTACTTGGGGCGTTTGATATCAACATTTTTTGCTGGAAGTTTCAATTGGTTTAAAATGTGAAATTATCCATCATATAATTGAGAAAATTGATTTTTTAGACCTAGTTAGTTTTTGTATAACGGACGTTTATCTTTTTCTAAACTTGTATAAAACCCGAAGACATTATTGCATGAGAACATTGATACAAATAGAAATACACAACAGAATGTTAATACAATTACCAATGAGATTTATTCCTGAAAGGTATTTAGTGATAAATAATAGGTAAAGGATGTTAATCTCTTAACGTCGACATAGGAAATAATTAAACTAATATCTCCTACTTTGTCTGGATGCAGATAGATATACATTGTTATACTTAAGCTATGGTCCAACTTGTATTTGCTCAAATGAATGGCTACATTCCAAGAGGGACACTGTGTTTTATATATCATACACGTGTAACAGAAGTAAACTGTGTTTTATATATCATACACGTGTAACAGAAGTAAATTGTGTTTTATATATCATACACGTGTAACACAAGTAAATTGTGTTTTATATATCATACACGTGTAACAGAAGTAAACTGTGTTTTATATATCATACACGTGTAACAGAAGTAAACTGTGTTTTATATATCATACACGTGTAACAGAAGTAAACTGCGTTTTATATATCATACACGTGTAACACAAGTAAATTGTGTTTTATATATCATACACGTGTAACAGAAGTAAATTGTGTTTTATATATCATACACGTGTAACAGAAGTAAACTGTGTTTTATATATCATACACGTGTAACAGAAGTAAACTGTGTTTTATATATCATACACGTGTAACAGAAGTAAACTGTGTTTTATATATCATACACGTGTAACAGATGTTATTTGTTTTTCGGCGACAACAAATAAATGCAAAACTCTTACACATCTATAAAGCCGGGGTACCATTAAAATTTTTTTTTTAGATATTGCTAGAAAAAGAACGTTTCGGAGGGACAATTAATTTTTGACTATGTATACCACTTTTGCATTTTTATTTCTTACTTCAAGGGCGACAATTTGAACATAAATATTGTGGTCATTATTTTGGTCTCATTTATGAAAAGGAAACAATCTGTAACTCATAAAAAAGAGTTCCACCATCTGCATATGAGAATGAACGATAAATGATAATTACAAATGGGGTTTAAGATAATGGATACCACAGATTAACTCGAGACAGGGAATAGAAAAGAAAACGAGGTCTGAGATTACAACGGACTGTGATATATTTGTGAAACTAATGAAAATCGTCATCATTTGTATCTTAAATTGTCTCAAACGTATTTTGCCGTCTCAGGAATATATTTTTCTTTTTTCAGTGTCTTGTCCTGTAAAACTGAATTTGAGTGCTGACACATCATGGATCAAACTTAACTTGAATCAGACGGGTTACTACAGAGTGAACTACCCGGATATAATTTGGAGACGTTTTCCGGAAGCGCTTAAAAGGAACATCACTGTTTGTTCCGTTATAAGTATTTCAAAATGTACACAAAGTAGCACGTAACACGAACGCGATATCTTTTCATTGCATCTCTTTTACAAGAACCTTAGATCTCGCAAGTTAAGTTCCTGAAACGTTACTCAACTTGCTTTCAGATGCGGTCAGAACACTCTAAAGTAATAAAATCTCGGGGGATTTTTTTTGTTCTCAAGACACACTTTCGTCAGCATTTCCATGACGAAAAATAGCTGCCACGCAACATGTTATGATACTTTTTGTTTTATATAACACTTATTCGTACCTTCATGAATCAAAATGAGGAATAATCTACTGAGATGCAATTATTTAGAGGTTAATATACGGTAATCTGTACATTATGTGTTGGTATTGAAAGAGTCTATGTTGTGTTGAAAAAACCTGTACTGGACCAGACGAAGAAGGCGTGGAATCTAATATAGGTTTTTCAACACACCACTGACGAGTACAACAAGAATCCAAAATGTACATATCACTGTATAATGATTTTTTATTATACACCTAACTTTAATTTTAATAATAATTCTTTATATTTCAATAATCCTTTATTTTACATACTCTGCCTGTGTAGAGGTTTGTAGTAATTTATCACTAATGTGTATTATTAGGGACTCGTACATACGCATACACATGTCCCTAGTACTATACCTGTTTATAATTAGGGACTCGTACACACGCATACACATGTCCCTAGTACTATAGCTGTGTATAATTAGGGACTCGTACACACGCATACACATGTCCCTAGTACTATAGCTGTTTATAATTAGGGACTCGTACACACGCATACACATGTCCCTAGTACTATAGCTGTTTATAATTAGGGACTCGTATACACGCATACACATGTTGCTAGTACTATAGCTGTGTATAATTAGGGACTCGTACATACGCATACATATTTCCCTAGTACTATAGCTTCAGAACAATAATTTATGTCAAAATGTATGCAAAAATTAAGACGAGATGTAAGTTGATGCAAAATACAACATACCATTGAAAATAAAATAAAATAATATTCTAACCTGATGATGACGATGATGATGATGATGATTGTTTTATTTTGTTTGTTATAATTATAATGAATATTATTGTTGTTTTAGTTGCATATTAGTAGTAGTGGTAGTTGTTGTTGTTGTTGTTGTTACCACAGTTGTCATGCTCTTAATATATTACTGGGGGCTTACTTACTCCCTTTATTTGATTTTCCTTGAACACAAAAGGTATAATGATACACCTATTCTATCATAAAATTTAAAATTATGAGAATATTTATCCTTATTTTTATCTAGTACAAAAACTAAAATGAAAATAAGTCATATTTTCTAAACGTTTTTTAATCTTGTTATAAACACTTGTTGCATTTACAGACATGGTTTCTTACAGGATATAAAGACAATTTGTCCTCAGGACAAACCAAAATATTCTTTCGAAAGAACTTTTTTTAAGATTTCGTGTGCGTGCGTGTATGTGTGTGTCTGTGTCGAAGGGGACAGGGAGATTTTTACATAAATATGAAAATCGAATTATTATTGTAAAAGAAATGTAGAGTACTAGAGAACATATATGTATGAATGTAGAAATACTAAATATTTAGCAAGGGAAATATCTATAGGAATCAAGCTACAACATTTCATTTCTCCCCCTTCTATACCATATACCATATTGGTTTTCACCATCCAATATGGATATTTGCCGTCCAATATAGCATATGTTTGTGAGTTAGATTCAGAAACTGTGCAATATATAATTATTATAACCAGTCATCTGATATAAATGAAAGATTATGATTAATTAAAGTATATTAGGTGTATGATATAATAGTTTGTTATATGTTAGCTATAATGACAGTTGTTCATTATACTTATATCATTGATTGTGGTTTACCTATATTTGCACATGCTCCATGTATATCTTTTTATGATTATATTTGAATATGTGGATAACCTAAAATGTCAATGCACATTATTTCAATTACATTTTCAAACTAAGAGAGATTTAGTGGGAACAGACACATCAAAATAGTATTAACCTGGCCAAGTATCAATCTAACGGTTATTATAGTATGCTAGTAAAAGTCTATGACATATCGACGTTCGCAGTAGTCTATTATCTTTCACACTTCATTAACCCAGTTCCTGTTTGACCGCAAGTTTTGACTATATATTACTCAATGAACATACGCTAGAGGGTCGTCGTGGCTTCTGTGAAAAATGACTGGAGAAAACGGAAGCTTTACATACCAAGAAATAAAAGAAGTAATGATTCTTGGAAAGATATGGTGCTAAAATCTTAGAAAATAGTGTTACATAGGCAGGAATACTGTATCTCTGTTATAATGGTGCACATAAAATATAGCCGAACCTTTTTCTTGTCAAATCTTAATCCGGAAGGCAGAGATTGCCTTTTTTTTTCTTTTTTTTTTTCTATCAATTCAACATGTTTATTTTTATCTTTGCATCCCACGAATCAAAATCAAGTTAAGCATTACAATACTATTAGTTTAAAAGATGAGATGAAAGAGTAGTGGATTTGCCGTAAGAAGAGAATTTTTTATCTGGGTGCATAAGCACTATAAACTATGTAACACGTATTTTCCACTTTAATAATGATAGTAATAAAGGAAATTTCACAATATCTAAATAATCAGGGGTGGATCCAGGAATATCGTTTAGAGGGACGTAAACAAGTAGGCAAGGAGTCTGTGGGATGGAGCCCTTGGTGGGGGCCACGGAAGCGCATACATTTGAAGCGTTTCCATGGCATATTTGTAACCATTTAATAACTGTAAAGAAAACTTACTCTAGGAAACGTTCAGTTCCGGCTATTTCGAGATTTTTTTTTTTTGGAGTGGGGGGGGGGTTCTCGCAGACGATGCACACCCCCACCCCGTACCCCCACCCCGCCCTCCCCCGATCCACCCCTAATAATTGTTAATATTGTCTTCCCTTGAAAAGAAAATCATTCATATTTTATTTTCTATTTTCTATTTTATGTTATTTTTTAGATTTTATCCCCGGCGGATAGGTCAGGCTTGATTGATGACGCTTTTAATTTAGCACGTGGTGGATATATAGATTACGAACTGGCCTTGGGCATGACGTCATATTTAGATACTGAAACGAAATACACCCCGTGGAAAAGCGCTGCAGAAGGCTTAAACTTCATATCCAGAATGTTCTCTTTCACCCCTCACTATGGACTCTGGCAGGTATTTCTCAAATCAGTTTTGAAGAAAGCGATACTAAATTATGGCACAATTCTGTTTTCTAAGGTGCATGTGCCCTTCTTTGTCATTACGCCAAGTATATTGGCCATATGACTTCCAATGAGCACAGCGGAACTATTTATTGCAATTAACTCTTACTAATGGGAGTAAGTAGATTACATTATTGTAATTACAAATAGGTATAAATAGTTAATCAACTACCATTAGAACAAGCAATTTAATTTGAGTTACTTGTCGAAACTTCACAACAAATTTACAAAATCCAAAATATTAAAATATTGTTTTGAATTAACTATGTAGTTATCAAATTGAGATTACTCATCGGTATCAGCGACCACTATGTGAATAGATGAACACTATGGTGTGAAGACACCTGTGCATCTGCTCTCATGTACATTTATAGGGGTTATTTCAAAATGGTTTTGAAATGTTTTCGACTTCGTCATTTTCTAGTGAAGGTTTAGAAACTAAAGAACAATTAAATTGCTTGATTAATATTTTTACCTA
Source organism: Margaritifera margaritifera (assembly GCA_029931535.1). Lineage (NCBI taxonomy): Eukaryota > Metazoa > Mollusca > Bivalvia > Unionida > Margaritiferidae > Margaritifera > Margaritifera margaritifera. Next base: position 3,754,148 of record JAQPZY010001607.1, read on the forward strand.
CAATACTCTAATCTAAAATTGATTACAATGTATAGTTTCTGATGTGCTCACTTGAAGTTGTATGGCTAAAATGCATGGCGTAATGACCAAGAAAGACAAATAAACCTTAAATCGTACATTACATATGCACATATTCTCATATGCACATAAAACCAAACACAAAGACACTCTTTGATGCATCTATGCAAGAAAAAGCATGATATCGCACATCTCTTCACCACCAGCTGTTACGTGGAGGATACCTAAGCACGCACAGGGAAACGAATGCCCATGGACCATACAATTAATACATTTGCGCTAAAATAAAGGTGGTAAGTAAACACAGTCTTACAACTCTGGACTAATTTGTTTTCTTGCCGGTAGAATCAGTTTTCCTGTAAATAACAAAGAATGTCGCAGGGCATGCTCTTCATAGAGGAAAGAATTGTAGTAACACAGTTTTGTAAGTACAATTTCGAAAACACAGACCTGTCCACAAACGTATATGCAATGCTTGAGAGTAGATGTAACAGGGGAATGTGGTCCCACCTTGCCCCACATTATGCTCAGTCTCGGAGGAGCAACGTTCTTTTCTCCCACCAAAGGCGGGGAGGGGGGGGTAGAAGGGCGTGTGAGTCACATTGGGGGTACAGAGTTGCGTTTAAGGATAATGTGGTGTTCGGTTTGACCCCACCTTGCATTACTTTTTACTAAGTAAACGTTTTGCTAGACCATGGAAGCTTTAGGTGGGGTACATCAGGGTGGCCGGTCACATTGGGGACAGAGAACTGTGTTCATGTTGGGGGGGGGGGGGTTAGAAGGTGGTGTCGGTCATAGAGGGAGGTGGGTAGCCAACCACTACCAACCCAATTAGAGACGAGGTGTGTCTATGGGATACCATCATAGACGATGGGAGCGGTCACAGTGAGGTAGGTAGCGAGGTGGTCAGCAAGCGACAATCAACAACACGCTCAATTAGAGACGCGGTGTGTCTATGATATACCAACAGTAGCCATGGTCCGACGAGGAACAAGCACGTGTACATGGATGCCTTGGGGACAGACAGCACCGTGTGGACGAAAATGCTTCAGCACCTATTGCGCGGTACATGCCCGGCGATATAGAGATGGGATAAGGCCACTGACATGCTGGAAATGCGGGGCAGATACCATCGCCACTCATCGTATATGCAACCGCCGTGGAGATGGCCATCAGACTGAAAAGCTGCGACGCATAGAACTAAAAACCAGACGACCATTTAGGAAGGTTTTTAGTGAGCTGCATAGTAAAGCTCATCCTAGCTGCAGGTCACGCAAAGCGACAAACGTATCTATTAGCGCTGGAGAAAGAGCATATTCCCGCTTAACCAATGAAGATCATAAACTCTCATTTAGACGAAGGCTAGGTACCATAGCATACATAGCAACACACCAGGGGCGCCATAACGAACCGATCTCAGTCAGCAACAACCAGCGACAATTTTCCATTTAGGGAAAGGCTGTGTATCAGAAATAGCATAGCCCACGTACATGCTAGCGATCAACATGCCTAGCCGAGTTCGTTGGCCTGCGCCCCAAGATGTACTCAGTCCTAAGGGTGGATAGCGCAGAGTCCCAATGAGCTAAGAGAATAGCGAGATCCACTGTCAAGGCTCACCTACAGCATAAGTTATACATCGAGAACCTCACATACTAGCTCAGGCATCCGTAACAAGAGCCACCAAATCGTGGTATATAGCCTGACAAAGACCAGTCTCTCCCCGCTGGATACCAAAAAGTGGATCGCGCCAAAATGACCAGGGAGGCTGACAAAGATTTGAGGAGTACCTCGCCTACATCTTTAATCTTCCACCGACCTAGGCGTCTGCCGGGGAATCAATACCCCGAATTGTGACGAATCTGGTCAGGAGACGCTGCTTGGCCAAGCGTTTGCTCCTGCGAGTGGAGAGTCACCATACCTGCAGTACGCTGGGCAAGGTCGTTCTATACGTCCAAGCCACATACTCTGCAGGGAACCCCCTATCCCGCATGGACCGAATCTCAGAGAGCTGCTTGTTCGACAGGTACTCGGAAGACATGAATTATAGCTTGTGAACAAGCAACCTCCAATTTCGCTAGGTGAGAATACCCTTGGGAGGTAGTTGGGTAACTTCTGGTACGACCTGCAACTCTTTTCGCACTAACCCACGGAGAGGCGGCCGATCACCCACCCCATTGGGGGGCTTATCGAGGTGGTATATGACGGGCTGACAAGGGATTTCCTATCGGTCGAGTATAACGTACGTATCCAGCGACCATACCGGATCGGTGGCGCGGCCGATCCCACATTCCAGTTCGCCAGGCGCTTACAGGTACCGCACTAAGGCCAGCGCATCGAGGGGCTGCCCGGCTGGCTTTCCCTGGCTCGCCGTAGGCGCCGTGGGCGGGGCACGGATGGCGTCGACCGGCCTTGCTCCAGTAAGCAGGGTCACCTCTCTATTCAAGGCGGACACTACAGCTGGCAGTCGCCGAACCCACTGCACGCTGCAAGGCGCCACCCCATTTTAGAAAGCAATAGCTCCCGGGTGTACTTCGGCCAGGGTTCAGTTAAACCGCTCCACAACACCCTGGGCCCGGTAGACGCCATCCTTGCCGCGTCGCACGCGGATGCCACGCCTGACCAGTAGCTGCAACACGACGTCAATAAACTCCCGCCCGGGATCGACCTGCAGCAGCTTCGGCCACTTTAGCGGCCCCTGCTTGTAGATCCGTTCCAGCGCGACGTTAACCTCGGTAGCCTGCTTACTAGTTAAGGGCTCGGCCGCCTTGTAGCGGCTGGAAACCTCCACAATGGTCAGCGGTTACTTGTACACGTGCCGCACAACCTTGTCGTGCAGAAGGAACAAGACGTCGGCCTGGTGCGCCTCGTTAAGGGTCAAGACACTAAAACTCGGGCAGACGACTTTGCGCGGCCCCGGTATGTAAGATCTCCCACACGGCCTGTTTTCTCAGCCACTCCCTGGGAGTGTCTATTCGGGCCTTGGCGTTGGCTGTCAGCTTTTAAGCTGCCGCTGCCCGCTTCCAGTAATCCCTGGGGCTGTAGTAGACGGATGGAAGACGGGTCTCTGTCGGTCCAGCCTGTTGGACCCACCTTTAGACAACTGCGCACCAGCAAACCGCGAGCTTGGCCTTCATCCCGCCCGTAAAAAGCATGCGATGGCGGCTCCCCGGACTGCCTTTAGATCGTGGATCATATCCAAGTTGGCCTTATATGCTGGTCGCGCATGCCAGTAGCACGCGGCGTCTTCGGGGTTGATAGCCCTCTTTACCGGTTTGGGGTTGCTAGTGGCGTCCAGCCGGGTCACGGGACCTCAATAGTTGAAGCGCGGCAGTTGCTTTTCCCCGGGATACTTACTCCAAGTCAACCCTGTGAGCTTTCGGAGGCTAGCCGTGATGTCGCAGTCGTGCTTTACTACCTTAGCCGCCGCCCCAAAAGTGACCTTTTTCGGCCTACACGAAGCAGACCTCCAGAAGGGCGCGTGCGCCGTTGGTCAGGACCACCACGCGGCGGTCGCCAACTTTTCCGGTCTTTAGCCGGTAACATAGACATCATGCGAGCATTTTAGAGTATGCCACAGGCGTTCAATAAATGTGGACGTCATTGACATTGGTCCCCACCGCCCGACCGCGTTTAATCGCTGCTGATCGGCCCGTCGGGCAGCGGCAAGATCCATGCGCTGCTGAACCTCCTGACGCGCTGAATGAAGTGCATTCGGCTGGACATGGTCGCCACCAAGCGTGCTACGACGTGCTGCGGCAGATTAGCGACGCAACCGTTCGCGAGAAGATCGCACTGCTGTGTGCGATCAGCATATAAAAGACGAGGTCGACGCCGTAGAAGACCCGTAACGTTTTTTCTAGCATCGACGACGCCCAGGGTAGGACGACCTTGATCGCGACAAAAACAACATTGTCGTTTACGATGACGTAATGCTGGAGGGACAAAAGAATCTCACCAACCTTTGAGCCACGGGAGGCACAAAACCGCCGAAGTGCTGTACGTGGCCCAACGGTACGCCCACATCCCAAAGGCGATCCGCGATAATGCAAACATCATAGTCCTCTTCTGGGGAACCGACACCCACGACTTGCGCAACGTCCATTCCACGTGGTGTGCAGCCAGTATGGACTGGCGCGTCTTCCGCCACTTGTATACCGAGGCGACTGCAGAACTACACAGCTTCGCCACCGTGAACGTGACCAGCGCCGACACGGGAGACGTTTCGGGCTGGCCTGGACCGCTCGTAGACATGTAATTATGGAGAGCATGTGAACGAGGATCTCCACCGCAGCAGTCTGCCAGCAGCAGTCCGCCAGAACCTCCTAGATTTACAACTATTTGCCGCAAACAATGCCATTCAAGAAAATGAACAGCTCTGCAGACAAAGTACGCCTGATGGAGGTGTACATGGCCACTCGCAACGTGTTGCGCGACAAGCTCGCCGCCAAGCAGATCGAGCTGGAACAGACTGTCTTTGAGGCTGAGAAATAGCTCGCACCCCTCATAACGCCCGTAAAGACCGCCACGATGGCTGCTGAAGTGACCCACGATGAAGCCAAGGAGGTAAAGAGGGCGGTCGAGGAATGGGGAGAAGAAAAGGTGGTGACGCCAAATGGTGTGCCCCACGGCATATCCGCCTCTATGCGAGCGCGGGAGACCCCATCCATGTACGCGTCTCAAATGACAACCACACCCCATATGTTTACTGAAGAGGGTTGCCAGTATTTAATAAATAAAGGACCACCATTGGCCGCGGCCGATGTTCCACCCAACTGGAAGCAACTTTTTTGCACGAAAACGATAAAAAGTTCTCCAAAAATGGCTCAGAGACTTATGGACAAAGTTGGTGTATTGTGAGGTGACGGGCGCCATAAAGGTAGGTTCTGACTATATGGCGTTTTTAAAAGAGCTCACTCGGGTAAGAAGAAAGCTGGTCCTACCTGCTGAGGGGGCATTTGCCTGGCTTGCTAGGTAACAGGAGAAGTGCCATCCAAACCCGAAGCCGAGGCTCTCCCCAAAACGACGCAGACAGTTCCGCCGCCAGAATCGCAGCCAGTGCCGCAACTTATACCGCAGCCAGTACCGCAGTAAGCATTGTTGCCGCAGTTACCACTTTCGATGGAAACTGACCAACCCGAACGCAAACCATGGCAGTGCCTATTGGACCGGCAACAAGTCCATCGAGCTCATCAACGAGGCTGCGCCGGGCCGTCCTGATGGACAGGCTCACGCACTGGGGATTAATTAAAGAGACTTTTGAAGATGTCTACGTCTCGCCCTAAAGCGGCGACATGGAGACACTCGCGCGAAAACATATCGGCCTATCTGCAAATCATCCAGGAGCAGACAGTACCACGCACCATCCAGATGGTCTTGGCGAGCTCAAAGCAGCCGGCGTTTCACGTGATCTTCCCGACGCCGCTCGAGGCCACTTAGGGTCGCGATCTAGGGATCGGGCTGGCGTCGCTGCGGGTCTACTACAGCTGACCCAACGTTTGCGTCGTTTTGCGGCGTCCCAGCCAACAACCTGTTCGTAATTTCCGACGATATCTCCGCGACATCGAAGGCATTCCGGCTGCCATCGAGGTGACTAATAACAAGATCCGGACAAACGCGCAGATGGCGTTGATCACCCGCGCAAAGGACGAGGCCCGCGCAGAGATCCTGGTAACACTGGGTGCGATTGTGAAGTCCTCTTGAGGAGTGCTCCGCGACACAACGACGGCGTGTGCTACCCCATTGCAACCGGTGTCCCCCAGCGCACCGCCAGCCTATAAAACCTGATCGATATCCATGGGTTGTTGTACCACCGACATGCCGCTTGGTATGGGTCCGTTTGGCGTATGTGCCTGCTCTCCTAAGCTGACCGGTTTCGTACGGGTCTTCGAGCACATCAACATGCTCCATAAATGTTTCTTCCGATGCGCTAAAGAATAGTTTACGCCAAACGTCAGTGGAGTGCGGGGTTTGGTACCTCCACAAGGTAAAATGCGGGCCATGAGCCCAGTCTTATAGGCTCAAATCCATCTCGCCCAGAGGAGTCAGAAGAATGACAGATGGATGTTGCCCAAGACCGAAAATAAATATTCTAAGGTGTCCTGATTAAGGGACTCGTCGTCTGTTTTGTCATCGGATTGATCGGAGTCGTAGGTCACTTCACATTCAAAGTTTATACCTTCGTCGCATGAGCTCCACTCCTCCTAACCCCCTCTGGACCCCCATCGGAACATGTTGCTATAGCTCATGTCTGTTATGGTATAGCCTAAGCACCCCTCGTCTTTAAATAAAGATTTTGTTGATGTCTACCCATAAGGTCCATTTTTTGGCTTTTAGTATATTTTACATACATGTTTTCCAGATCTTTCGAAGTATGCCAAAAATGAGACTGAAGCTTTAATCTGAGCTCAAATACAGCCTGAAATCAGTTAGTTTGTTCAATTTTCGTTTTTATAATGGGTTGTTTCCCACTGTAATATAATATTTACCATAGAACGCAAATTAGTACCTCCACATTTTTTGCTCCGAAGAATCAAATAATTAAATATACTCGGCTGTTCTATGCACGAAAAAGTTACTTTTTAAACAAATCCAAAATACGAATGGAAAGGTATATGTGATGATATCTTGAACTTTCCACTTCCTATTCCCTCTTGCAAACTGTTGGGAATCTGAACTCTATCGGATGGTTTTAAAGTGACACCTGATTTCATTCTGCGTTTACCTTTCATTTGCCTTTTTCACTAGAATCAGAAACAAACTCAGAATATGGAGAGTCGCTTTTAGAGCTGTCAAGCCCTAGTCTGTTTAACTTCTCCTCCACCTCCTTTCTCTATGTTTTCATTTGTCTAACTCTTTGTTAGTAATATAGTCTTCGCTGTTACGGTAGATGCAGAGTCTGGTTTACACGAATATTTATGTTCAAATGACTCATTTTCGGCAACGTAAGAGTGTAGTTTGTCCTTCTGTCCATCTTTTCTTTTTCCTAAGATTGCCAACTCTTCCTCTGCCTTCAGTCACGTTCAACAAGACTCCCACATGACTCAGAGAGATGTGCGCTGACTGATTGTATGGTTAAGGTCTGTACAGCTGATTGTTACCGATAGGTGTCGCTCATTTATTTTTTCTTCCGTCCATTTATACCGTAATGTCCACCAGCACTATTTGTGTATGAGTGATAAATGTAAACATATTTATAATGTAGCACTGAGTGCGTGCCTCTTTTATGTACTTGGTGAGTTTATGTCTGACGATTTGCAAGATTTTCGCGCAGAAGCAAAAACCTGTATTACCTATGCATATTTTAGGTGGTCGGCCCAAAACTTTAAAACAAATATGAAAGTTGTTAATTTATGTGATCCGAGTTTTTATTAGGAACGCTAATGAAGTTGCAAGCCAATCAGCGACTTTACTCGATTTTTGGTAAGCATCTTTTTCAGCGCTGCAATCGTATGTATAGACTTTTACCAGACCCTTGTATGGCTACGATCTCACAGGGTCACGCGAGAGATCTGGTTGAACGAGATCACATCTGCCTTTTGCAGTTTTTTTCTTTAGCCCTTCTTAATATCTGCATCTCAGAATCTACCCCTTTCGTCTCACGATCTCCTTCAGTCTCATCTTGATGACCTCCTCTTCGTCTCCGGCTGAAGCACTTCCACCAGAGCCAAGATCTAGTTTTCGTTTTTGTTGTTGCAACACTGAAATAGGTATATTATCATTCTTCTCGTTTGTGAAAGAGCTTTTAGAGGAGATCATTCCGGGAATGCCGGTAACTGCCGAGTCATTGTCTTGTATGCCAAGAAACATCTTTAGGTAGTTCTTTTACATATCTCTTGTCTCCATTTTCAGTGTAAACCACGAATGAATTTGTTTATAATTGGATAAAGCAAAGCAATTGAAAGTTGTTTCGTAGATTGCGACTTATGGAGGGAAAGTCTACTTTGGCCTACAGTTAAATGAGAAATGAAGGCACAGTTTCATAAGTCTTAGTAAATACTACTGAAGATTTGGTAGGAACGCCAGATCGAAATCATGATCATAGTTCAAATGAATGAATATTAAACTACCATCTTGATGGTGAATGACTACTACAAAACTTTTTGAAAATAGCAGAGAAACGAACCAACCCACCTTGGACAAATGCCGAATGCTGTAGTTTTAACTTTTCATACTAAATAGAAAAAATACAATCGCTGGGTTTGGAGTATTTTGTTTTTGTTCTCTGAGCATAATTAAACACAAGACAGGTTGGTACCATGGCCGGTTTGCGTTATTATCCGCGAATGCAATATATCTGCTACCTTATCACATTCTTACATGTAATTCTAACTGGTGTAAGCAGAAATAAACACACCATACACGTCTTTTATTGGGTTAGCTTATGCGACCAGCCATAGAAAGACCTGCAGCGATGACGAATCCTTATTAAGCCCGGTACTCTTCCTTATTAAATAATGCTGATGTCGGAACTTTCATTTTTATTTCGAACGTTTTTTCCTCTTTTGACACGATATGAATCTTTCAAACGCTATGTATTACAAGATGGTCTGAAGGGACATGTCATTGTTTATATGCCATGGTATAAGGAGTTTAATGTTTTATAGACATTTCAAATAAGTTATTACCTTCTATGGTGGTGCACCTAGTTTTTTTTAGCTCTCAGATCTCACAGCTCACACAGTTTTATGATGCATGCACGGAGTGTAAATAAGTGAAGATGTTTACAACAGTTTTAACTGCCGCAATGAATATATGCAAAAACAAGTACAGAGATAAGTATGAGTGGAACACTATGTTAAGTGGTCGCACAATATTTTATAACCGTTTACATTTACCTAACCTTTTTTATCTAATTTAAAAAAAAAAAAATGTAAATAACGTTTGCAAAGTGGGGTTTAAAACATCAGAGAATCATGGAAAACACTCTGAGTGAACTCTAAATTTCGTTTCCAAAATTTTTACTTGATTAACGCGTACGGTGTCACATAGTAGCTTGACTTAATCGGCAGGTACAATTTTCTGGAAATAAATATTTACATTTTGTTGCAGAGATACATTTCATCGAAGGCCACTCCCATTTTGAGACAGATAGGTAACTGGACTGATACCGGAACACATCTGCAGAAGTAAGACCGCCCGCAGGGCCGGATTAAGACCTTTAGAGGAGAGGCCCTAAGCACTGAAAATATTATGGTGCCCTCCTCCCCCCCATCCCCCAAGTAATGAAAAAAACCGTAATCTCTCAATTTCTTTTTTTTTGTGCTCCTGCTTTGCTGGTGACCTATGCACGTGCTTAGTAGGCCTATTGGGTAATCCAGCACTGCCGCCCCGAGTTTACAGTTATATTAGGATATAGTAAATCAGTAAAATTAAAGATGTACTTATAGAGGTACGGGTTTATCGCTTGGATTCCCTCTTTTATCTTTACTTTAGTGTACACTTGTACAAAATAATGTTCATTATTCATCATTGGAAGAGCCGTCTCAGTTTTAAATCATATTGCGAGGGATTGCAATTTTAAAATTTTAGACACAAAAGCTCGACCTATGACTGTATAATTTACTGTATGAAAGTACGAATTTCGATATCATCCATGAATAATTCATTCAAAATCATAATATTCGCATATTGTATACATTTGTACATTAAAAGATGGAATCTATTCAAAATATCCATGCACTTTTTAACAAATGTGGTCATCATTAAATAGATTACTGAGGTCACAAATCATAGATCTGGCTTGCGGAAACGGAAATGATGAGTGTTTGGATACTGCCAGTTCATGTTTCCAGGCATGGATCCGGAACACAAGTTTCAGGTAATTCACATAGTTATACAAATTAAACTCTCAAGCTCACTTAGAATCAAGTTTTCGATCCGATAGTTAAAGGTTTTTATTCCCATGACTTTCATGGCCCTGATGGAAATTAATTGTATTTTTCCATCGTTTAAAGCGTATGGATTTTCTCAAGAAACAAAACCTTTGATGAATACTTATAAATTGTAATCGACTAATATGTCGTCACTTTTTTAAAAAAATTAGATAAAACATTGAAGGACTTATCACTAAATAAATTCTGATATTATATTTTCTCATTTAGACTATATTTTGCACTATTTAAAGTAATACTTCCTACTTCGAAAATTTTATGATTTAGATTCATTACACATAAGACGGTTTAGATTGAAAGCAACTCTCGGGGATTTCAATCCAATGCTTTTGAATGACCTTTTAATCACTAACAATCTCGAGAGATACATAACGATACAGTATGTTTTAAACAGCTTTTTTTATGAAATGGTTTGCACAACAATAGTTTTGTTACATTGTAGAAGTGGCTCTAAGTTCTATTGTTTATTAGACCTCGCCTCAAATGTGGAGGAAGCATTCGTTGATACCGTTATCTTTCTATCCCTCTTTCGTGCACCAGTCATAGATATTTTTCCGGACGTTTGTTTCCTTGTACATTGTTGGTAACATGGCAACGAACCCTATCATTCCCCAGCTCTTTAGTGAATACAACTTTCATGATTTAAATTGATCACTGCGCTCTACATTTCTTTCTTATGTTATTTCTTAGTGCTGAGGCATCCGGATTCTTTGAGCACATTTCAAGTAAATAAAAGTGTCCTTCCAGAATATTGTATCATTGTTTTATAGAATCTCTCCAAATCTGCGCTCTGCCGTGTACACATATGGTATGATGCAATCAACCAATGTCAACGACTGGGAATTCTTGTGGAATAGATACCTTAAGGAACCTGTCCCGCAGGAGAAAATCAAACTTCTTTATGGACTGGCTCAGACCAAGGAAACATGGCTTCTTGTCAGGTAAGCATTGTCATTACTAAAAAAAATTGTTTTCTGTTGTTAAGTTTAGCATGATATTTCTTTATTATTTGTTTTTGATAAAATGCATAATTTACCCGTGCTCATAAAAAGGCAGATGCAAGGACAAAGTCACATGTTGTCTGACCGGTGATGCCATGTATATTGTGTTGATCTTTAAAATATGGTTCAAACCTGGGAGCATTCCATTTAATTTTTCAAATAAAAATAATTACATTCCATCATTAGTAAGTCTGATTAACAACTTTCTGACGGTGTTACTTTCTCCTAATAAACAAAAGTAAAAAGTAGCGAAGGTCTCAGAAGGTAATCTAGCAATAACCTAAGTCCTGATTAAAACTACACAGTTTTAAAGATTTATTATTCTGTGTGTCTCTTTTTTGTCAAAAAGATAAGAAAACGTTATCGGAAAATTATGGTTTTAAATATAAGATTATTTTAAGCATCTAGACGTTCAATTGTTTTTTTAGTACAACCATTTAGCCAATGTTAAGAAGACTCTTCACTTTTGCAACACTTCCACTGGTCCATTAGTATATAGAAACTTGCCTTTACGATGTCACGAATATAGCGAAAACCCTCTTTAAACCCCAGAAAGTGCATGTATGCATTGAGCGATAGGTCGTGAAGAAAAGTTATTTCAATGAGCAAATCGAACCACTGCAAAGTTTCCTATCTTTTTAAAGATTCATTGAGTATGCGAAGGATGAAGAAAAAGTCCGTTCTCAGGATTTCTGGACAGTCTTAACCTACATTTCTCAGAATCCAGTTGGTAAAGGACTTGTCTGGGATTGGATCCGGGATAACTGGATGTATATGATTAACAGGTGCGCCTTTCAGTACATACAATTTGCGTTCTATGCACATCAAATTCTAAGTGATAATTCTTGTATCCCTTAATGTAGCAGATCAATGCCTGACAAGATATAATTAAATATTTATGTCATGACAATTTTTTGCTGTCTTGAAATGGGGAATCTGCTCTATATAGAAGCAACAATTCTATCTGTACCAATTTTTCCTTCGTAACTCTGGCGACAATACAAATAACTGAAATTGAACAACTTCAAGCAAACCATTCGTATAGCTAGGAAAAAAATGACTAAATGGTCTAGTATGAACTCTAAGGAGCAAAATGAGTTGTCCTGAAAATATGATTGTCATATGTTAGTACTCCTGAAAAGATACACATTTATTAACACGAGCCTTACACATATGTACCTTCATTACAGTACTATTGCCATTTTGTAAATGGGAGACCACTCGTTCGCTACACAAACAACGTTACGATATTTGTATGCTTTCACTGCAAGGATAGCGGGGTCATCTCTATTTACCTTTGTCCATACGTCCATCCCAGAATAGCTCTCCAGCACTTTAACGCAGTATCTACTTGACGTAAACAAATAAAATCAGTTAGGTATTTTGTTATGCATATTTTTAGATGACCTAATTAGATTTTCAAGCCATTTAATCTATGTTTTGCACTTTTATGCAGTCTTTCGAATTTTTGGACTTTGAGTTTTTTTGGGCTGCAGTAGGGGCATACGAGTTTTACAGACACAAATCTAGTTGCATTCTTCATCACGTATATGATGTACTTTTACACAGTGCCAGCGAGTCAGAAGGTAATTTCCCATGGGGGGACATGATATGAATATCATAAATATCACTTAAGCCTATTGCCTCTTGAATTTGTGAGCTGCAAGAACATTTATCGTTATATAATCACCACTTTAAACGTTTGTCTTTGTCAGGGGCAAATAACTTGTGCTGGACATTAATAACTTCATAGTATATGTGTATCTGTCTCTAGCATCAAATCCATTAAGCATTAGTGAATAAAGAGTGACTTATTTTAGATGCATTGTTAAACTGGTACAATTCCATGGCTAATATCTAGACTTTATTAAAAGAATAATATTTTTCTGGGTCTGCGCGATATTGCACATAAATATTGGCATAACCATTCCAGTGTCATAAATAAATAATTGTGAAACTCTCTCATTTGTGCATGCGTTTACGTAAAGTTCGGCGCGGGTACATCGCATCTCCTATTTCCTTACATCTGAATGTCTAGTTAGGCCATTTTTCCAATTGTACATCAGTGTGCCAAAACGTTTATATTTCCTTTCTAATACCAACATTGACAAAAAGGAAATTCTACAGTAGAATTAGGCAGGTAGAATTCAAAATCCATCTAAATAATTTGATAACACGAATGGGCTTGTATTATCATTGTAGTTTTTGGCCATTCACTGCCTACATGTTATTGTATCTATAAATCTCTTTATAGGTTTACGTTGTATTCAAGGTACTTCGGGAGACTAATACCAAGTGTTGTTTCTGATTTTAATACAAGGTTCCAGCTAGTACAGGTAAATATAGTTTACCTTTGAACATCACATAAGTTTAGACTCTCAATATCTCCTACTCCCTCACAGAACAAACATTTTACTTTAACAATTTAACGTGTAAACAAAACAATTTAGTAAACAAAAATAATAAATTGCATTGGAAAAAGTTTTCAAGGTCATGGCATGCAAAAATGACCTCGCTAAATATTATCCTTTCAGTAATTCCTACTACCACAGTCCGGGGGTTGGGAGTTTCCTCTTGCGTTTTCTTGTTGCTAGACTAATATTCATTTATTTTGTTCCTTTACAACAAAACTGTGTAAACTACATTACCTGTAATATTAGTATTTCAAAACATCTCACTTTTTTATAGTTTTTAAATCGGTAGATCTTACTGACACCTTTATTAATAAAGGAAAACAATGACACAGTCTGGATATTAACCTTCAATTTATTTCTTTTTTCTCATGAAGAATAGCAATACAAATTGTCGCTATCCCATTCTCTTCGATTTCTTATATCAAGAAAATAATGGATGACAAAGATTGGCACACATTTAGAGAGAGACACATTTATATTTCTTCTACTTAAAACGGTTTTGAAATTATCTTATGAACTTATTCATTGAAGCTTTTTCTCTATTTGCATCTTGTTATAATGCGTGGTTCACGAACTTTTATATGATGAAGTGTAAGTAATCCTGACACCAAGCATTGTGTTGTGTTCTTTTTCACGACAGGTGAAGGACTTCTTTACAAAATATCCCGAGGCAGGAGCAGGTGGCAGAGGCAGACAGCAAGCTCTGGAAAGCATCGAAGGGAACATAGCTTGGATGGACACAAACAAGGAGAAAATTATCAACTGGCTGCTAAATACTGTGAAACAATAATAATACAACACAGTACAGTATCATCTTTACCAAGGACTAATGACAAAGCTTTTCTTATTAGCATGTAATCAGATAAAAAAAAAATAAAGTACCTTGTATTTGTTTTACATCCGGTGAGCCATTAGACCATGAAAAAATTTATACATTAGAAGCGTTTAGCGTATTTTCTTCAAAAGACCTGTTAGTATGCTGGAATTAGTTTTTTGTGTGCGTGCTCTGCTCTATTATTTTCCTTACCTCAATACCATATCAAAAGGAAACAAACGTGATTCGAGCAAAAAACATTCTTTGTTAGGATGGTGTTTCTATTTCCATAAGATGACAAACACAACGTAATCTTGGTTCCTATAATCCATAAAATGGTATCCTCCGTAACACTGAAGTGCATTGTCTTCCTAACTATTTCTCTAAGACAAAGATATCAACTGACTTTCTCAGAGAAAATTCGGAACTGAGTACGTTTGAAATGTTTCCATTACATTCACCTTCAGTTTACACGTATTTGCCGTTGCATTGTGTGTGCGTGTGTGTGTGTGTTTTTTTTTCTTCAATCAAATATATACTGTGAGGGATTTCTTGCACGATATAATTAAAACAAAATAGAATATCTCTGTGGCCCTAAAAAAATAATTACTGTAACCTCTGAATACGTTACTGTATGTGTACTACACAGTTTGCTGTGTGCAAAAGTTGATGGAGCACCAAGAAAAAGTTTGAGGCCGAGGGTCAATCCCAAGTGTTCAAAGTCTTTCCCGAGTGCTATAGTAAGCGTAAGTAAAAACGTATTATCATTATTTTCACATAATCAATAACTTAGCATTTAAACTATGTAGCAAAATGCCTACAAAAAGAAGATTTAAAGACGAAAAACATCCTGTACTCAAGCAGTACGTGATATTCCGATGTTCGAGTAAAGCTAATCGTCACAAAAAAGCATGATATCTAACAAGCTTAAGCAATCCCGGCCATGTAAGAATAAAGTGTGCTGTGTTGTATTTATCAATCCATAAAGTTGTGATTGTCGTAATTTTGAAACATATTGTGTATTTTGCTTGTTAACACATATATATTTGTATATACATGTTGTATTGGCAGATTAGTATTTTTTATTTCTCATTCGTTAAATGCAAAACACCGCTATGTCTTTCAAACCAGAAGGACCTTGCAAATATTCTAAAGCTCGTAGAGCTAGAGACATAACTTTAAGGTTTGTACCAGATTCAGCTTGTAAAGCTTATTATTTGGTAATTGAGACAAATGGGTGTCCGTTTAGAAACCAATGCCGACATATCAGTGTGAAACGTGTGTAGGTCTGCAGTACTGTCAAATCTCTAACTACATCGTATATATATATATATATATAGATATATATATATATATAGATATATCTATATATATATATATATATATATATATATATAAGTGTGAGATGTAGAAAATTACTGCTGAATATTTTTCGTATTTTTTCCTATATTGTAAGATTTACAGTCATGACATGCGACTTCTGGTTATATGTAGCTGCAGAAATAGTACGTATGGCAGGAAAAACGGGCGTTTTATGATCTAGAGCAATAAACAGAAACTGCATTATCTTTCAAGCATGGAAATCATTTTTGCCCAAGAGATTTGACTCGACAATGTTCGCTTCTCTTCAAAATTATGTTCCCTGTACTACATTATCAACCAAAACCCGCTGTGCTGCATAACTCAATCGGAATTACTTTGTGATCGCATAGGGTAAAAAAGTTTACAAAATGTCAAAAAATGTAATGTAGAGCAAGAAATTAGTTTATCCCAAACCCACTGTTCTTTTAACAAAGTAATAATTTTATTATGAACGTATAAACAGGATACAAACTGTGATGAATTTAGGAAATGGAGATGGGGTGGTGGTGGGACTCACTGAAGAGTTAGTTTATTCCCCAAAGATTCGATACAGAAGCAAGATTGGTTTAAAATATAAAATCAAATTTTCTGTACCTGCGTAAATACCGGGTATTTTTTGTTTGTGGTACATTGATTATATATTTAATTCGTGACTTCGCCTCGCGTTATAAATGTGGAGCTCTTGTACCATACGATCATTATATATATATATATATATATATATATATATATATATATATATATATATATATATATATATATATAAATGGACTAGCAGGCGGCATTAATTTGTATGATAGGTCACTCACATAGGTTAAAAACATGATTACACATATTTTACACTAACCCCTTTTGACATGAGGTAGGATAGGTGGGCACGCATCCAAAGTCGGTGGTTCTTTGAAGGTTCTCCGTTTTCTATTCATCAAAGACACTAAACACACTCTGACATCTTTGTTGTCGAGAACTCGTTAAATTACGACCTAAAGTGATGAATTTGTTACTTTGTGAACAATATGCTGTTTCCGATGTCGTTTCAATGAAGAAAAAAGTCCAATCGAAAACATCACGCTGCTTTTTCTTTGTCACTACTCTATTCCTGAAACACAATAAACTGCGATGATTATGCTGCTCGGCTAGGAAATGGACAACACTACCCACAGTTCTTGCATTATTTGAGCTACACTGCCAAGTTCATACACCAGAATACATGTTTGAAACCTGACATGTGAAATATAAGGCTATAATCACTAGGATAAAAACACGTAAATAAAGTAACAAACAAATAAGACTGCCGGACTGCATTTCATAACGTGCAAGTAAACAAATAAAGATTTTAATAGCATTCATATCAGAAATTTTGAAAAAGAATCAGGATAGGGAGGGTTAAAAAGGGAAGTTCCCTACATCGTAGCGGACTTGGGATTGTGACTCTGAAGATATTTGGATATAAAAGCATACTAAAATCTTCAAATTAAGTACCAGGGATGATTTAAAAAAAGAAAATGTTCCTTTTATATTAGCAAAAGTCTCGATACCTTTATTTTGAAATGTTCGATGCGAAACTATGGTACTGTAACGGAAACCAATGGTTGGACGTTCCGGGCTACATGTGAAACGTTTGCAAGTATGCTTAAAGACAAAGTTGTCAAACCAAACGATCATATATATGTAGTTATAAGGCTAAGCCTGGCCGTCAAAAGAGTCGGGCACGTAATTATCCAATTAGGTGCCCATCCAGAGGTCTGTTCCCTACCACAACCAAAGATAAAATTACATGGCTCGGATCCTCCTCCTTTTATACTCCAATCCTGTCTTTAAGAATGTGTCTGATATTGTATTGATATATGGATATCATCATTTTAGTATCAAATCTATCTATCTTTTTTGTGGAATTTATATAACTGGACGTAGCTAATAGGTGGATACATTTAATACAGGATACTGCGGTCAAACTTGTCCCTTTTGCAACCCAATAGCAGCATGTACACATTGGTATGCTTCAAAGTTGCGAGAATAGATCAGACTTACGGGATGATTATCTCAATGAGGCTGAAGACTATTTAAATAGTTTATTGTTTGACTAGATCATGTGATGATCCCAGATACACAAAGTAGTTACTGCTCAGTGATTATTTGGTCATGTGATAAGTTCATCATACAAATGATCAGTATCATACATCTGGGAACGTGATTATGAGGAACCTGCATTTTCTCTTTCAATATCTTGATGTTTACATTTTCAATAACTCGATTTTTTTTTTAAAATTCTCCACTATCGCCCAATCATGCCGCATTGTAGCGTACCGCATTCTTCCCAATTGTTCGTTCTCCCCCATCTGAATACCCTGCTTCAGTTGTTTTGTTTTTCACGCAGGATGACAATAGAAACTGTCTCTATCCCAGTCCTTTTAAGTTCTTATTTGAAAGAACATGTTGGGTGGGAAATATAGGTGCAGATTACGAGGGAGTCACATTTTTCTAATTAAAACCATTTTGAGATCACTTCATGTATTTATGCTATACAGTTTTTCTCTATTCGAATCTTGCCAGAATGTGTAATTCAAGAAATTTACACGATGAACTGTATACCTGATTCCAAGCATTTGATGTGTTCTTTTTATGACAGGTGATTTACTTCTTTGCTAAATATTCTGAGACAGGAGTAGATTGTAGAGGCAGACCACAAGCCCTTGAAAGCACTGAGGAGAATATATAGATTGGATGCATACAACGAGAAAATTATTGGCTGGCTGCAGAAGGATGTGAAATTAAACTTGTACAACATAATATAGAATCACGTTTACCAATCACTAGCAATAAAGCTTTTCTTTTAATATATTGTAATCAAATTAAAAAAATAAAATACGTTACATTTGTTTTACGCTCAGAGACTCAAAGCCATCCAGAAAATGCATAAATATATAACCAAGCGTTTAGCATATTTACTTTTTAAAATCCCATGTTAATATGCTGGAATTACAACGAGTATTTTTTTTTTTTTTTTGGGGGGGGGGGTTGGAGTCTATCCTTGTTTTCTCCTCTGCGACATTATGTTCTTTTCGGTTCTATTCTGTTGTATTCCACCATAAAATGCCATATGAAACAGGAGCAAACGTGATCCAAGCAGAAAACATTATCTGCTACGGTGTTGTAACTGTTTCTACCTCGTGGGAAAAAAAATAAAATAAACTATAATCTTTCTTCCTATTATCTAAATCGGGTATCTTCCATTGTACCGAAGTACATTATCTTCCTAACTATTTGTCTGAGACAAAAAAGACTATCTACAGATAAATTACCCATGCTGTTGCATATCAACAGACCGATAGCAATTTAATTCTTCTTTTAAAATACGGAACTGAATACGTATGAAATGTTTTGTTATTTTATTTACCTTCAACTGGATGTATTCGCCGTTGTATTGTGTTAGTTTTTTAAATAAAATATATACTATACTGAGTAGGATTTATAGCACGATATAGTTAAAACAAAATAGAATATCTATGTGACTTTCGAAAAAATAATTACCATGACTTCTGAATACGCTACTGTATGGACAATACTCAATTTACTCTATGCAAATGTTTACGAAGCACTCAGAAAAAGTTTGAGCCCGAGGGTGAATCCCGAGTGTTCAGTATGTGTTCTGAGTGTGGCATTAAACGTATGCAAACAGCGTATTGTCATTATTTTTATATGATCAAGTATTAAACATTTAAACTATTTACCATTTACTTACAAAAAGAAGATTTGAAACACGAAAAATCCTGTACTCAAACAGCACGTGAAATTCCGATGCTCGAGTACAGCTGACGTCACACAAAATTCGCATGATGTGAAACACGCCTAAATAAGACTGGTCATGAACGAATAAAGGGTATTGTGTCGAATTTATCGATGGATTCCCATAAAGCTATGATTCTCGTAATGTTTAAAACTACTGTATATTTGTCTTCTAACACGTGCACGTTTATTGATATGTAGTATTGGCAGAGTAGTATGCTTTATCTCTCTTCTTTAGATTCAAAACACAGCCACGTCTTTAAATATTCTATAGCTCCTAGAGACAGAACTTTCAGGTTTGTACCTGATTCAATTTGTAAAGCTTATTATACATTCACTGAGACAAATGGGTGTCTGTTGTGGATCTGATGCCCACATATCAGTGTAAACGTCTGGATCCTCCAATGAAAGAAAGTTTGCAGTACTGTCAAGTATCTTACTTCACCCGAAATATATATATATATATATATATATATATATATATATATATATATATATATATATATATATATGTGTGTGTGTGTGTGTGTGTGTGTGTGTGTGTGTGTGTGTTATACAACATTATTGGTGAAATATATTTCGTATTTTGTTCTATTCCTATACTTTCACATGTTAAAATAGAAGATTTCCCATAATGCCATGCGACACTTGGGTATATGTGCATGCAGACGATATACTTGCAGCAAGAACAATTAGCAGTTTATGAGCTATAGAAATACTTGGAGACTCCATTAGCTTTCACGCATAGAAATTTTTTGTTTCCCGAAGATATTTGGCTAGCCACCGCTCTCTGCTCTACAAAATGATGTTCCCTGTACTACCTTGTCAACAAAAACCGGATGTGCTGCAGCGCTCAATCAAACTTGCTTTGTGGTCGCATTGGGTAAAATAGTTTAACAAATGTAAAACATGTAAAACATGTAATTTGTTGCAACAGGTTAGGTAATACCAAACCTTCAGTTTCCTCTTACATCGGCTATATTTTTATGACGAACCTCTCAAGACAAATGAAATTGAGGTTAACTATAAAATTGTGTAGTGTGATGGGGGACTAAAATGAGTTTAATCGTATATGCTTTGATTGAGGAGCAAGACTGGTATATAATACAAATTAAATTTTCTTTTCCTGCCTAAATACTGGGTATATTACATTTTATGGTACATTAAATGGTTGACAAACTGATCATTTTAAGAGCAAAACACTTAACAGATTTTTCTATTTATGAACCGGCACATGGACACATTCACTTTATTTATATATATATATATATATATATATATATATATATATATATATATATATATATATATATATATCTATATATATATATATATATATATATATATATATATATATACAATATCATATATCACATTCGAGTATGTAGGTACCGTCTGAAAGTATTTATGTTTTTATATAGGGTATATATTCAACACAATCTGCTCGATTATGGACTGGTAGGCGCCATACACTGTTAGGTAACTTACGTAGGTGAAAAATATGATTACATATATTTGACACTAACCTTTGGAGAAACCTTGTATAAAATTTAGGCAGACACGACCCATGCGTAGTCACATAAATCAACGTTTCCTCAAATATTGAATAACGGTGGCTTATCAATCCATGTCACAGGTTGTACATGTATCTGCTATTTTATAACATCGAAGAAATGATTTTAGTGATACAATTTTATAACTTAAACAATGAAATCCTCAGCATAAAATACTCCTCTCCGGTTGCTTTGTATAAAAAGCAAAAAAAAAAAAACAAACAGAAGTGTATAATAAGTTATCCGTCCCTTAATACCCGGTTGGACGCCACTCCAATGTCGGTAGGATTTTTATTTTTTCGAAGTTCTTCGGTTTTCTCCACTTCAAAGATGTTGTTAGAACGTGTGCAATCGACATAAAATAAATAAATACTCAGATTTTTTAAGCCGATTTTGAAATTCGACCTAGATGATTCTTTCCTGTTTAAAAAATCTTATGTTTCCAGTGTCGTTTAAATAAAGAAAAATCGATTCGAAACTAAACGTGCTCTCTTTTTGTCACACCGATATTCCTGAAACATAATTAAACTGCGACGAATTTGCTGTTCCACTAGAAAGTGGGCAACACTACCCACAGTTTTTGCATCATTTGAGATACACTGACATATTATACAGCATAATACATGTTCGATATCTGAAAATCATTAGGATAAAAAGAAGCGAACAAACAAAAATGGCTGCCTGACTTT
Source organism: Margaritifera margaritifera (assembly GCA_029931535.1). Classification (NCBI taxonomy): domain Eukaryota; kingdom Metazoa; phylum Mollusca; class Bivalvia; order Unionida; family Margaritiferidae; genus Margaritifera; species Margaritifera margaritifera. The sequence goes on from JAQPZY010001607.1 coordinate 3,775,675, forward strand.
TCATAACGTGTAAATAAATAAAGATTTTTAAAGAATACTTACCAGCAATTTCGAAAACAATTCGGGATATGGAGGGTTAAAAGGGGAAATCCCCTGCATCGAAGCTGAATTGCGGTTGTGACTATGAAGATATTTGGATATAAAAGCATACTGAAATCTTCAAATTGAATACCAGGGATGATTTTGGAACATAAGTATTGTTTTTATATTGACAATAGGTTTCATACGTTCTCTTCGAAATTTCCAACGCGAAAATTAAGTCCTGTAAAGGGAACGGGTGGAAATCCCGGGCTACATCGGGTAAAGTTTGCAAGTATACTAAAAGACAGTTTTCAAACCGGACGATTATATATGTACAGTTATAGGGCCGTCAGAGGTTTTGAGTGACCTGCTTTCCTCTTTCAGTATCTTAATTTTTACATTTTCAAGCGAGATTTTAAAATTTACCTACTTTATCATCTAAGCATGCCACATGTAGCGTCCCCATGCTTCTTAGCTGTTGATCCTCCCCCATCCCAGCCGACCTCTGCCCCATTACCGCCAGCCCCTAGACTCCCCCATCCCAGCCGACCTCCGTCCCATTACCGCTTGCCCCTAGACTCCCCCATCCCAGCCGACCCCTGTCCCTTTACTAGATTCCCCACACGAAAAGATAAAATATTAATATTTTATTCATACTTACGAAAGATCTCAAATCAAATCTAAAAGTTTGTAGTATTGTTTTTAAACGGTGTAGAATTACATAACATCAAATATCAGTACACAGGCACAAGAACATCCACCTACGCACGGTCGGTATCATGGAGCCTCATTTTGTTCATTTTTGAAAGATAAAAAGTTACAAAAATGATTGATGATCGACGGCAGAATAGAATGAAAACTCACTTGTGATAGTTGAATTTTATCATTTAGCTAGCGGAACAAATTTTCACGTATTCAAGGCATTGGAGTGGAAACGTTTTTGGTTTTTGTTTTTATTTATAGGTTTTCGATTCTGAAGTTCTGACTCACATTCGGGCTTAATATAAACCGCAAATACAGTGGACTGTCCGTGAGTGTTCATTTGAGATGAAATTTAGGAAGGTTCCGCTCTACAGTTTCGCACGTTGCATAGGGTTTGATTATTAAAAAAAAAGAATTTCCCAGGTTTTCCTCACTGGTTATCCTGGTTATTTAAACAGACCTTGTATATCTTAGGTATTGTTAAAAGAACTTTTAATTCCCTTTATTTTGGTGTATAATTGATGGGTGTAATTTGGGTTATAGAGTATACAGTTTGGCCTTACTTCAGATGTGCACCTCTCAAAGACTGCTAACTCCGCCTGGTCACTTTCACTTCCTGGACTTCAAAGGTAAATTGGATAAGAGCGAGCACAATAACTTATTTTACTTTTTATAAATTTAATAATTCATTTATTGCACTTTCAGAAGCTGGTATTGTCTACTCTGGCAAAATTAATTTTCCCTATTTTAATAATTGCTAAAGTTATTGTACTTTGGACTAGTTCAGACTCATTTTTCGAGCACATGGGAGCAGCCATTTATCAGCTGTTCGTTACAAACCCTGAAACATGCATGTACCCCTTTCAAATGCAAATGGAATGATGATCGAACGGTAAAAGAAAGCTAAACAAACGATGAACGAACGCAGAACGAAAGAAAAGTGCTATGTGTTAAAAGTAGAAGAGCAAAACATTATATATCCTTTGAGGTAACAAAAAAGGACAGCAGCATTGATACAAAATGGACAAGAAAGATTAACAGCCCTCACAAAAGTCATTGTCGTCCCCTTTTTTTATGTTTACATTCTAAATATTTATAAATTAAATTGTATTTGGTGCCAACAGGTACACACACATAATAAATAATTACAAACTATGATGAGATTCACTTTTTTGTTACATATTTTTTTATAAAATTGTTGCACAATAGAGACACTTTAATACCTTTTCCTTGTCTCGAGTCTTCGTCAACTTTGCAGTGCGATTAAGACCACAGGCAATAATGCTTTGTATATGTATGCATATAGACCGTCAAGGCTACACTAAAGTCTAAGCATATTTATACTGTATGTGAATGTATGGAGACAAAGGCCGTTGGTTGTGAGTACAAATTATTATGATAGGTCTTTTCAGTACTAAATGTGTGTGTGTGTGTCTATGTGTGTGTGTGTGGAAGAGAGAGAGAGAGAGAGAGAGAGAGAGAGAGAGAGAGAGAGAGAGAGAGAGAGACGGGGGCAGAGAATAGAGTCCTGAAACCTCTGTGCAGAAAACCTACCAGTACCCAAGACTTTTATAAAGTTCACAGAAGACCCTATTGCGTCAGAATTTCATCTACAGTTACATGTAGCTGTTGAAACGGTATGCCGTCATTAATGCTAGAAGAATTAGTACATAGTTGAAATTAAAGGCAAAAATATAGCAATTCTTTCTATTTTCGTTGCATAGGTACTTGTGTTTGCTGCTTTGGAATTTAAATGTGCATATTTCATAGGATTATTATTCTTTTTTCCAAATAAGATTACTGCGACGTTGGAAGCAGCCTCTGTCACAAAGACAGAGCATGAATTGTGTTTCCAATTTCATTGACATGAAATAAGAAGACAAAGTATAGAATCAAATTATTCTGCTAGGGTTTATGTTTAACAATAGATAGATACGGCAGATCCTAAGCCACAAACCTGTTTACCCATGAATTAAAAAATGTTTTAAAATAGGTTAATTTAGTTACGTGTCCATAAATGTTCACTTTTAAAAATTCCTAGACCAACAATTTTAAAAACGCTAGACAGCCAATTTTAAATTTTCAACAAATCCCAAACCTTTAAAATTTCTACAAAAGTCTAGACCAAAAAAAAATTTCAAAAAAATCTTAGACCACACAAACAAACATAGATTACTATCTTCAATATAAAATTTATTTCAAAACTTGAAGAGATCAACAGTCGCATATAAATGTATAAGTACATGAAATAAGTTTACAGTTACTTCCCTAGATTACATCTATTTATAAACAATCTGTATGCTATACAAAGTTACCTCGTAGGTACATACATACATACATACATACATACATACATACATACATACATACATACATACATACATACATACATACATACATACGTCAGAAGATGGTGAATTTAATTTGACTTATTCTATGAACATTATATAGAAACTGTAAAGAAATGCAGATAATAAACGATAAACGATAATATTCTAGCTCAAACGCAAACGCTAAAGAAAGGCACGAACAGCAAATGATGAGATAATAAACGACCAACGATAAACAATTAGATTGTATCTTAAACGCAAACGCTAAAGAAATGCATAAATGGTAAACGCTGAGATCATACATACTAAACGATGAAATTTTTGTTTCAAACGAAAACGCTGAATTAATGTTTATGAAATGCATTTTAGAAGCATTTTTTAAGTACATAATTGTTTCGGGTCTGTATGGTATTTATTTGAACTTTCGATATTGACAATGAACACGGCAGATGAAACCTTAGAACTAAGCCCCAAAACTTCTGCTATAAGCTTTCATCCTCGTCTACATGTTGCATGTCAGCTACAAATACATAATCCGGCTGCAAAGCTTTCTTCCTCGTCGCCATGTTGTACGCCCGCTATAGATACTTAGTCCGGCTGCAAGGCAGAGCATCAGAGTAATGTGCTTTCAATAGCGATATTTTAACAGAAAAAAAAGATGCTTGCTCTTTTTTAATGCCGTTGGACTGCATACAGTGTTAACATTGAATAAATTATATATATATAATTTTTGTGACAGGAGGAACCTAAATGTATGTCTTATCCGCATAATTTCACTCTCAGTGCATATCGGGTACTATCTGTTGATGTTGACAGTTGGCAAGAACATTAATCTCAGCATCCTGGATATTATATACCAGAGACTGTCAACAGGCACAGTTCTGTACCCGGACCTATGCCCTTGGATAAGGCACAAATGTTAAATTAATTAAACTTCCTTATCTCTAACCCTTGTTAAAATAATGATGGAGTCGGAGAGCGGGCAGTTAGGTATTTGGGCTTGGTACTGTAAGCAACACTGGATTTGGTATTTGTGGACTTCAGCATTAGCTTTACATGAAGTTATAGGACCCTTACCTGTTCTTTGTATTTCCTTTGAACCCGAATGTAGAATGTAACAGTATGCCATTGCTAAGTAAATGACATTATATGTACCTCTTAACATTCATTATATACGACGGTATCCGTTTGGAGAATATATATATGTATATATATATATATATATATATATATATATATATATATATATATATATATATATATATATATATATATATTAAAAGGCATATGGTTTGTATGTATTTACAGTAGAAACAGGGTTTTTGCTTACGATGTACCCATTGTCCTGTTCGCTCTTTCGTTTCTATTTCTCTAATAGCTAACCCGGTGCTGATCTCCGTTGGTTGTAAATACACACTATTTTTTATAATAAGTCTTTTCAGTACCGAATGTGAGAGACAGACACACAGACAGAGACCTGATATCGACAACCTCTGTACAGAAAACCTACCGGAGTCAAGTCCTATATATAGTTCACAGTAGATCCTATTGCGTCAGAAATTCATTGAAACTTGTGTATTGCACAACGAGGCGAACACGTGCTATTGTTGATACAGTATGCCGCCATTAGTGATCGAGTGATTAGTACATTGTCGGAAATTCAGGGCAAAATTATAACAATTATTTGTGTATTTGTGCTTGCTGTTTTGGAATAAAATTGGGCTTATTTCATCGCATAATTATTCCTTTCTCATTGTAAGATAACAATATCCTGCCTAATGTGACGTTGGAAGCAGCATCTTTCGTAAAGATGGTGCATGATTTGTGTTTCATTGAAATAAAATAAGAAGGAAAAATATAAAATCAAACTAACAATTTATTCTGCTAGCACTTATGAATAACAACTTCTGCTTTTTGTGATCATGACGGAAAACATGCAAATCGTGTTGTTTAAAACACATTAGGGATTGTACGTAGAGAGTAAAACTTTTGACGTCAGAGAATAACTTTAAAGCAGCTCAGGATAATATAACAAACACATCGTGTTATGACAGGTATGCAAGGTAGAGACAAAGCGAGTGTGGTTTGTAATTTTGGACCAGTTCTCTGACTTTTTAACTGGTGCTCTTTCTGCCCTTTTGACACTGAAAACCTAATTGATTTTGTTGATTTTGTAACTCGGAATTAAGACAAAAGTAAGTACTGTTCGTACCTTTCTTGAAACAACGTGTTCACGAGACAGTGAATATCGGAAAAGCATAACTTCTCAGTTTAGAGTAGGGAATATGGGACGATCGCTGTAGTTGTAAGGACTGCAAACGAACTCTCAAGTCTCTCTCTACACACACACACACACACACACCACCTTTTACACCATGTCACTTTCACTTACTTCTTTGTAGAATCAAACGTACGTCTATGTCTCCACTGTGTTATCATTGTGAGACATAGGTATCACCTTTCGGCGGTGGCGACAGCGTCAACAGTTTTAAAGGTCAGAGTCAAATTTTTGTATAATAGTTTTGGCAGGGCGGATACATTCGCATTCAGATGCAGGTGAGATCCAGTACAGAACACTTTGTATTTGGCAACTAGTTCCATTTTATCTTATGTTTCGGCTTCATCGGCATGATCTCTTTTTCACCATTATCTTCACTCGAGACATTATGAATGTGCCAATATGGTAAGTATATTTACATACATCTAAATACATTTCTTATGTGTATCTCTTGAATAAGAAATTAAATCACCAAATTACACCTATACAAAATATATTTATTTTCCCACTTAAAAAACAAACTTAAACTCATGTACTACACTATTTGTCCTCTATGCCTTCTCCACCAGCCCCCCCCCCCCACAACACACACAAACACAGAAGAAGACATTCGCTGTGAATAAAAACACAAATATAAAGCACATATACAGCTTGTTTTATTTTATATAATTAAATTAATTTTAAACGCACACAAACTACTGGAAATTGAAACAACTGTCTGAGTCCTAATAGCGACCTGAGAAATAACTACCTGCCAAGTTGCCTCGTAACTTTTTTTATTATGTGTACTGATAGACGCCTATAGACCATAAAACATGTCTGTAATAAACCAATGTACTGAAAACGACGAGATTGTAAAGAATATAAGAAATGATTGTATTTAAAACTTAAACCGTAAAGAAAGGCACTAACGGCAAACGATGGGATAACACACGATAAACGATGAGATTATATCTTTAAATGCATGATAAATGATGAGATTATATCTTTAAATGCATGATAAACGATGAGATTATATCATTAAATGCATGATAAACGATGAGATTATATTTTTAATGCATGATATATGATCAGATTATATTTTTAAATGCATGATAAACGATGAGATTATATCTATAAATGCATGATAAATGATGAGATTATATCTTTAAATGCATGAAAAATGATGAGATTATATCTTTAAATGCATGATAAACGATGAGATTATATCTATAAATGCATGATAAATGATGAGATTATATCTTTATATGCATGATAAATGATGAGATTATATCTTTAAATGCATGATAAACGATGAAATTATATCTTTAAATGCATTGTAAATGATGAGATAATAAACTATATACATGGCAATTATATCTTATATAAAAGCGGTGGAGAAATGCATAAACGGTAAAGCTGAGATAATAAACGATGAGCGAAAGCTAATGTCTTTGAAATATATTTCAAACGCAATTTTGGGGTACTATAAGTACTTCAGATTATGTACGGTATTTTTCCGAACTTTCAATATTGACAATGAATGCGTCCCATTAAGCATTAGAACTAAGCCATCAAATTTATTCTAATAACTTTTGTCCTTGCGTACATGTTACATGTCAGCTACAAATACGTAAGCCTGCTATAAGGCAGTGACCTTAAAGCAGAGCATCTGCGTAATGTGTTTTCAATAGCGACAGTTCATTAGAATAGATGCTTGCTTTTTGAATACCTTTGGACTGCATGGAATAAATGCCATACGTAATCCCTGTGCTAGGAGGAACCTAAATGCATGCCAACGCCAAAGAAATGACATTAAATGTGTCACATAACATTCAGTATATGCAACGGCATCTGTTTGGGGAATATAGATATATTTTAATGTTACATTGACACTGATATTTAGAATAAATATAACAAAACTAAAAACGACAGCTTAACATCAACAAAAGTAAACATTCCATCAAAAGCGGTTAAGGACTTCTCGAGGTATTTAATTTTAAACTATTTCAGGAGAGATACCTTTGGTCAATCGTATTAATATACATGACTTTCAATGATGTCGCGAAGAGACAAAAGAATTTTAAAAACATTTTAATCTCATATAACACAAATTTAATGCAATCTTTAAGGAGAAAGTTGTAGAAGACGGTGTTACGCATTCGGATAGTTATTTGATAAAGTTAGCAGCACTGAAAATTGAAATTTAAATGAATAAAACGAAATTTAAATTTCTTCTATTCTCAGCAATATATCTGACGGAGTTTATTCATATGCATTTTTGACTTAAATACTGTTAAAGAAAATGAAAATTATTTTAACTTAGTATTCCTCATCTATGATGTCATCAAAACCAGGAAAAGGTAATATGTCTGTGATGTATCATTCCTGACAAATCTTTGAACGTCCATAATTCTAAAAATTTGCTACAGATTATGTTTAATTCTAAACTTCAGTATCGCTTTTAAGGTCATATTGTTTGCATGTGTTTACAGTAGACGATCTGCCCATACGTCCTGTTTGTCTGCTTTAAGTGGTATTTCTTTCATAGCTAACTCTGTTCTTTGATCTGCTACAACAACATGCATGCCTGCTGGAGTGTTTTATACCAAATCTTCAAATCCGCACTTCGTAGGGAGGCCATTGTGCCTGTTTATAAACATGAATGAGGTCATTTGTGCATTCAAGGGGGACATGACTTGTTTAAATTCTATGGACACTAATGATTCAGTTTGTTTAATACAATTTATGGATATATTTAAAGACGGACACTTGTTTTTTTTTTTTTTGTTTTTTTTTCGTTTAGTTTGATATATATATCTCTACCGCACCATGAAACGGTGTTACATGAATTTGTGCAGGTTCCAGACCTTGGGCCCCTGATTTCAAATAGATTGATCCACTCCAAGCACCCGTACGTACATAAGCAATGCTGTTTCTTTACATTACATTTTTATTTAATTCCATGATATGCGTTTTGATACCAATGAGGGAAAAACAAATGCACGTGAATGTAGCAGATGATTGGTATTCATAAATTAAACGGCAGGTAAGTTACTTCAAGATAGTTTACAAAGCCTTTTGTTCTTTATTCCTAATGAATACACAAGTTTGATGATCATACTGCAATTCCAGACATGTCTATTGGAGTACAGGTGGTATTGATGATCATACTGCAATTCCAGACATTTCTGTTGGAGTACAGGTGGTAAATGAAACTTTTTACCACTTAAACTTTGAAATGGTTTGCTTTCCTTTCATTCCCTTTCTTCGACAATTTTCTATTCGTTTCATATTATAGCATAAAAAGAAAACTACGCAAAAAACTACGCTCAGTCAAAACATACCAATCAAGCAGTGATTGCACTTCCAAAAGACACGGGCTCAGGGTTTGTTTAATGGACTAAACTTTAGTCATGCGTTTGTTTATTTGTCTTTCTACAGGTGTAATTTACAGCTTTTCGTCTACTAAGTAGCTTCTATAACAAAGATATAATTGCATATACATCATATATAGCATCCAACCTACATTAGATCATCAACCATTGCTCTCATCTCATCTACTGATACTCATTTTATCCATGAAAATTTATGAATACAAAATTCAGTCACGAAAGTGGACAGAGTGTTGACTATACGAAAGGTCAGTATCATTTTAGAGTTACTTAAAAGTGGTAATCTTTTTATGGGAGACATGATGGCGTGCTTTGAATTCATGACATATATGTATCTAATCCAGACTCATATCTGGCCATGTAAGTATATCAATGGAAATGTTCTCATCTTGAAAACCATATTGTTTTCCCTATTTGTATTAAGATAGACAATTTATATGTACTATGGATTTCTTATCCTTATTCTGGTCTTGATGAGATTAAGTGCTCTCTCTCTCTCTCTCTCTCTCTCTCTCTCTCTCTCTCTCTCTCTCTCTCTCTCTCTCTGGGAGCCGCAGTAGCTCAGCTGGTAAAGCGTCAGACTAGTAAGCATTTATTATTCTCATTTAGAGTAGGGAATACGACTTCTTCGTAGAATCAAACGCACGTCTATATCTCCCCTGCGGTATCATTATAAGATATACGGGGCGCTCTACAGATATTATGTACTTCTGAGAGAGTGACAGGTGTAAGGTGAAGTAGTTTGAATTTGCAACATGCACAATGAAGAGAATGTTGGAATACCGCATTGCTATTTTCATGTACTGTGGCTGAAATTTCTTTACATACTGTACTTGTGGAAATTGCACATGATCTAAGCACACAGTAGACAGAAATGGCCGCTCCAAAGTACTCGAAAAATCAGCCTGAATTTGTTAAAAGTACACTATTTTCAGCAATTATTAAAATAGGGAAACGAATTTTGCCAGAGTAGGCAATACCAGCCTCTGAAAGTACAATGAATGAAGTGCAAAATATATAAAAAGTAAAAAAAGTTATCGGCTCTTTTTTTTATTTATTTACCTTTGAAGTCCAGGAAGTGAAAATGACCAAGCGGAGCTAGCAGTTTTTTGAGAGGTGCACATCTTAAGTAAGACCAAGCTCTATACTCTATAACCCAAATTGCACTTTTCCGACAATGTTAATGGTTTGTGTTAAAGTTTTGTGTACAAGTTTTGTCAGAGTGGATACATCTGCATACAGATGCAAGTGAGATTCTGTTCCGAGGAACACTTGTTTTTTGCAAATATTTTTTTTTTCGGCTTCATCTGCATGATCTATTTATCACCATTTACTTCAATCTAGAAATTATGAATGTATCAATATGGTAAGTATATTTACATACATCTAAACACATTATATTGAAATTATGAATGTATCAATATGGTAAGTATATTTACATACATCTAAACACATTATATTGAAATTATGAATGCACCAATATGGTAAGTATATTTACATACATCTAAACACATTATTTTGAAATTATGAATGTATCAATATGGTAAGTATATTTACATACATCTAAACACATTATTTTGAAATTATGAATGTATCAATATGGTAAGTATATTTACATACATCTAAACACATTATATTGAAATTATGAATGTATCAATATGGTAAGTATATTTACATACATCTAAACACATTATATTGAAATTATGAATGTATCAATATGGTAAGTATATTTACATACATCTAAACACATTATATTGAAATTATGAATGCACCAATATGGTAAGTATATTTATGAATGTATCAATATGATAAGTATATTTACATACATCTAAACACATTATGTTCAAATTATGAATCTATCAATATGGTAAGTATATTTACATACATCTAAACACATTATATTGAAATTATGAATGTATCAATCTGATAAGTATATTTACATACATCTAAACACATTATATAGAAATTATGAATGCACCAATATGATAAGTATATTTACATACATCTAAACACATTATATAGAAATTATGAATGTATCAATATGATAAGTATATTTACATACATCAAACACATTATATAGAAATTATAAATGTATCAATATGATAAGTATATTTACATACATCTAAACACATTATATTGAAATTATGAATGTATCAGTATGATAAGTATATTTACATACATCTAAACACATTATATTGAAATTATGAATGTATCAATATGATAAGTATATTTACATACATCTAAACACATTATATTGAAATTATGAATGTATCAATATGATAAGTATATTTACATACATCTAAACACATTATATAGAAATTATGAATGTATCAATATGATAAGTATATTTACATACATGTAAACACATTATATTGAAATTATGAATGTATCAATCTGATAAGTATATTTACATACATCTAAACACATTATATAGAAATTATGAATGTATCAATCTGATAAGTATATTTACATACATCTAAACACATTATATTGAAATTATGAATGTATCAATATGATAAGTATATTTACATACATCTAAACACATTATATAGAAATTATGAATGTATCAATATGATAAGTATATTTACATACATCTAAACACATTATATAGAAATTATGAATGTATCAATATGATAAGTATATTTACATACATGTAAACACATTATATTGAAATTATGAATGTATCAATCTGATAAGTATATTTACATACATCTAAACACATTATATAGAAATTATGAATGTATCAATATGATAAGTATATTTACATACATCTAAACACATTATATTGAAATTATGAATGTATCAGTATGATAAGTATATTTACATACATCTAAACACATTATATTGAAATTATGAATGTATCAATATGATAAGTATATTTACATACATCTAAACACATTATATTGAAATTATGAATGTATCAATATGATAAGTATATTTACATACATCTAAACACATTATATAGAAATTATGAATGTATCAATATGATAAGTATATTTACATACATCTAAACACATTATATTGAAATTATGAATGTATCAATCTGATAAGTATATTTACATACATCTAAACACATTATATAGAAATTATGAATGTATCAATCTGATAAGTATATTTACATACATCTAAACACATTATATAGAAATTATGAATGTATCAATATGGTAAGTATATTCACAAATACAAAAGAAAACATTCATTGCGAACAAAAACACAAATATCAAGCATGTATAAGCTTCTTTCATTTTATATAGTTGAACTAATTTACACGTAAACAAAATATTGGAAATTGAAACAATTGTCTTTGAGTCCTAATAGCGACCTGAGAAATAACTACCTGTCACGTTTCCTCGAAACTTTTGTATTATGTGTATTCCGAGACGACTGTAGTCGAGAAAACGTTGCTACTGTAAAAATAAAAAAGATGTGCTGAAAACGACCAGATTATAAAGAATATACGACATACAGTCTTAATATGGAATACATGTCATATATAATTCATGTGATAGGAGGAGCCTAAACGTAAGCCAAGACCGAGGAAATGACAATACATGTAACAGTTAACATTCAGTACCACATACACCCAGAAACTGCATAAATATATATCCAAGCGTTTAGTGTATTTTCTTTAAAAGACGTGTTGAAATATTGCAATTACAACGATTTTTTTTGTTGTTGTTGTTTTTTTTTTTTGTTTTTTTTTTTGTTGGTTTTTTTTTTTGCTCAGTTCTTTTCTGTCCGAAGGGTGCAAAAATAATTCAAGTAGATTTTCTTTCTTTATGATGGTGCAACTGTTTCTAGAAGATGATAAGCACGATGTAATCTTGCTTCCTATAATCCAAATATGGTATCCTCCATTGTGCCGAAGCGCATTGTATTCGAAAATATTTGTTTCAAACAAGAATCACTACAGAGCAATTGCGCATGTTCTTACATATCAACAGACTGATAGCAATTGATTTTTTCAGTTGTATTGTCTTGTGTTTTAATTATGTTGAATTTACTAGAAGCAGTGTTTCGCTCACTTTATTCTTGGACTTTCTAACACATGCACATTTACCTATTTACCGTCAGTACGCGCTTATAAGTCGAGTCAACATAGACACTGATCTGCCGTCGCATAATGCGCCGGCATATTAGGGTCTATGTTTTTTGTTCTACTCATAACTCTTAACAAACTGCATAGACCCAGATTTGACTGCGCATTATGTGCCGTCATATCTGGCTCTGTGCAATTTGCAGTTGGACTCGACTTATAAGCGAATATAGGAAGTATTTACGCACCGTAAATGAAATATTAACACATTGTAAATGAAGTATTTACGCACCGTAAATGAAATATTAACACATTGTAAATGAAGTATTTACGCACCGTAAATGAAATATTAACACATTGTAAATGAAGTATTTACGCATCGTAAATGAAATATTAACAGATTGTAAATGAAGTATTTACGCATCGTAAATGAAATATTAACACATTGTAAATGAAGTATTTACGCATCGTAAATGAAATATTAACATATTGTAAATGAAGTATTTACGCACCGTAAATGAAATATTAACACATTGTAAATGAAGTATTTACGCATCGAAAATGAAATATTAACACATTGTAAATGAAGTATTTACGCATCGTAAATGAAATATTAACACATTGTAAATGAAGTATTTACGCATCGTAAATGAAATATTAACAGATTGTAAATGAAGTATTTACACATCGAAAATGAAATATTAACACATTGTAAATGAAGTATTTACGCATCGTAAATGAAATATTAACATATTGTAAATGAAGTATTTACGCACCGTAAATGAAATATTAACACATTGTAAATGAAGTATTTACGCATCGAAAATGAAATATTAACACATTGTAAATGAAGTATTTACGCATCGTAAATGAAATATTAACACATTGTAAATGAAGTATTTACACATTGTAAATGAAGTATTTACGCATCGTAAATGAAATATTAACACATTGTAAATGAAGTATTTACGCATCGTAAATGAAATATTAACAGATTGTAAATGAAGTATTTACACATCGAAAATGAAATATTAACACATTGTAAATGAAGTATTTACGCATCGTAAATGAAATATTAACACATTGTAAATGAAGTATTTACGCATCGTAAATGAAATATTAACAGATTGTAAATGAAGTATTTACACATTGTAAATGAAGTATTTACACATTGTAAATGAAGTATTTACACATTGTAAATGAAGTATTTACGCATCGTAAATGAAATATTAACACATTGTAAATGAAGTATTTACGCATCGTAAATGAAATATTAACACATTGTAAATGAAGTATTTACGCATCGTAAATGAAATATGAACACATTGTAAATGAAGTATTTACACATTGTAAATGAAATATTTACATATTGTAAATGAAATATTGGCGGTGTAGTATAGTAATCTTTAAGTCGCTGAAATCAAAACACAACAACTTTTTATACTGAAAAAACCGTAAATATTCGATAGCTCCAAGGGACAGAACTTTAAGATATGTACATGATTATATTTGTAAAGTTTATGATACGTTAATAGACAAAACTAACTGTCTGTGGAGGATACAGTGCCGGTGAATCATTGTTAAAAGCATAAAGCGGTCAATGAAAGTGATTTTGCTGTACTGTCCAGTACCATACTAAAACCTTAATATTAAGAGATACGATATTGTTTGCCTAATATATATATATATATATATATATATATATATATATATATATATATATATATATATATATATATATATGTGTGTGTGTGTGTGTAACTGGGCAAACAATATCGTATATCGTATGTCACATTCGAATAAGTGACATAGGGTGTAATCAACACAAGCAGCACGTAAATGAACAGGTAGGCGCTATATACTTGACCGGTACGTGACTTAGGGTATAGCCAACACTAACAGTACCTTAATGGATAGGTAGGCCTCGTACATTTGGCCGTTCAGTGACTTACATAGCTGAAATTTCATTTTCCTAATTACAATGTATCTAATATTGAACAACATTGATTTAATGAAAATGTGTTAGTTATTTACGCTAAAGGGAACATACGAGTATGTCTCTAACGATGCTATCAAATATTTATAAATGAATGTGACAGATTAAGAAACGAATTTTTATATTCTTGTATTACTTAAAGCCTTTATCATTTTATCATCGTTTTAATCATATGTTTTCTTAGTGGAAAAAGAAGAAAGAATATCACAAGAAGCCTTCCTTGACACATGTAAATACAATCGAAAGAACGTTTCAGATTTAGGGATCAAATGAGTAAAATACCACATCAGACACTGAAGACAGAACAAAGCTTGGTAATTTCCACGGCTGGGGCAGGGGTAACTCAGTGGTTTCTCTGCGGTTCTCTGTTCGAACCCCTTTCGACACGAGCTAGGGTTGGCGTATGCCCATCCAAGGTAGGTGGTTTTTAGAGGTTCTTCGGTTTCCTACTCCTCAAGGACCACCTAGAGACACGCCGACATCTCAGCCGTCGAGAGCACGTTAAGTTACGATAATGTGTCTAATCGACGTACAATAAATAAATAAATAAATAAAAGTTGAACTTTTATTAAAGCAGTTTTGAAATTCGACCTAAATTGATCAATGTTTCCTTTTGCAAAGTCCTAATGTTTCCAATGTCGTTTAAGTAAACAAAAGTCGATTCTAAACGATCACGCTGTTTGTTTATATATGTGTATATATATATATATATATATATATATATATATATATATATATATATATATATATATAGTAACACCTCTGTTTATGCTCTGAATCAACTCCTTATGCTGTGCCGGAAGTGGACAGCACTACCCACAGTTCTTGTATTATTTAAGCTACACTCATTTATGGGAGAGAAGGAATGAGAAATATTAATAATGATCGACAGGTGCATAGAATGAAAACTCACTCGAGTGTTGAAATAGCTGATTTTTATTATTTAGTTAACGGAACAGATTCTCACGTATTCATTGCAAAATGAGTGGAAAAGATTTTATTTTTTGTTTTTAAGTTCTCCATTCTGAAGTTCTGGCTTAAATCCGGCTTGATATAAACCAGAAATAAAAAGGATTGTACATGAGCGTTCATTTGATATGAAATTTGTAAAACTAAGTGAATACAATTTTATATCACAAGCTACTTGTTTCTTTTTCTCACATAACTTTAAAGACTTTACATTAACCAATGACGTTGCTATGTGACATTTCTAAGTGTAACGCCTTAATGTTGTGAAAGATTTTTATTATATGACGTCATGATGCATATAATGGTGCGCTTTATATTCAACAGTTATATGACGAATTGGTAAACACACTAGTAATTCACCTGTACAGTCCCCTGTTGATTATATATGCGGTGATATACAAGCGTTTATGTTCAACACTTAGCTCCCAATTCCTCGGTATGATATAGCGAATAATGTGTTGAACGTGCCGTTAAAAACCAAGTAACCAACATCACCCTTCATGGTCAGTAGTTTTCGCTCTGGTCTCCGTTTTTCTGAACCTCATAGATCTTCTCAAGCCATTGATCCTATCTCATCAATAGTTCTAAGTGTAAGTTGTTTGAACATCATTTTTTAATCAAATTTTTCAGCTCATTCGTACATTCTTCCAAGAGTGGAATTATTGCCAAGTATGTAGAGTAATAGCTTTTGTCCTCGCCTACTTGTTGTATGTCAGCTACAAATACGTAAGCCTTCTGTAAAGCAGTGACTATTAGGCAGAGAATCAGCATCAGCGTAATATGTTTTTAATAGCAATAGTGTCGACTGTACTCAATGTTAACATATAATAAATGCCATACATAATTCCTGTGATAGGAGGAACCTAAATGGATGCCAACACCAAGGGAATGACATTACATTTCGCACTTAACATTCAATATATGCATCGGCATCTGTTTGTGGAATATAGATATAGTTTACTGTTAAAGGTCATATGGTTTGTATGTGTTTACAGTAGATGCTAATTGTTCAGTTTGTCTACTGTCAGTGTTATTTCTATGATAGCTAACTGTGCTTTGATCTGCACCAGAATACACGTCTGCTAGGAGTGTTATTACCAAATCTTCAAAACTCACAATTTAATAAGGCGGGAATCAATGTGCGTGTTTACAAACACGGACGAGGATCTTTTAGCACTCAAGGGGACATGGCTTGTTTAAAATCTGTGCCACTACAGACTCAATTTATTTCATACCATATATATACATATCTATAGACAGACACGTCTTTTTCATTTAGTTTGAAATCTGTATCTCCACCGTGCCATGCAAATAGCGTTACATGAATCTGTGCAGGTTCCAGACCTTGGATCCCTGATTTTAAATAGATTGATCCACTCCAAGCACCCGTACGTGCACAAGCAATGTTGTTTGTTTATATTTTGATTTAATTCTATGATACAGAGGATGATACCAATGAGAGAAAAACAAATGTAGCAGGTGACTGGTATTGAAAAATTAAACGGCAGGTAAGTTACTTCAAGATAGTTTACAAAGCCTTTTGATCCGTATTCCTAATGGATACACAAGTTTGATGATCATACTGCAATTCCAGACATGTCTATTGGAGTACAGGTGGTATTGATGATCATACTGCAATTCCAGACATGTCTATTGGAGTACAGGTGGTAAGTGGAAATTTTTACAACTAAAACTTTGAATTATTTTGCTTTTGTTTCCTTTCCTCACCAACTGTCTATTCGTTTTATGTTATAGTATAAAAAGAAAACTACGCTCAGTCAAAATATATCAATCAAACTGTAATTGCACTTCCAAATTTCAAAAACCGTAGGTTCAGTGTTTGTGTAATGCGCTAATTTAATCAAGCGGTTATTGATTGGTTTCCACAGGTGCAATTACAGCTTATCTTCTACTAAGTAGCTTATATGATAACGAAATGAGTATATGTGTATTATATTTAGCAGCCAACCTGCTTTAGCGCATCAACCATGACTATCAGCTTATCTTCTGATACTCATTTTGTGCATTAAAATTTCCGAATCGAAAAATTCAGTTATGAAAATGAACAGCGTGTTGACCATAGGAACGGTCATTATCAATGCAGTGCTACTTAAGAAAGCTAATCTTTTCATAGGAGACGTAATGGCAGGCTTTGAATTCATGACAGCTCATTCAGTCCCATCTGACAATATCAGTATATCAATGGAAATGTTCTCATCTTGAAAACCATATGGTTTTCCCTATTTTTATTAAGATAGACAATTCATGTTTACCATGGGTTTCTTATCTTTATTCTGGTCTTGATGAGATTATGTGTTCTCTCTTGATATGCACTAATGGCAACCTTAGTGCAAACCGTGTGTTTTCAGCTCCCATTATTTCATCAAATTTGGATGGTCAGATGCAATGGTATTTACTAAAACTGTTATGGATACATTTATGGAGCAATCACCATTCTATGCTGCTATTATTATCTTTGGAAAGTTTCCTCCCAAGTCATGATTTTGGTTTTTTCAATTTTGTTTTCTATATATTCAGTTCAAGTTTCGATTAGTGACACAAATAACTCAGTTCTATAATTAGTTTGCTTGAGATTTACTGCGACTAGTGTCTGCAGATCTGAACTAATAAGCTGACCTTAAGGTCTATGTTAATTTGTTATAGTTTCCGAATTTTCACCAGAAAATGACAGTCGAAAACATTTCGAAACAATTTTGACACAACCCCAATAAATGTACATGAGATCATACGCACAGATGTCGTCACACCATAGTGTTCATCTATTCAAACCATAGTGGTCACTGATGTTATAGATGAGTAACCTCAACTTTACAACTACATGTTTAGGGGGTTAATTCCAAACAGAATCTGGATCTTTTGGACTTCGTCAAGTTTTGGTGAAGTTTCGAAAACTTAAAACAAAACATAAATTGCTTGTTCTATTGGCAGTTAATTAACTATTTATACCTTTTTTGTAATCTAGGTACTCCTATCAGTTAGAATTAATTACAATGTATAGTTTCTGCTGTGCTCATTGGAAGTCACACGGCGAAAATAAATGGTGTAATGACCAAGAAGGTCACATATACCTTAATAGAGACTCTCTTGGTAATTGTCACGTATAATCCAGTCATGTTTACCCAAGGAGTGCGAGCTTGTTCGGAAATTATAGTGTAGGAAATAAGTTGAAATATTAATGTTCATAAATATGAAATAGATATTTGGATCTATTTGGACTATTCAGAGAGAGAACAACAAAAATGCTTTCTCAATCAGATTTTGTGGATGACGTGGACATTGATAGAAGGTATCAAAATAAAAACTTTGATGTTGCTAAAGACAAGTTAGATAATGAAATTGAGGACAACATCAATTCAATACATGATTTGAATTCACAAAATGTCAATCATCTGGAGAATACAAAAGAAAAGGAAAGGAAAAATGAAGATGTCACTGTTGTTGTTACTGAGGAGGAGGATGCCGATAATTATGCGGTTTTTGTTTCTTAGACGTCACAGGCAGTACAAGATTCTGATGTAGAAGAAATAAATCAAGGCATTTATGCGCAAATCAGAGCCACGTTTGGAACAAATCAGCACTTGGTGTGCAAGATCAAAAAGATACTCGACAAACTTAGTTTGATCTGGCAGAAAGGAAAAAGATATGATTACACTGAAGGTCGATTAGTGGAAAGTTTACCTCGATCAAATAGTGCTACTGAGAACAATTACAGTAACATGCATATCCAAATGGACCCTGAAGCGTAATAATGGAACTAGATCATCCCAGTATTTGGCTTCTCATTGCAGTGATTTCATACCCCAAAGTCCGAGAACTTCATTAAGTGATTATGATTTCCAAGACATAGATGGAAACGCTGATAGAATGAGCACAATATTTGCTAACAAGCAACGATGAACGAGAAGTTTGAAGAAAAAATATATCAGCTGGAAAACCAGCTAGGTGATATAGCCACATAGATACAAAATGAGATTCAGAGACTGAGGACAGATCTAAGTGAGAAAACGAAGAAATTTCAATAAGCTAACACTCTGATAGAGCAACTTAAACTAAAAGAGAAAAAGCTAATGAGTGATAACAGGGGAATGTACATTAAGATGTCGTCTATGGCAACCCTGGAAAACGAGATAAAAGGAGTCACTACACATGTACAAAAACATCTGCTTGTGATCCTGAAAAGGATAAACTGTATTGAGGGAAAGTCAGAAACAATTTGTACAAGACACAAGCTTTTCTACAATCAAGCTAACTGCGAAAGTGGAAGAACCTCAGACTTGCAACTGAAAGAAAACTATGAATTATCAGCACGCAAAGAGAATAAATATGATTCATCTCCTACTATCGATCAAGAAAATGTAGTATCTGTCCAAAAGAGATACACAAAGACCCTGCTACAGCTCTTGCAGCAAATTTGTCTTACAGAAATTCCCCCCACTTTCACGGAATGAAGTGATTAATTAAATAGCAAATTTGAGTCAACAACGGCAAATAGATGTCACATCTAAAAAAGCAAGAGAGAGCAAAGAAACTGAAAATCATCAAAAAATGTTAAGATATGAAGAAATAACTAAAAGTAAAATTAATGAAAATAGCACGAATAAAGCATACACTGTGCTCATCAGATCATCAGAAGATGAAATATCGTTTCAGAGCGACGAGGAGAAATGCAGGAAGAACGATACAGTATAAAGACATATTGAGACTATAATTACCAGACCCAATCAAAAGGATATCGAACTGGATGTATTTGAACAAGTCGTAAGAAACAAAATAATACGCATTTTGCTGTCCAGTGTCAAATCAAGAAAGAATATGGATGTTGTAAAG
Organism: Margaritifera margaritifera; assembly: GCA_029931535.1. Classification (NCBI taxonomy): domain Eukaryota; kingdom Metazoa; phylum Mollusca; class Bivalvia; order Unionida; family Margaritiferidae; genus Margaritifera; species Margaritifera margaritifera. Next base: position 3,796,229 of record JAQPZY010001607.1, read on the forward strand.
ACAGTTATTAAAAGCCACGGCAAGGAGGAAGGTGTGACGGTAAGATTCATCCGCCTTATAAAAGAACGACCCTAATGGGATGGATCAAATCTATTTACATTTCAACTAAATGTACTAGAGAAATACTTTTAATTGATGATGAACAGTGCATCATTTTGGAGTTCTGGAATCAAATGTAGTGAATGGATCTCAAACAGAAAGTGGAGAGAGGACTACCCATATGATGAAAAGTATGAAAAATATAACACATAGTTCCAATTAACATTGGTATAGGACTTGTAATTGTGTCATGATTGTAATATCATCTCGACATGGAATTTACGTTGTGTAATGCATAGCACACATACATTAACTGCATTTTTTTCCAACACAGATCTGTTTGTTATTACTGAATATTGACTTTGTACAGAGAATCTCACTTAATTAGATAAACTAAATGACGATTTTAAAGTAGTATCCCTTCCAACTCAACACATACCGCAATAAAATCAGAGGTGGTATAAAAATACACATAGTGAACTAATGAATTGAATTTCAATATCGGATCACAGACCAGTTACAACAGCACTTGCGAAAGATATGTTGAAAGAAAATAGGAAGACATGTGGTATTCACAAAATTAAGTGAAACTTGGCGAAGCCGTTAGAAGTGAACATGTATAAAAGTGACGTTGATGCATTTACCTATGAGTGTAAATCAGTAGAAAATAAAGAGAAGTATTATGAACTGATAACTAAAAGTGTAATAACTGCTTCAGATAGATATATTGCAAAGTATGAATTCAGATCGCATTTTAAACCATATTAAAAGAATGATGGACTTGATAAGTCACATCAAGAAATGAGAAAAGCGCGTGGAGAAAGGATCAAAGCAGGAAACATTAGACGCCCAGATAGTAACAATAACAGAAAATACAAGGACGCAAAAGCGAGTTCAGAAAGTAACAGAGAAAAAAAGTATACAAAGAATGCTTATTTGAAGAAAAAGGAAATAGTTTAGAACTGGGAATAGACGAATTCTACAAAGTCGTAGGAAAGATGGATCAGATTATGATAAGATTGTATTCTGTGGAGTTTGAATTAAATAATTCGGTTGAATGTGTCAATGTATGGAAACTGTACTTTAGTGAATTAAGTAATAGAACAGATGAGTAATATATTGAATGTGTGAATGTCAAGAAGATGGACGAACAAAGCAAATTTGAGACTGATAACATGAAACGTGATACCACCAAAGAGGAAGTGGTAGTGCATCATATGGAATCTCTAGAAGAAAAAAAATTATCAAGCATTTATTTCGTGTTCAAAGAGCATTTAAAGTATGTCGGAAATATTGATGGCCAGAATTCAAAAGTATTTGTACAAAATAAACTTTCCACATCCTTATTAGTTTGGATTTCGTAAGAAGGCTGGAGCTATCTTTGTTGTATTCACCCTCCAAGAATGTCTGATGTACTACATACACCATAACGCTAATGCATATGCTGTTTTTCTGGATAACGAAAATGCATTCGATAGACTGTGACGTTGTGGAATATTGAAAAATTAAAATATTTGGGAATTAATCAAAAATCTGGAGAATACTCGCCCATTCCTTCACACAGTAGAGTGTTTGTATATCGTATAGAGGACCTCAATCGAACACATTTCCGCTACAATCGGGAGTTGGTCAAGTACGTGTAATGTCTGTTTTTCTTTTTATCGTATACATAAATGATCTATTTATTGAATTAATAAAGAATAATGCGGTAGACCAATGGGTCAGGTGAATATACCTGGCGTGCTTTTCGCAGGCGATACTGCTCTTCTAAGTTCTACACTGAATGGATTACAGATACTTGTGAAAACAGCTTATCAGTATGCAACGAAGTGGAAATTGAAATATAATCCTCGACAGAGTAATTGAATGATAGTCAGTGGAAAGAACTAAGTCATTCATTAAATGGAATTACCTTGAGATTACTGGATATTCCTAGAACAGAAAAGGTAAAATATGTAGGAGTAACATTTTTCCAATTCAATGAAAATTAATGATCATGTAGACTATTTCTGCGATAAAGCTAAACGCGTAATAAACTCACTATGTTCAATTGGATTAATTGCAAATGGAATGAACCCCACACTTAATGTGAAACACTGGGAAAGAGTTATATTGCCTTCTGCTTTGTATGGCTCAGAACTCTGGTGCAATATGACATATCAGGGCATTCAAACATTGGAGAAAGTACAACGATATTTCGCCCAAAGAGTACAAGGTTACTCTCTAAGATCGCCGATAGGATCTACTACATCATGTTTGGAAATGATTTCTGTGGTAGCTCACATACATAAGCAAAAACTTCTTCTTTTAGGTCGTATTTGTAGAACATCGATAAACGTAACTACTTAAAAGATTTTCCTCTGGATTGTTGCCAATTTGAATTTTACTCCAAATATAGTTATAATTCTTTTATATATGACACTTATACTGTACTCAAAAAGTATGATTTAGAAGATACATTTTATAGGTTTCATGGGATTTCTGCCTTTTGTTAAATTCGTACAAATTACACTTCCAAAGTAATATTTCTTTTCATACTGCAGCATTCTCTCTGATATGAAATAACTTTCAAGATAAAACGCCTCAACTATTCGATTTGCACGATAAAGTGATAATGGCCACCGATAAATTCTACTCTGAATCAAAAAGTACGATCAATCTTCGCATCTGCTTGGAATCAAGGTCCCTTACTTCCTCAACCCTGTGTAAATGCCACAATAAATCCAAAGGATCCTGGAATTTTCTAATTGCACGGAAGAAATGGGGTAAATTTACAATGTGTTACCACCTATTTGAACCGCAGTATAATAAGGGTAACTTAAACTTCTCGGGGAAAAGCGTCGAATAACTTTTTTGTTGAAGGAGACAAAATTTATAAATGCTTCCAACATTTCTGAAATACTTTCTGTGGAAAGATATAATCGGTTTGATAGAATCACAGAGGTAAATAATATTTTTTGTGATCTCGATTCTATCAGTACCAGTAAGTCTATTTATAATTTGTTCAAATATCCTATAATGGCCTAGAAGGTAAAAATACATACGTTTAAAGCCACATGTATCTTTGAAAGTCATTAAAATAAATATTAAGATGCATATCTGTTCAAATAGGATTGTAACGGGTAAATTGTTTACAGAGCAATTTGGTGCTAAGAAAATACAAGTTTATACATTTCCGAATAGTATTATCCCTATTTTTTGCATCCATCATCTTCCAAGCAAATCGTTCTTGTCTGAAATGTATCCTATATTATTTAATGACAAATTACAATTTTTAAACAAGTCTTGAAATATAAAAGTTTATGACGCATTTATTGCGTAACTGGAAATGCTTTCAACAAATTGTTCAAAGAATTATCTCGATCAGGCTAGTTCAAAGAATATGTATAATTTATGCATGCCAACATCCCAAATTTTGCAAAGCAGCGAAGGCTTTGAGGTTAGAGCACATAAGGAGCCTTTTACTAGTTGGAATAAATTATTTGACAACCTGAAACTCGTTTGGCCATAACAAATTAGTCACAAACTTTGTACATTCTTGCTATTGGCTGAATTAAGCGGCCTCTCAATTTTACCTTTAGGAGCGCTGTCTAGACACAAGACTGAAATCGGTCATCTGTAGCAACAGTTGTAGCTTTTCGATGATAAATGCGTTCTCCCGTTACCAGAATAAACCGGTGTGTAGTTGTTAAAACATCCCAAACGTACCTGCCAAAAGAAAAAAGATAAATACATTATAACTGAACCATTATACGTTTTTCTAATTGTAAGTATGTATTTGGATAGCTTTATGGTAAGTCGTCAGCTTTGCATCTTTCTGGTCCTGTTTTAATTACAGGTTCCGTTAGATGCAAGGAAAGTGGTCACTAATATATACGTTCGTTGATGTTATGTAGGTTCCCTACTTATCATGCCTCAAAGTATATCTAATGCAAACATCTGAGCTATCAAAGGTATATTTTAGAAATTTGTAGATGTTGTACAAAAAAAAACGTACAATAAATAATATTAAAACTTTTAACTTCTTTTCAAACTGTTTATTTTGTAATGAAACAAGCTGCCTTATATTTTAGTTGTCATGAAGTTTGTATTAATATTTGTTTCACAAGCGAACTCTCTCTCTCTCTCTCTCTCTCTCTCTCTCTCTCTCTCTCTCTCTCTCTCTCTCTCTCTCTCTCTCTCTCTCTCTCTCTCTCTCGTATACTTATAGATGAAACTATATAATTTCTATAAGATAAGTTACAGTCTCACAATAAATATTAGTTATGGTCCATCGTATACCATTTGATTTCTTAGGTGAAATATACAAGACAGCTCCTGTAAAATAAAGCATGATATACTTTGAAAGAACCACCATTTCAACATCAGGTGCACTTGTTCTGGAAGAGCCAGAGATGTAAGACCTTGACATATATTCTTACACACGAAAAACCTGATGTTTAAGTAACATTCTTACTACCACTATTATTTATAGCTCTTTGAAATATAACGACATCGCATCTGAAACTGACACATAAATTAAGCAAATGTTTCTAAAGATATCGAACCGGAAGCAACATACTAAAGGTGGCGCGAGATATTGGAGCGAGACATTTATCAAGAGTATCTAACTGTGTCTCTAACTGTAACTCTGTCTAACCAAATATCCTGCCGGAATGCTGTCAATCCTGGGACAAATTTGTTAAAATTACATATAAAAGACATTATTTACTCAAATTTTACTATATTTATGGGTACTCATCTGATCTAGAGTCACTTCCATGACTCGCCATGAAAAATCTCAACGTTTTTCATTTCATGTCTCCCCAGCCACTCCTGTGCCTCAACCCCTCCTTCCTGGACAGTAACCCAGTGGTCGTATCCCCAAACACATTACATATTGTATGTGTCCTCCTGGAACGAATTTATCTGTAAGGTTTGGCCAAAAAAAAAATTCAAAATGATTTTTGTGTATTTGACCTTCGACCCCTCCCAGGGACACTAGGGGAGAAAACAAATATCATTGTCTTCAACCGCAAGGACAAAATAATTATGGAATTTGTTTTAGAAGAAACACGTGTTATTCTAGACGAAATGAAAAGACAAACCGCAGAAACTCTCAAACTTGAATATCCGTTTGGCTCTGCTCTTTGCAAAGACTGCATTGACAAAGTCGAGGTGTCCCGAAGACACAACTCTTAAAGCATATGATTAGAGAGTACACACATGTCCGTAAAGTATACGCTGCAATTTTATTATTTCAAGGCGGTATTCCATATTGGAACAGCAAGAAAATAATAGATCGTCTGAGCTATTCAAACGACTACAACAATAAATACAATTAACTTTACCATTAAACATTAAAACATTAAGTTTTCATAAAAGTTTTATTTTAATTCCCAAGTTAGGAATGTCATCAAACAATCTAGATACCCGCCTAAAATACATGCATACAGGTTCAATGTACAAGAAGACATTTCTAATCTAAAATTACATGCAAAAATTAAAATATACCTGAGTTCAGAGTTAGTGAAAGCAATACACATTATATACAGATGGAAGACATAGAACACGGTTACGTGTCTCACATAACTAAGGAATTTTAACGACAAACAGAAGTGTATGTACATGAAATCATAGTACAAAAAACATTTACATTAATAATTATGATACATGCATTTACTCAATAAGAAACTGGATTAAACAAGGCAAGCTAAGTTTAGTATAACACGTACACTGAAAATTTGCACATATAACAAGGGGTATGGGGACTTAGAGCAACCACAATCGAGCAGTGGCGGCGCGAGGGGGGTGTCGGGGGGAGCAATAGCCCCTCAGGTGCCGGGCAAGGGTTGGCGCCGTCGGTAGCTTTATTTGCAGCTGTAACCGGGGCGTAGAAGTGGGGTGGAGGTTGGCAACTGAAATAAAAACTGTTCTCTGAGGCAAATGACCAAGGGATCAGATTTGTGGAATCAGTTTCCAGAGTAGATTTTATAACATTGAAGTCATGCTGGGTATATGCTAGCGTGTTGTCATCGACATAGTTGTAAAAATCAGATGTATATATGAAAGGTATAATGTAAATGTTAAAACTATTGAAGAGTATGCATCTGTGCATATTGACTCCTGAGGTACCCCTTTATAGATACCAGCCGAAGAATTGACTGGGTTTCCTGCACTGGCATATTGTCTTCGGTTTGCGACGTTGCTTGCTGTAAGTTTTAGTGCCGAGTCTGAAAGTCCATATGCTGATAATTTCTGAAGAGAAAGTTTGTGCGGTAAGCAGTCAAATGCCTTGGAAAAATCCACCAAAAAGCTGCCTAATATTTGCTTTGGTTTAAGGCTAAGAGCCAGTTGTCAAAATGTATAATTAGAGCAGTTTGACAGCTGAAACAGAGAGATAAGGGTGCAAGATATATTGTCACAGTAAGTGGAAATCTGGTTGCAGATAGCTCATTGAAAGAGTTTTTATATAGTTGGAGAATATTAACTACAAGTTAGTTTTCCTTTTATTTTATGGTCTATTAAGAGAAAATGAAAAACATTTTTCATCGGTGATGTATAATTATCTGTGATGATACTAATCTTGAAAAATGTTATATTCCAACATAGTAATATCTTCCATCTTGTTGTCATTAGGACGACCATACTGAAATATGATTAACACATTAACACGTAATTTTCTCTCTAATTCAGTTGATCTAACAATTTTAATGTAGCAAGGATCAACATTTTCATAAATATTTAAAGATGCATCACGTTAATTTCAAAGTTGTTAAGGTCCTCTATTTTTACCGAATATCTATCAATCCAATGACCGTATCTATATAAACTGCATTTTGCTGGTCTGTCTGCATTATTATTTGGTGCATATAACACAGATTCCACAACATAATATCCACATCTATCGTCTTTATTTATATTTATGCAGGCTTTTATGTTTTTCACCATTCAGTCGAATCTGTGTATAAGCTTCCTCTGAGCGGTTGATATAAATCTATGTCAAATATCAAAATCTGAATTCTGTCAAACATCCGACCTGTACTTTCGCTTATTTCCTGTCCAAATTTGTATGTAAAATCACAAATAAACGTTTAATAACATTATCCATTTATCCTATGCTTAATATGTTAATCAGCCTGGTTCTTCTGTAGTAATATATATATATATATATATATATATATATATATATATATATATATATATATATACTCAGGTTGTTTAACTTTTTGACTGGGTCTCTTCGTAAGTAGAATCGTAAAATCTAATTGTGCTTTTACAGAACCAAATTGTCCACTTTTTCAACTGATGATATTCTTCAAATATGATTCAATATCATTGATAAAGACATGTAAATCCATATTGTAAAAAATCAGTACTAAATCCAAAATTCAAGAAATGAATCTCAAACTCTTTTTATTATTGTTCTGTTCGAATTCTGTATATTTATATGTCTCAATTTTTTTTAAAGTTTTAACTGGTATTGCAGGGGGCATGTAATTTGTTAATCACTTCTTTTTGTGTTGATGCATCATCTATCGAAGTTTTCGTTTTGATCTATTTAAGGAAAAATATTTCTACATATATTTAACTAACACTTTTTAGGGATGTAATATATATATATATATATATATATATATATATATATATATATATATATATATATATATACACTACTTTGCATGTTTTTTACGTCAATATTTTACACGTACAACTACGTCACTATTTAATGAGCTTTATGTATTACATCAGCGGATCTCTGTACTGCGACATTGCACTCGAGTCGAAATCATTCCATGATTTGAAATTTGTGTAATACGTGACTGTTTCTATGTAAAGTGATATAGCCAGCAAGTCGAAATAATGTTCTGATTTTAACTTGTGATTTACACCACTGTTTTAAGCTGTGATGTAGTCCACACTACACAATATTTTTCAATCCTGGCAAGATTCAAAACGCAGACCTTTCGATCTGTAATCCAGACCGATATGCCGATGCCAAGAAGCCTCTGTTACGTAAACTGTAAAAGCTTTGCCTCTACAGTTGCACTCGAAATGTAGTGTTCAATGCGCCCCTTTCTGAAAACTGTTGAACTCTATACAATTTAGCTCCGTTCCATTATTTACCATGTGCAAGAAGTTTAATATTATTATTTGTGTGTTTACTAAGTGTCTTCATAGTCTGACTGGTCCAGTTTGTCTTAATTTGTGTGAAATATTCAAGCCTGACTGGTCCAGTAATTTTTAGAGTAGTCAATATATTGAGAGAGAAAGGATTTAAATTCTTGAAATTAATCAATGTATTTCTTTATTTACGCATGGGTGAAGTCCATGCGGAATAACTTTACTATGAGCCAGTTCTCTCTATATATAAATTATTCGTGTTCGTGCGTAATGTCACAAATATGATGATTGGATGTCTATAGATGCGCTCAAGAATTTTAATCTAATTATCCCCCACCCCAAAGTTAGGAATTTGGATGGATAGGCTGACGGAGGGAGAGAAGGGATATCCCTCTCATTAGTCATCCCAACAAAATAATCCTCCATATATTGTATACAGCATGCTAATAAAATATGTTTAATTTATGCTAACCTTAGCTGACTTGATCACCTCCTTGCGGGCATAATCAGGCGTGCTGATGAGCTGTCAGTTGACGTTTATGTATAACGATAGTGATGTACTGTATCTCCCATTATAAGAGTCAACGGCAAAAATGTACGATATAACTACTTTGTCAATTTTTACCATACAATATTATACACTTTTTTAATTAGTTATCCCTCTTACTAGTAGACCGTACAATATGACAATATGAGCCCCGATTTAAATCAAAGGGCATGATGCAGCGAATGAATTTGACATACCAACCTAACTTAACGAGTGACTGCATACTTATAACTGTCTTTGGTTTATTCACTCTCCACTTTAGATTAAAATCATTGAACCCTATGTGGCTACCAGAGTGTTATCCAGCCAGATATGCCAACGATCGGTCAGTTGCTGCATATGTTTGTTTTATTTTGTTTGCTTTTCTTTCTTTTGTTTTGCAGTGGTGAAGCCCCTTCTCTTCGTTATCTGAAAGATTTACAACGCCAGAGTCTAGAGTGTTTGTTCTTGCTAGGTGTGGATGGATTTATTGGAGATTAAGACACGAGACCTTCTCCTCAAACTGCCAATGTAGATAGATCAATATCCTCTCTGATCCAACAATCTGAAATACGGCAGTTGGCTCTTGAAACCTTATTTGTAGAGATGCTCGGTTTTCCACACAGATTTAGTCTGGACTGTGTTTAATATTGGTATAGAAAGCATACTTTTGTGTTAGGATTTGATCTGGTCATTGGCCAGTAGCACGTCAGGCTTCCTGCAGGAAACTGGAATTTGTATTCACCAAACTTTCAAAAGCAGTTATACTGTGCATTTATTTTCATTTCGGAAGAGCTAGATCGAACTTAATATGTACTTAAACTTTGATTTGTGTTCATATTAGGTAATTGGCTGAGTTTACAAAGTCCTATTTAGCAATGATGAATTAAATTTCATAAGTCCAAACTTTACAACATATCGTGAAATTTCTCAATTCAAAACGTAAAAACATTTTGTAAAAATTTGGAGCCTCGATTAGAATCAAACGACATCATGGAGCGTATGGATTTGACAGACCAGCCAAAGAAATATGTCCAGCTCGGTAAAAGGACCATTTACTTGCTTGCTTTCCTTTTTATCGCATTGCCGGTGATAGTAGGTAGTCTGGTTTGGTATTTCACCGACCTCCAATGTACCAGTTCTAAAAAGGACGCCGCTGGCGACGCTTCAGCTATTGACGATGATGATCGCACCACCACCACCACCACCACAACAACAACAACAACAAAAACAACAACTGCTCAGCCATCGTTAGACGACACTCCATGGATGAATTTACGTCTTCCAGAATACATTCAGGCTGTCCATTACACCATTACGTTGTACCCAGACTTTTACGATAGCAACGGGTGGTTCTATGGGAATGAAACCGTTGAGCTCAACATCACACGGCCAACAAGGCATGTGTTGATACACTTTAATTACTTGAACATTACAAACACTGCTCTTTTGGATAAAAATCATAAAAGGATTTCTGTGAATCGTACTTTTGCATATGCGCCAAATCAATTCTGGATTGTAGAAGCGATGAGCGTAATTCAGCCTGGCACCGTTTTCCTAAACTTGCAGTTCGATGGATCTTTGACGAGAGCGATCGTTGGATTCTACAAAAGTACATATATCAACTCCCAAAATAATCAAATAAGGTAAGTGATTGTTTAAATATTTTTTGTAAACGTTCTGAAATGCCATTATCATTTCTAGCTGACAGATTTTAATATATAAAACTATTATGACAGAAATAATTGTTCTAGCCTGTATTTTGTGACTTTTCTGTCTTGTGTTTCTTTTCTGTTTATTTAATGTGTAATATCATCACGAGAATACTGATGTTTTTGCAGTTTCTGATTAAAAGTGTACAATCAAATTCTAATTTTCTAAATTTTAAGCTTCCAGTGAGAATACTACTTTACATTTTTATAGGGTCTCCGGCCATCATGGTATAATTTAGTCTAGATGAATTTCGATAACGTTCAATCGTGTATTTTAAACCTATCTAAAGTAAAGCATTGCTTATACGAGCTCCGAGGATCCGATGAGTTCGGATAATCGAATCGGGAGTTTGGCTAAATTAATTTGTGTAATATCAAATCTGCCAGCTTTGGAAACATATGGGGTTCGAATTAACCTGTATTCTGAGATAAATGAGGTTGGTTAGTGCATGTACCTCCATGACTCTAAGAATAACCAGTCTTAGTCCTGTAATTCTAATTTTTAAATTATTTGTTTTGCTTTATGATACAAGTATGTACTTCTTTAAGCAATAAAATCAATTAGGAGTAGAGATGGGTCAATGTCCTAGTAATCACACCAAAAACAACACATTGAAATTAAACTGGCGTATCATTGTTAGGTTTTATGCATCCTGTATGTTCCCAAATTGATTTATGTGTTTGTACAGATGATGTATAGTGCACTGTTCATGAACTTAATTATGCAACATACAGAAAGACGTTATATATTGTTACGACTCTATGGTCTAAGAAAAACATTAACAGAAAGAAAGTAAAATCAACAAATCAAGTAAAAATCAACAAGCAATTTATTTCTTGATAATAAAAATGAAAATCAAAAGCCACTTACAGTAGGGTGAATTAAAATCCAAATAATCCAATAATTCTAAGTGTCCTAATCACAAGTCCTAAATACAGAATTCTCTGAATGAATGAATATTCCGAGTGAATAAATGGTCCTAATGAATGAATGTTCCGAATGAATGGGTAGTATGGAGTGTCCTGATGTACCCCAATAATGTAATCAAGATCATCTTTGAGAATGTCCATAAGTATCCAAAAGTCATATATTTAAATCCAAAGGTTGATGTAAACATTTTAGGTAACTCCAATGAATGTTCCAATAAATAATTCCTTTCGAAGTATTATACAGCAATAGAGCATTACGGCATTACAGTACTACAAGGTTACAGCACAACTATTATTCCAAACAATCTGATGATTCCAAAAGACTGATCATAAAAATCAAGAATGTTTTCAACACAAGATTTAAAATTGGAATGGAATCTTGTTTACCAAATGCTGTATAAATATAAGACAAGTCACGTGACAGAATGTTCTAGAATATTATGGTGTATGTGAATTTTGACACATAACTCTAAAGGAAATTCTGGTTTTATATGTAAACAAAATCAACCTTGACCTTAAATTGAATCAACAACTTGTTTACCAAAACCGTCCTTGAACTCAAATACTAAGTAAACAACCTAATTCAAGGACAATAGCTAAACATGTCAACATTATACTTAACATTAAGGTTTGAGCAAATATTAAAGTCAAGAAATATTTATAATTTCCTAAAATATTTATAATATTAAATAAACATCATACATAACAAAATTTGTGTAGAAAACACCAGAATGTCACATGAATCGCGGAGGCATATTGTGTGTATTACCGTAAAGGCGGCCATAACATAGCAGACTACTGGCATTACAATTACCGAAATTGGGATCCCTTGCTATGGAAAAGGTTTAAATTTTGAATATAGTTGGTGTGGTGATTTCAAAAGTTCATTCCAGCTGAATGTTTCCTATGAGTTATGTTGAAATACCCCTATCAATAATTCACGCCTCTTTCAAAAACTGCAATATTGACCTCTCTTCAGTGGCTTGTTGTAACACCAATACAAGGCTTGCTTTGGGTTTTCCCACAATGGTAAAATAAAAATAACATCAGACATCTCCCTAAGCTGTACGAAATCAATATTGAATTGAATCTCGACTACTCAGGATATATTATTTGTTGTGTGAAACTTGCTTAACTTGTTCCACTGATGATACGATTGCAATAAAACAATTAATTCAGCTGTCACAATCAACCTTTAACACCTCTTTTGCCATATGTTAAAGTTGGAAGAGATAATCCCTATGCTCAGATCTGAGCAAACTGTGGGTACTTTCCTGGGTTTTTACTCTCGGTTGGTGGTTTCAAACTATAGCGTAAAGACAGGTCTAATAATGTATGTGTTGGATTCTTCTTGAACATTTCTAGCAACGTTTGATATTAACGAAGTATGACCTGGAAACATCTGTACTTCAGTCAATCTGGATTGAAATATCAGTGGTTCATGCAAAACCTTTTCCTTTATGTACTGTATACAGACCAACACATTTTTAAGTACCTGGATAGACCTTTTTTGAGGAATTGCTTTAAAGCACATGCTACAAATTTTGAAATTGTAATAATGGTAGTTTCTACATGGATTAAACGAATGGCTGTAATAAAACATTGTCACATTTATTTCAGCTGTTTGATTTAAAACAGATAATAAAGACCCGCACTCGCATTACTGATCGATCACATCTCTGTAAATAATACTGAATCTTATATTACCAGATTCACTTGCTTTAATATAAAGACGTCACAGTAAAATATAGAGCTGCAAAACTTCTACAAAAACTTGAAATCTTCCAGGCAAAGTTTGCTACCAACTTAGCATCTGCAGATTCGAAAAACTTTAACCCCGATAAACTGATTGAATTTGTCGATGGGAAGATACAGTCCAGCGTAGAATTTACTATTCCTAGTATAAAAGAGGCTGATATCTATAGATGCCGGATGGAACTGGATACCACCAAAGCCACAGGCACTGATGGAATCAGTCCTAAAATACTTAAGTTATCAGCTGACATTTTATCACCTCGGTGGATTTCTTGGTGATTACAAATCATCAAAAATGTTAAAACCTAAATGGGCGGTTCTAAATCCAGTCCCAGTCATTATCGATCGATATCTGTACTTCCTACTGTTTCAAAAAGCTTTCGAAAACACAGAAATAACACGTCTTTACCTAAATAAATACAAGCTTATTCACGTTACACAGTCTGGATTCTGTGAAAAACAGATCTGCCTCTTATTCATTGCAGATCTGTAATCTAGGGGAAAACTAGTAAGGGTAATATTGAAAATTCAGCAAACTTTTCAAAAGAACAGCTAGAATCATACTAAATGCTAAATTTAAAATTCCTTCTTCAACTATGTTTAAAGAATTAATCTGACTCAATGTCAGTCAACGAAATAATTACTATACTAGTATGAATAATTACAAATCATCAACAATCTAACTCCTGCGTATCTGACATCTCTTCTAAAAATCTATCTCAGACACACTTTCTGTAAATCAGCGGTCTATCTCAGAGAGGAAATTCTTAATACCTCGATCTCGAACACCTGTTGCTGCCAGTTATTTTCTCCTGCTCTTCACTTACTCTGTGGCACTCTTTACCTTCAGATATAGGTAATTCTAAATTCCTTTCTTCATTCAAAACTGCTTTTGGAAGTTATATGGATTGGGAAAATCTGTGTTGAAACGAAAGTTATTATTATTATTATTTGTATTAATTACTGTTATTATATTGTCGCGAGTGTAAGTGTGTGAGAGAAATGCCAATTAATGTAGTAGACTTTTAAATTTGTGTTTGTGTGTTGTGTGTCAGTGTGTGTGGATACAATAATATCCGTGTAAAAAGGGCGTGGCAATATGTATGTGTCATTGTATGAAATGAAATGAATGTGTTTTGTTTTGTTTCATAATTAGCACTCTATATCTTGTATCTATTTATATTGCCAATAGTGTGAGAGAAATTTCGTTTAATCCAGTAATTATGTGTGTATGAATTTGTGAATGTGTGAATAAAATCATATCCGTGTAAACAGTTGCTATAATATGTATGTGTCATTGTATGAAATGCAATGAATGTGTTTTGATTTGTTCCATTTTTACCACTCTTTATTTGTATACGTTTATTTTTTAAGAGGAAAGCTTTATTTATTTTGTATTTGCTGTTAATATGTTGAGGCCAACATGTAAGACTAAGTTCAGCCTCGTTAATTATGCAATGATAAATGAATAAATAAATGTTGATCTTAATTGAAATCGGTCCACTTAACGTCTAAATCAAAAGGTTACTGTCATTGCTTCTTATCATAGATCTGGGAAAAAATCGATAAATTGCCGCTCGGGGGGAGGGAAACCATGCAGACCCAAATCTTAGATTATATTGAAAGTGAATCCGATTGAATAACGTGACCAATTTTGTCAACATTTACTGGTAATGAAGCCATGTAGGAGTTATTCAGTACTACATCATGAAGTTAGGTGACTGGTCATTCAGAAACATAATCGTAGCAGAACAATATGACAAAAATGTTGAATACCGCAGAAATTACTCTCATTTGCACAACAAAATGAAATAATTTAGTGCTTAAATGATGAATTAATTATTAAAGCCTACTGTTTGAAAATTAGAGTTGTAGACAAATTTTCTGATCGATTGTAAAAGTTGGAGGTATTATTTATCACATGTATAATCAACCTACAGCGCTTGTACCCACAGCGCTGTGTCCATGTGACGTCATTTATTTACATAAAACGATTACTCCTATTAAACAAGTATATAAAGCGAGTGAACATACAAGGGTTGAACCATGGTGTTTTAGGGGTCGTCGAAAGGACACACAGTGCTAAATTGTGGTCGTCATTCTTTTTTTTAATTGTATTTTTATAATGTCATTTTTTC
This sequence comes from Margaritifera margaritifera, assembly GCA_029931535.1. Classification (NCBI taxonomy): domain Eukaryota; kingdom Metazoa; phylum Mollusca; class Bivalvia; order Unionida; family Margaritiferidae; genus Margaritifera; species Margaritifera margaritifera. The sequence continues at coordinate 3,811,432 of JAQPZY010001607.1, forward strand.
TGCAGCTAAGCCACAAGGCCCCCTCGATAGTCATGTTTATTCTCTAAAGGAAAACGAGGGAAAGAAAGGGTCCAAGTTCATTAGTATTTCAAAAGAAGGCTATCACTAACACATTTTTAAGTTGATAGTTCAGACCTTAAAGATATTTCAAATTGCACGATCTTTTTCCGCGTCGGCGAATTTCCTGAGATTCACATTCAAGTACTCTCAAGATACCTACCACTGCACAATTATTGGACCATTCAGACTGGAGAGTATTATTTCATAAATTAAAAGTTACGAGACCAGACAGGCTATGAAGGCAATTATTATTACGCGTTACTTCCCTTGGTAAAAGTTACTTATAACCTCAGTACAACATATGAAAATTCACATACACCTTGAATACAATATGTGGTACATGATATGCTTTATATCTATAAATTGCAAATATATGTAAATAACAATTAGAAAGCAAGGGTGGTATTTGGTGGATATGGTCGCGGGTAAAATTCACATAGTGTGGATTACGTGACAGCTTAAAACAATGATGCAATACAGAACTTAAAATCATAACTTGATTTAAACTTGTATGCCACTTCACAGTGCACAGAAGCAATAATTTAATGTACAAGTTAATATCCGAACATGCTTTATGGGGCGCTCTACAGATGTTACGTGCTTCTGAGAGAGTGACAGGTGTAAGATGAAGTTGTTTGCATTACAACATGCACAATGAAGAGCATGTTGGCATACCTCTATACTACTTTCATTTACTGCGACTGAAATTTCTTTACATATTGTACTTGTGGAAATTGGACGTGATCTAAGCACACAGCAGACAGAAATGGTCGCTCCAAAGTACTCGAAAAATCAGCCTGAATTTGTCAAAAGTATACTATTTTCAGCAGTTATTAAAATAGGGAAACTAATTTTGCCAGAGTAGGCAATACCAGCCTCTGAAAGTACAATGAATGAAGTGCAAAATATATAAAAAGTAAAAAAATTTATCGGCTCTTTTTTCTTTTTTTTATTTACCTTTGAAGTCCAGGAAGTGAAAATGACCAAGCGGAGCTAGCAGTGTTTTGAGAGGTGCACAACTTAAGTAAAACCAAACTGTATACTCTATAACTCAAATTGCACCCATCAATCATACACCAAAATAAAGGGAATTAAAAGTTCTATTAGCAATACCTAAGATATTCAAGGTCTTTTTTAAATAGCCAGGATAACCAGTGAGGAAAACCTGAGTAATTCGTTTTCTTTAAAAATCGAACCCTATGCAAAATACGAAACTGTAGAGCGCCACCTTAACCTTATGATCAATATCACGGTACAGAGAAACAGTGATGTAATACACAAGTCCGTAAAATAGTGACGTAGTTGTATGCCTGCGATAGTGACGTATTTCCACTGTTACGGAATTAGATATAATTTTTCTTTTAATAACGGTATAGTTTATTAGTTTGTGATCTCTGCTCTTAGTCTAAACCGCTGTCGTCTTTTGAGTATACATACGGTAGGCTCGATCGATATTTCGAAACCTTAGTCATATCACGTGGTTTTAGCGCACGTGAGGGACATGAACTTCTGACCTAGATTCTATGAGTAAATGCATTTTTTACTGTTTATAAACATTGGTACACTGGTACTAATGAGATGTCACGCATAACCTAATTTCTGATTGGTTCGGAGAGGGTTGCAATGTTTCGAAATGTCCTGTTGTTTATCAAAGACGCAATAGGTTTTATTTTGTTTCTGCGCAGTGGGAGACTATATTATAGGAAATAATCCTGTGTTTAGACATTCTTCATAGTTACATTGAATTGAGAGGTTATATACAAATTTGATTTATTTTGTGTGTGGGATATTCTTCTTTGGTGATCTATTTAATATAAATACAGTGCATTCCGGATTAGTACTGTTTCTTCAACCTGAATAATTATACAGCTCCGTGGAATTATCGTAAACATTTCTATAACTTGTTATACTCCATATTTGCAAGGATTACTTGGATATAACTAATTCTTAATAACACATTAGTACAGTGAAGGTTACTTCATTCGGAATACCTCATTCGGAATATTTGGATTGACTTCCGGATCAGTGAGCTTTAGAACAATTTAGGACTTTTAAGGATATTCTATACTGTAAGTTATTTTTAATTCTTTCACTTGAATTGTTTGTTGAAATATTTTAATATTTTAGGAAATTAAAGATTTGTATTTTAAATCTTGAAAGCTTGTTGGAGTCTTTTCTTTTGTTACATTACCCCTAGTCGTAACACCACACATAAAATAGTTACGCAAAAAACATACAATTTTTTTTTACATACTTATATATTTTTTCATATCTCTAAAGTAATTATTTGCTAAATAAATATTATTTTGTTTTCTAGTGAAATAAATTAAAATGAATCCACCAATGCTTAAAATGCCAATAACATACGACACGAGAAACAAATTACAACCGCGTATAATAAGTGTTCCAACTGAAAAAGAATTAAGGGGAATGAATTAACAAAATTTAAACAGAATCGTAAAGAAATACTTAGATATTCATTTTTTTTAAAACGCAAATGAGTATAGATATTAAGGAGGTAAGAATAAAGATTTGTATAAATGTTTCACTGATTTGAAGTCATGGACTCTATAACAACAGGACGTGTTTTGTGCCTAGATGGAAAAATTTTGGTTTTTAAGCTTGTTCTGACAAAAAAATTCGGTATTTTTATATTTATTCCCCCAAACATGATAGGCGATGCCAAGGTTGGAAAGCCTTGGGATCATATCTTTACAACTATATGCAACATGGTGGTACACTGAGTAAGTATAACACTATAAAATTACAAACCGCTAAAGGCTACTATCGAACATTTTCCATTATGTGTATTACTTACGACATAAATAGATGATATCGTCTAGGATGTACAGAGAAGGAGGGGGCACTTTAACCGAGAGATTTAAAGCAGGTATATAGTATGTGTTTTTGACAATGACTCCTGTGAACTCAGTGGACAATTATTAAATATTTTTGTCTATCTGAGGGAGAGAGAGAACAAAAGACGGAGGCAACGTGTGCGAAGATTTTGGACTTAATAGTTTATGCATTGTAATCACACGTATATCTAACTATTGCTCTAATCTAAGGTATGGGATACTAAACCGATATTGTACAATTTTATTGCAACGAGGGGATCATCTTCTGAGATAATTAATAATTGCTCAGTTTATAGCCAGATAATGTTCTGTTTCAAATTTGTTTAGGGTCTAAAAAAGGATTTTAATCTTAAATTTTTGTTGTAAAATATACTTTTATAAATAAAATATTTTGTAATAATTATCAAGATATTAACAATACAAGTATTATTCGCAGCCCCTACGATTATATTCTTTACATTTATTTCAGCTTTTAAGTTAAAATTGATCTGAAGTAAAGTACATAACTAATTTCAAACATTTTTCACCCTATTACACTTGAGCATTAGATGAGTTATAGTTTCCTTTGCTTGCTGCCATAACAATACTTATTTGACTTAGTATTACTTATTGTATGGGTAGTAAATTGTATGTATCTAAGCTACACTGCGTAATTTTAAACTGAAATCTTTTTAGCTTTATATGTTAATTTTGGTAAGAATAAATACAAATATTTCCGCCATGCAAGAGTTGCATTGTGTAATTCCCACTATTAAATATCTGACATTTGACTTGCATCATTTAAATGTTCATGCACAAGTTTACTTCCATTTTTATTCACAATTAAAATTCCACATATTTATTGATACTAACATTATTTTTATAGTGTATAATATTTTGCTTATTTAATTTGCTTATTTGTTTCCAGTTGTAAGTCATTTTTGCTTTCAGAAAGGAAATTAATCAAGAAACGTTCCTTTCACATTAAATCTCTTTTTTCATGTTACTGAAGGACCAAAAACTCACCATCCTCATTTAACAAATCTAAAATATAATGAACACCATTCAAGTACCACTTTTTATAGCAAATAGTATCTGTATGTAAGCATTTATCTTGAAACCATAGTGGACAAAATAAAAACGCATTGAAAAAACTCAATTTTAACTTTATCGATACAAGATGACCAAGATTTGCAAACATCTTCCCAGCATGAATATTAGGTTGTATAAATTACATTATGAATGTATCTTGAAGTTAACTAAAAAGTTTCTCGCGGTCTAAATTTGAGAGACGGATCCATTTTTCTGTCTGTTTTAAATCACTCGTTGCAACCATATAATGCTATAAGTGATTTCATAAAATCGTTGATATCAACCATTTGCAATCCTCCTGCTCGTATACCTTTTACAGTTATCGTACGTTTTCATATATCTGGTCCACCATTCCATAAATGTTTATATATTGTTATCCATTCTTTCAATCAAATCCATTGGTGGATTAGGTTAAAGAAAGAATTAAATGAGTACATTTAGAAAGGCCTAAATATTTTGTTGATGTTAAAAGATGGTTTCCTTTTTATCCAATTATTAAATAAATATCCGTTTTTTAACAAGTTTCCTCCAAATGAAGTTCCCTTTTATCATACAGATTTCTTGAGAAACTTTTAACTAGACTTTCTTCCAGACTAGTTTACATTCCCACATAATTTCAGACTCGATGCTGATAATAATCTTTTTCCCCATTGCCTTAGGTTTTATTGTATTTTTTTCCCCCCAATATTTACTTTTAATAGAGGCTATTATACAACTTTTCTAGTGCTTTCAAAAGTTCTAGAGCATTTGATCAGTTCCTACCTGTCCATTCTAATATTGTTAAATAATTTTCCTTCGCCAAATGACTGCAGAAAGTGCTTGCTAATCTTATATCCGGGCTGTACAACAAAAATAATTCAATATGTGTGTACCACCAATATGTTTGTTTATACCCGGTGATGTTCACTGACAAAAAACAAATTTATTGTAGGCTTTAAAACGGTATTTTATATAAAACAAACTAAGGCAGTATATGCCTACCGCGTTGTTGTTATTTATTATGTACCTGACAGAGACATGTATATCTCTTTTTCTGCTAGCAATGTGTGTTTGTTAACAATGTATTGTATGACCTCTTCCTTATTCAAAGTCCCTACGAAATCGTGTGTTATGACGAAATTGAGAAAGAAAATATTTTCTCTACCTAACTTTGTCATCTAGCTTATCCAAAACAACTTTTCTTGCGTCCACCGGTTCAAACGTACAAGAAGCAATAATAATATCTTCGGTGTCATCTAGGTCTCATTACAATTTCGGTTGCAATTTAATGGATATAAAATTCTGTACCATATAAAAGTAGTGACTTTTTAATGTTTACGCCATGCCGCTGCAACATAACTTTGTTAAAATAAGCCCGTATAACAGTGTTAGTTTCTCCACGGTGTTCTTTTTTAACTGTTAATTGTTGTCCTCTAAAATTGTACTGGTCTTTCCAAAATAATGTACAGACTATTATGTTGTGACATAAAGGCTCTGTAATAAAGACTCTGCCTTTCTGCTCCCTCTGTGTAATTTATGTTGCCTGTGTCTGTTAAGAAGTTGCTGTCTCTGACATTGTCTAATTGAAACAACAAACCTGCCTTAAGACGTTGTCCTACATGAATGTCGTCTTTTTTAATTCGATTCTTTCTACTCCCATTTTTAATTTTGGATCTATTTTAATATATTTTAGTATTATTCAAGCATTAAATTCTGTCTACTAAATAGCGATAAGAAAAAGATGGGTTTTGATTCAACTTTTAAGCGGTTGATGAAACAGTTGATATATATAGTTCCACGCATCCCTCCTGAGTATTGTATAAGATGTTTAAACAAAATTAAGATCATTATTTTGTGTTCGCTAATTGTCTTTACACTCTGACTGGTCTGGTAATTTTTAACTTTTGAAATATTACCCTCGAGTCTGACTGGTCAAGTATTTTTTTTAGAATACTAAATAAACTGAGACTATTGTAATTTGAATTTGTGGAAATGTATCGATGTATTTATTTCTTTAGGCGTGGGCGAAGCCCACGTTGCACACCGAAAACAACAAATCGTACTATTAAATTTGACTATGGTACAGAAGTGTCATTTTACCAAGTACAAATGTAAACACTGACCCGCCATCAAAGATTCATACAAGTTGCTCTAGTTACTACATGATCTACTGTTATTCATTTTGTTCGTTTTGAAATACATGTAATGAAATACGAACCTTCGCAGAGATTGACTTCAAATAAAGTGCCTGCACACATTGAACGGATTCTGGCTTTAACCCATGATTTCCTAAGTGAGGGGTCATTATTGACATGGGATATATAGAGCGTAATTTGGGGATATGGTATGTTTAATTTGCGCAGTCAAAAAACATGTAGGGTAGACTTTTTGTAGTAAACAAACGGTCTTCTTATAGCGTGTAATATTCAGTTTATTGGCATATTGGCGTTGGGGGCGGGGTCAAAATTTGTACGCTATACAATTTGCAAATACACAACCCGACGCCTGCCCTAATTTATATATTGACTGATCATTTATTGTAGATATTCGTTTTGACTCCATTCGAGTCCAATGGTCTCTGACTTCAATATAAGAATTTTCTCCATTAGTAAATTGATTAGTTATGAAGCAAATTTGAATCTCAAAATCTACATTGAGCCCTTTTCCCAACGACTCAGGATGTCAAAACGATATTACAAATTACATAATAATTTACTTTCCTATATTTATTCGGCGGACTCAGACATAAATCAGCTGAAAAATTTAATAAAGATATTAATTCGCTTTAATACATAACTTAGCGACTGTAATTATACATTTATACATAAAGCTATGGGGCTGATAAATCATCCTATCATATTTCATTTACGTTGTAAAGCTTAAATTACAACCTGAATACAGGATCCAGTGGTGTCCATAAATCAAGAGGGAGATCTAAGTTCATCATACAATTTATACCTGCAGGCGTGGCAAAGGGGTGCGTTTTAAATTCATATCTGCCGTGAAACTAAAAGGTAATACTGAGCAAGGACAGTGTCGAGTTGTCAGTCGATCCAAGCCGCAATATACAATATCACCGAGATTTAACAATTTCATTTGGAAGGAACACATATGTAAGATTCTATTTATCACATATAAAACACACTGATATATTTGACGAAACCTCAGAATAGTGAAGTAAAATAACTCTGAAATACATTCTGAATCCTCGGTCACTATGCCTTTGCCTAATATGACGTCACTTGTGACGTTGTGTAGAGGTTAATACATGATTTACCAAAACAAGACAATTAGAGTCCTTTACAACAATATATAATTATAGGACAATTACAGGTTAACATTGAAGAGATGAATTTAAACAATGTGGGATCACATTTAAACTTTAAGCAATTCATATTTATTCACAGTGTATTTCTTTTTCTACATGTTAAGACTATAAAAAAGAGACACAAATAATCAGCAAATGTTTAACAGACTTCGGAAAACAAGTCAAGTGCCATTTATTTGATGCTAGCCCGTGAATTAGTGGATTTTCAGATAGAAGTAATTTTCATAATTCACTGAAGTGTATTACCAAAATTATTTTGCACTGCCCTCAATAGACGTCGATAACATTATGATTAAAGAACTTTGACCCGCCATTTTGTCACCTGCTTTGTCTAGTAATAGGTATGGCAACCTGTCACGCAGAAGTACCCGGTCCAAATCCCACAACAAGCTATTTGTTTCCATTTATTTCCATTTTTTAATGTGTTTTTTTTTTAGCTTTGAATTATGAAGATAATTATGTTACTATTGATATTGTACGTGCGAATATACAAAACACAGCAAAACATAAACGGCATACAGCTGACATTCTCGCCCGGGATACCGTGTGAAATCTGCTGCTTCGGTCTTTTATACCTATTGTTAGCCAATACGTTTCAGCATAAAATAAAAAGAAAATTTGCTTGTTCCGAGTAAATAACGGATATATTTCATCTGGTGGCTTTGCCACTTGTGAAAAAAAATACTGAACTTTTCACCTGCTCAAGGAAATATATCCGTTATTCACTTGATCCAAGCAAATATCATATATATATATATATATATATATATATATATATATATATATATATATATATATATATATATATATATATATAACTTTTGCCACACTTTTCTAGTGACACTGATGATAAGAGTTTGTTGCGAGTGAGGGTGGGTGGAGGGTGCAGTTTTACTCCAATAAGCTTACCTCTGCCAAGAAGATCCTTCGTGTAGAGGAGAGTTAGTTCATTATCTGTGAAAGGATCTGATCTCTTTTCTTTTATTGCCCAGCCCTTTCTGTTTTAAAGCCTTCCTTTTCGAGGTGAAGACATGTCTGGAGTGTTGGCACTCATGGGCTGTAAGCAGGGGTGTACTGGGTAAGCAACTCGGCCCTGGACTTATCTGCCGGGACAGGCCCGGAGTTTTGCTCACACCAGTAAAACACCGGTAAACACGGATGTTTTTTGACGGCCTACCGGCCCATCAATGCGGCGGTCTGCCGGGACAGGCCCGGAGTTTTGCTCACACCAGTAAAACACCGGTAAAAACGGATTTTTTTGACGGCCTACCGGCCCACCGATGCGGCGGTCTGCCGGGACAGGCCCGGGGTTTTGCTCACACCAGTAAAACACCGGTAAAAACGGATTTTTTTGACGGCCCACCGGCCCACCGATGCGGCGGCCCACCGGGATTTGTCCCGGTATGCCCAATGGCAAGTACACCACTGGTTGTAAGTACCTTGAAGTGATACTTTTTCCAACGAGTACCGACTGATACTACACTAGATAGATTTCATAGTGTCAGGTTCGTACTCCTCTCTATTCGTTTTTCTGACAGACAGGAATAATACTGCCAAGTGTCCGTGCAGCTCATGTGCTGGAATATACTCTATGGTTCTACTGTCTCCATTTTTGTCAGCCTCTTCCTCAGCAGTCTCATGTCGCCTTCTGTTTGCTTTTTGTGTTGCAATTTTTTATATTGTCTATAACGTTTTATGTGTCACTCTCATCAACGCATAAAACCTGTTTTCTCTTTCTATAATAGAGTCCAGCTCTGAGATTCCATTTGCTAGCCATTCTAAAGTTTTCTCTCCCTGAAAAGCACGTCGGCCATTTTCCCCAGGAGAAGCTTCACGCGACGTGTTGACATTGGTAGCAGACTGGTTTATGATGAAATTTGTGATTATAAACATAAACAAATGAAGTAAAACACGCGAGCAGTTCAGATTAAAGTGATCCAGGATGATAAAGTATATCAGCCTGAATACTCTATTTATCAGACTAGGTATGCTGAATAAAACTGATTTAGCATCATCTGTACCATATGAGAACTTTATGCTTATGCAAGTCTGAAAATTATTATATATATGTTAAGTGGTGTTATTATACGTGTTGCATACAGACAAATTATTATATGGGCATATTACCCAAAAATAACACTGTATACGTGTGGTAAACCATTGATTAACAGTGCATTCTCTTATAAAAGGAGGAAAGAACTTAACGTTCAAACACTTGCTATGACTTCTGATTAGACGATCAAGTTTTGAAGTTTTATTCTTTCTCTAGAGACATTTACATTTTCATGACGAGGTCACCGATATGTGTGCAATGTCTTTTGTTCGGTTGTTTAAAGTCATGCTTTTAATGTAGTTCTGACAGACAGCACGTGAAGACTTTCTTTTTCCCATATAGCAAAGTTTGGTTACCTTTGCAGACATCGGCGAATTGCAGGGTTTTTTTTTATTATTATTATTTATTTATTTATTTTTTTTTTTAAGTGACACCATAATTGAGCAAAAAAAAGTGTTGTTCGTTCATGTGCACTGACATTATTTTCCCTCACAATAGATAGTTGAGAATACTTTACCACACGCAACTCTCCGTTAGTATGTATATAACAGATAACACAACAGTCAGTTTCTACAGATACTCACCTGATAAGAACTAAAAATATATCGCTCTTACCCTCGGGTGGAAACTGATAATTCAACAAAGTTTAATTTTGCGATTATTCTCCGAATTAAATTTTGTCATCTTGATCGTCTATTACATAAGAAATCTTTAAATTTTTCTCCAGAAATTTAGCCACATCAAAGTTCCAGCCGACGGACGCCCGTAGAGCATTTCCTTGCCTGGACGAACCGAATTTTAAGGCCGAATACACTATCAGGATGGTACATCGACCGGAGTACATAGCTCTCTCCAACATGCCGAATGAGGTATGCAAAGAAATATAGACTTTTCTAAAGTATTGGTACCAAACTGATTTTGCTTGAAGGGTGTAAATGATTCCTTTCAAACTAGGAAGAGCAAGTTATTCCGATTCAAAGATAGTAATCAACATGCTGGTGATACGAGATATAAAGGTTTTTTGTTCAGTACACTACAATTCGAGACGTGGAACCAATGCACTCTCTACGTCTTAAAGGAGCAGGAAGATTTGGGTACGACGTATGTTTTATCTTTTGTTTTTACTTTTTGCTGATTGGAAATTTAACGTAAAACTATGCTGCGTTGAGTATCTACGTTATTTTTCTATCCTTTGAATAAATTCAATAAATCGTTTTGTAAATGCTTTGAAATTCATGTTACAAAATATCCTTTACATCGAAACTCCGTCACAATTGTCAGTCTTGCTGCCATTTGAGCCATGGAAAACTCACATATCATATTTCTTTGTTTCCACACTTTATAGTGTAAAAAGTATCATCAGAAAACAAAAGTATGTGTAACTTATATGAACAATGGGGAAAAAAAAGCATGCCCTCTCGTTGCGCGGCTCTAGGATATTAACGCACAATATATATTTAGTACAACTCACCATATACTTGTACTTCTTTTTGTACAAGCAATTAAACAATAGCAACAAAGAATAAAGATCAATTCAAATCTGTTGGATTCCATCCATGGAAGTTTTAAAATACAAATGACACAGAATAAACATTAAATATTTTCCTGCTGTATGACGATTTGAATTTCCCGAAAATGAAGAAAAAACATGATCGTGCAAATATTGATATGTGTGTGGATCAAGTGGCTGATCACTGATAAACACATAATTTATCCGAAAACACATTTAGAGAATTTGAAAATGGAAAAATATAACAAGTTAAGTAACAATAGCATTATTTTTTTTAAAAAGCATATTTAATAAATGGGTAATGGATATTTTTATAAAAGTCTAAATTGATGCACAAATAAACAAATGATGTCGATAAATTAGTAACATATATTGCGGAAGATTTATTGGCATTTACAGGGATGGGATAATGATATTCCAGCAAGTAGACCTTGTCGGAGCTAGGAAATAACTTATTTTGGTAAATTACGACATCTTTTTTTTTTTTTAAAATAAATAAATGGTATCTTTGTACGGAGAATGTTTAGTAATATCACCGCAATGGCGTTTCTTCCGCGTCGCCATTTTCAAGCTATAGAGTGCGTTCTGGACATATATAGTATTGGAAAGAACCTTCAAAGTACTGATCACATCACCAGCTTGATAAATAAAGGTTATCAGTGCCATTGGAAGTCACACACAAAAAATTGTGCATGATTATATCTTCTCTTCTTGTGCATGACTATATATTCTCTTCTGTAGTCTTTCTTCTTCTAACGATTTCTGCGCAGAAGGTTTTTAAAATCATTCGTAATTTGAACCATGGTCATTGTTTATAAGACCTGACCCAAAGATACCGTGGCACCAAGCAGGCCATTGATAGATAACTGTGATGATTTATAGGTCTTAGTGCACAATATCTTTAATTCAGTGCTTCATAATGTCGCTTAAGTTGAAAATTAAATGTATTATTGATAAGCTAACTAAATTATGCTTCCTTTGTCTGGTCTAGTTTTAAAGATTGCGATGTCACAAATAATGCAAAAACTTCGTACAAACATCTGTAACAACATGCAATATGTTCTTCACTTATAGGATGTCACGGTTGTTTTTGTTTGTTTTTTTTTAATTGAGAGATAGATACACCTACCGTTGCGAATGGGTCTTAATTTATTTTTTTTATACTTAGACTGCTGAGAGGTATCAATGGAATCCCAGCATGGTCGTGACTATTTTTCAACGATCTCGTAAGATGAGCACCTATCTCGTCTGTTTTATCGTCTGCGACTTTGCTTCCCTGGAAAGCGTCACCAAAAATGGTACAAAGGTAACAAAATCTTCATTCCATTTGCAGGACCTTTGATGTTTTTCTTTGTTGTGGTAAGATAAAACAATAAATATTGGAGTTCATGTAATCTCCTTTATTGACATCGTCAGAGACATTGTTAAATTCTAAGTCACCTTTCTGGTACTAAACTGAGTATAGATTTGCCTTTACTACCAGTATCTCTGACTCAGTAACAAAGAGTATTTGTAATCACTCTGTTTCATCAGTGATGTAGCGAGACCAACGCGTCTCATTGTTCATGAAGATGGGATTCGTTTACTGTAGGAGAAAATACTTTTTTTTGCATCTGAGTTGAAAATGAATGCAAATTATATAATTTAAACTTATATATATATATATATATATATATATATATATATATATATATATATATATATATATATATATATATATATTCAAACCTGATGCAGAATGTTTACTTTGATGAGAGATTCGAGCGACTGAAAATAAATGTTCTAATCTTGCTTATGTGCTTCCTTTCTGCAGATCAGGGTATTTGCGACTCCTGACAGGATTGTGCAGGCCAGTTATTCCCTTGATGTCATGAAGACCACGATGGAATACTTCCAGGAACTGTTTGGCGTAGAATTTCCTCTACCAAAGAATGGTAACAAGCGGAGAATTATGATTAGTGTAGAGTGAAAAGAGTATCCTAATTTGACAAATGCACGTACAGGCCTGATGCAAATGTTGTAAGATAACGAATGTCAATATGTTGATCATGCAGTATGAACAATTTTAAAGTACAAAAAGCAATTAAAACTTGGACGAGCAAAGACGTATTCAGTAAAAGAAATAAATACTAAACTTAGATTTTCATTTACTAACCTTACTGTGTTTTGCTGTGAAAAACATAATTTAAAAGGAAAATATTTATCCTTAAACATCAAGCGCGCAATTTTTTTTTTATATAAAGCCTGCTTCTAAATTATGGGATGTTTAGTAGATCCATGGTGAAAAGATATTTCATAACATCTTTGGCACAAAGTTTTCGGAGCCCTCGTGTTAATATTAAACAGAACTACTAGCGTGGAATCCGCAGACAAATAGATAGATACTTACAAATACAGAATGAGACGGAAAACATGGCAATAGACCTTTGCTTGTATTTTTTTCCCCATTTCAATATAAAAACAGTTTTAGAAAAATATAAGCACATTAACTGGACGTACGCATGTGACGCATGTGACATCTGATAAAACGGCTCTCTTTGACTCTATCCTCGTCACAGATACTTTCAGCGTAATTACATCTGGAATTATTGCAGTCAATCGAACTCTCAGTGACCATAGGGCAACATATCTTTAAACATAATCATCATATAATTCTACTAAATCTTATATAAGAGAAATCTGGTTTTATAAAGGAGCTGTCTTACACAAATTGAGCGCTATTCTAAACCAGTTTGATTGGGACAATTTATTATCTACTAATCACATGGAATCAGCAGCTGAATTATTCTCCTCAATACTCATTGACAAAGCAAAATTATGTATTCCGTCAAAACTAATTAAAATAAATCTTAATAATAAACCTTGGTACGACAGATTTCAATGATCAAGGGATATATTAAAGTAGAAGCCCGTCAAAAGTGTCGCTTCTAATTTTTTGATAGAGTACTAAAAAAGCAAGGAATCATGTAAACATCCTTTAAAAAATAAGCAAAGGAAACATTTTTTTTATACAAATTATGAAAATATTGATTATCATGGGTTAAACTCAAAAGATTACTGAAAACTTATAATACGTTTAGTAAAAGAACCTTTCTGCTCTTTTTTCGTATATCAATGTGATAATGTTAATAAAAGCATTTACTTTTCCTATTTTGAGAAGGCAAACTGTTTAAACGACCACTTCACTTCAATATCTACTGAAGACGATACACAAGTTCTATTAACTGTCTTTAAAAGACACACTAATCAGAAGCTTCACGTTATAAATATTTCACAATAAGATGTCCTCCATGTTATAACCAATGTTCTTAATCATAAAGCTGGTGGCCATGACAACATTATCATCAAATACTAAGGGAATATCGCTTGCAGTTAGCAAATCTGTATGATTAATTTTTAATAAATTATAAAGGGAACAGTCTTTTCTGTCAACTGGAAAACTGCAATTGTTACGCCTGTTTTTAGAAAGGGTGACAGAAGTGATCATTCAAACTGAAAACCTATTTCACTTCTGAGTTGAGATTTCTTTTGCAGAATGAGTATTGCTTAAAATACGTATTTAATATTTTCCACGAAAATCGTATCTTTTATAAGTATCAGTCTGCATTTCTTCCATGTCACTCTACTATTTTTCAACTTTTTTATACTTATCAACAAATTTGTTCAGCTATTGACACCAATGAATACACGTGTATCGTGTTTTGTGATATAGCTAAGGCTTTGAAAAAAAATCTGGCATGATAGTCTCTTATTTCATATGAGAACGTATGAAATAGGTTATCCAATCTTGCAACGGTTTCAAAGTTATTTACCTTACAAATTGCTGTGTAATATTAAATTCCTACCTACCATAATTTAAGCCTATTCGTGCTGGGTTCCACAGGGAAAAGTATTAGGTCCGCTTCCTTTTCATCCTTGTGAAAACAATATTGCTGATGAAATTCTTATTGTCACTAAACTATTTGCTGATGATAGTTCCCGGACATATTCTTAAACAATTGTATTGAAATTTAATATATTCTAAATACTGATCATGAAACCCTTAAGGCATGGCTAAAACAATGGTTAGTTATGTTCAATCCTAACAAAACTGACGTGTTTCTATTTTCTACCCACTTACCTGCTTCCTACTGTAAACTAACCCTTGATAATTAGACACTAAGTTGTCAAAGGCACTTAGGGCTAAATCTTAGCAGCGATGGAAAATGAATTATTTACCTCTGTTTTTTAAGCTGATATGTTCGTTCAAGACAATAAAAGACATATTAAGTAGGAACTCTTTGACGAAAATATACTTGTCATTCATACGACCACGCCTAGAGTATGCTGGTGTTGTATGTGACGGCTGGTCAGGAGAAAACTGGGATAAGTTAGAGAAACTACAATTAAGAGCTGTAGGAATAGTCACTGGATTAAATAGATATGCAAGAATAGAAATCCCGTATAAAGAGACTGGCTGGTTAAATATAAATGAAAGAATAAACCTCTACAAATTATGTACCTTTTACGCTATAATTAATGGTCAATGCCTAGAATAATTAAACGAACTACTTCCACCATTTAACGTGTCTCGTACAAAGTTTGATCTAAGGAATCTACACCTCAAATTTCCCAAACTCTAGACTCCAGTTAGTAAAGCGATCCTTTATTAATTCCAGCATATTACTATGGAACAATGTTCCCGAAAATATAAGACAAGCATCAACCAATTCAGAATTTAAACGTCTTATAAAAAATAATTGCGAAGATCACCCACTCTGATATAAATATGCTGCTAGAAATTATTCGCTTTTCAGCCAAGAATAAGAAACAAAAGTAGACTATTTACTATTGACATATTTAGCAATCACCTGATTCAGTCACCTTTTGTACAGATACAGTGAGCACCTGAAACAGCTCATCATTTTTCCTACAATGTACGAATTACAAGACCTGTAGTAGGATGATGATCCAAACTCTCAATAAACGTATGCTACCTACATCAGTGGATCTCCTTCTTTATGGATTGTCCTTTATTTCCAATGACATAAATTGTACAGTTTTTGAAAATGGTACAATATTTTATCAAAGAAACTGGAAGATTTTGTCATCGGGTATAACTGTATGTTATATTTACGTTCACAACGCATCTACTATTTTTATGGTCCTCTCTCTCTCTCTCTCTCTCTCTCTCTCTCTCTCTCTCTCTCTCTCTCTCTCTCTCTCTCGTATCTATATTCAGTGTTGCATCCTGAGCACTGGATTGCGGGTTTCCGGCAATTATTTGTCCTATGTTCCCCAAATAGTGACTCATATGCTTTTCCTGGGCGTGCTTTTTCATCAGGGAATAATCGAAAAACCCGCCTAATATTTTCCTTTAGTGCACGTCATGTCTAACAATGACCAAAGTCGCTAAAGAAGATAAAAACTTTAAGAAGGCAATTTATTTCCATTGTAAAGCAAATTGTTTGGGGGGGGGGCAATAAAAACAATCATGGCTTGAATTCTGCAAAGTTGTATTGAAAAGTCACTGACAGCCTCTAGTATAAAGTATTTTCGAGGTTGACTTAACGACAAAAGGGATTAAATTCTGGGGTGAAAAAAACTTGTAGAAATACACAGTTTAGTATTTAATCAATAAATTATTAGTTTGAAAGGAAACATTATTTTAAAAAATGGTAATTATTATAACAATTTGCTAGTAGATAATGAATGAACGCTACAGGTAAATGAGGGCAACACTGGGAATGTAATATTCCATAGTGCAGCTCTTTTCAAGTGGACCAGATATTCAAACATGTAAATGTTTTATGTATTACCTGAGCACTTGTTGAAACGTTTATAACAATAACACCCACAATAAAAATGCGGCCTGGCGTGATCTCCCCGTTTACATCCAGTAGTACCTGTGCGGCGACAGCGATAAACTGAAAATGGTTTTAGGTTCAAATTTACTATTGCGTATAATTTACCGATACGTAGGCTTCTTCAGAAAATAAGATATTTTTTCTGGTATTTTTATTCTTCAACCAATCAGTGTCCTTCATTCTTTCAAATAAGTTATTTAACATACCACCACACATATGCCAATTCCGTAGTTCATAAAATAATGAGTTCCCTGTAACCTAATGTAATGTCCAGGGAAGAGATGATAGTGCGGTGCAGACGACAAAAGGTAAGGTGGCAAAACTGTAAAAACAAATAAGATTATGTAATTTTAAACACCTACTAATGCATTAGGTATTATCTAGTATCTTTCTCTGTCTCTTTGAAAGTTTGTGTCCCCAAATTTGGAAGACAGGCTGACACAATGTTTCTGCTCTTGAAATCCTAGGTGCATATTTCGAGAACTTGTAGCCCAAAGCTATTTACATGATGAAATGCAATTAAAATATGTTTAGCAAAAATAATTGACTAAGCACATTTTATTTTCAATCATATTAATAATTCAAAGGTACTTTGCTATCATCATGAGGCATGTGAAGGTAAACTGAAAATACGAAAAATCAGCGGGTTTGAAACGTGTGCATTCTCTCCCAATTAAGCAGTGCCATTTGATGTAATATTAACACTAAACGCTTTGAAAAGAGTAACAGTAAGCATGTTTCTAATACAGAACATCATCTATTTAACAGATATGATTGCTATCCCTGACTTTGTATCTGGAGCCATGGAACATTGGGGTCTCATTACCTACAGAGAGGTTAACATGCTATATGACGAGCGGGAAGCCTCCGCTGCCAACAAGCAGAGAGTCGCCGTAGTTGTCTCCCATGAAGTGGCCCACATGGTACTATCTCTCTCTCTCTCTCTCTCTCTCTCTCTCTCTCTCTCTCTCTCTCTCTCTCTCTCTCTCTCATTGAAGTACATAATTATAAAGTACTACGTTCTGTGAGAGTATGCTATTGGAAAGAACACTACATAATTTGTATTTCTTTCATCCAAATAAGTTATTGTGTCGTTGTTTTAGATATGGTATTCAAGCTTCAAAAACTTTGATCCATTCTCGTATTTGCATTCCTTGAATCTGTAAAGAAGATAGTCATTAGTCTTTCTTGTTTTTTTAATTCGATGGGTTGAACTGGTAAATTAGCGCTAAATTTTAGAGGTATCATAAAGTGAGTAAGGTTTGTAACGCCAGAACAGTTGTCGTTACTACACAGTCCTCTCTCAAATAATGATCTCTATATCTCTCGGGGGAAAAGATAGATTTTACCTGTCAAACACGTGTCTGTAAAAGGCAGGATTGCGTCACTACAAACTCAGACGCAGAAGGTCGTAGGTTTAGGTCCCGCCTTGGTTGTTGACTTTTCATCCCTGAGCAAGGTACTTAACCTAACTGTTCCACTTGAACTAGATATGAAGGGGTACCAGCATATGTTAGGACAACCCGGGATGGACTGGTATTCCACCCAGTTTGTCATTAGCTCTCAATCGCTTCATGCTATGGAAACCGTGATAGCTCTGGCCTTTTGCACGCTATGAACACTGTCCTGGGCAGATGGATTATTTACACCAACTGTCCAAAGTTCTGATAATAAGCAAACAGAAACGGATATAGCTGGAGCTGGGCAGCAAAAAACGGATGGAACCGGAGTTTGGTCAAAAGAAATGGAATGAGCCGGAATTGAGAAATTACTTCTTTTCTCAACAAAATCATTTAATTTCATCAAATTTGGAAGGATCAGTTTAATCAATATATCCTTCTCTGATTTGAATGATTAACAATCGTTTGAATCAAGCAAAAAGCAGATGTGTCTGACTTGTTAAAAAGCAGATGTGTCTGACTTGTTAAAAAGCAGATGTGTCTGACTTGTTAAGAAGCAGATGTGTCTGACTTGTTAAAAAGCAGATGTGTCTGACTTGTTGCCTCAACAAACTCGTCAACATTCTCGACTAAATAAATTTTCATAACATATATGTATTGATTTATCGTAGATAATGGAAGTTATATCATCAATCATTTCAAATGTAGACACATCAGTACGTATACATAAACCTTAAAGAGATAAACGGATTAACTGTACTGATTATTATACTTTGTGTAGAGAAAATAATCAGTACATACCATTTATGATCTAAACAGTGCGTGATTATTAAAATCGCAATTTCTTCGCATATATTAACATTTATGTACATTTGGTTCAAAGCTCTTACATTTGATGTTATTCTTTTGAAATATATATGCAACAAAGTTGCCCATTTTATTTTAGTATAATATTTGTGATGGATTTGAATAAACGATGTGGATCCGATTAGCGATTACTTTTAATTTTGCAATTTTAATCTCCAAATAAAACGTCACCACATTAACACATTATAAATTGACATTAACAATAATAATTCTTTCAAAAAGTTTGTTAAATAACACTCACTGTACACAACAACTGGAAATATTTGCGCTACTTTCATATTTTCCATCTACATCTGGCATTTAAACTCCGGAGAGTAATCCAAGCGGCCAGAACAGAGTCCGCACGCAGTATTTCGAGTAACTACTAGACTCAAGAAGACTTTAACTTTTGACTTTGACATGTATTGACTTGAAGACATTTCGATTGTTTTTGTATTCTAGTGGTTTGGTAACATTGTCACTATGGACTGGTGGGATGATCTGTGGCTAAACGAAGGATTCGCCAGTTTTGTTGAGTACATAGGTGTGGACGTCCATGAACAAGCTTGGGAGATGGTAAGATCTTTCATAAGATTCCTGGACCACCTATCGCTCCCCCCCCCCTTAACCTATGCCTATCATTTACTTGCATCGAATACATTTTTCTACGTATTACTTTCCATTTATATCGAGCCCGTATATCTTGTAGCTTGATGCGATCAATTAAAAGTCGAGGTTGACAACCGTCGATTTGACTAGAAAGGGTAGGTACCATATGTTATACATAGGTTGTGATTGATCAAGCAGGTGGAACTTTGCTATTTTCTCGTATCTAACAAGACGCGAAGAACCTTACACTTATTGGTCGGTCTCGCGATACACACTGGCCTTATGATCATTTGCACCACCACCCACCCCCGCACATATACAATAAAAATTGATGGTTAATGAATTAGATGTCAAGTTTAACCTGTTAATCACAGTGTCAAGTACTAACCTTGGGCAAAACATCAAATCAGATACCAACAGGGCACAACAAACCTCTATGACAGCTAATTTGGAACTCACCCTCGTTGAAATATGCCCCCTCTAAATAGCGGCGTCTCGGCGTTTAACATAACCTCTTTATAATATTGTAATATGTCAGAATTAAACTAAACTCGGTTCACCTTTGGCTTACCAATCGAATGACTGTTCTCTACAAATTCATGATTTTTACAAACAAATTAATTATTTATTCTACATCACTTGGTTCCAATGTGGGATCTTATAGAACATTGCATATACTGGGGCCAATGTGATATCTTAAAGAACATTGCAGATATTGGTGCCAATGTGGTATCTTAAAGAACATTGCAGATACTGGTGCCAATGTGAGATCTTAAAGAACATTGCAGATACTGGTGCCAATATGTGATCTTAAAGAACATTGCAGATACTGGTGCCAATGTGAGATCTTAAAGAACATTGCAGATACTGGTGCCAATATGGGATCTTAAAGAACATTACAGATACTGGTGCTAATGTGGGATCTTAAGGAACGTTGCAGATGCTGGTGCCAATGTGGGATCTTAAAGAAGATTGCAGACTTGGTGCCAATGTGGGATCTTAAAGAACATTGCAGTCTTTGTGCCAATGTGGTATCTTAAGGAACATTGCAGACTTGGTGCCAGAGTGGGATTTTAAGGAACATTGCAAATACTGGTGCCACTGCGAGATCTTAAGGAGCATTGCAGACTTGGTACCAATGTGGGATCTTAAATAACATTGCGGACTTGGTGCCAATGTGTGATCTTAAGGAACATTGCAGATACTGGTGCCAATGTGGGATCTTAAGGAGCATTGCCGACTTGGTGCCAATGTGGGATCTTAAAGAACATTGCAGATACAGGTTCCAATGTGGAATTGTAAGGAACATTGCAGATTTGGTGCCAATGTGGTATCTTAAGGAACATTATAGACTTGGTGCCAATGTGGGATCTTCAAGAACATCGCAGATAATGGTGCCAATGTGGAATCTTAAAGAACATTGGAGATACTGGTGTCATTGAGGGATCTTAAGGAACATTGCAGATACTGCAAACCTTTAGAAGTAGAGTACGTTTTGAAAATTTTAAAAGAAAGAAAGAAGGAACGAAACAAACAAACAAACAAACAATATGCTATACTTATAGAAAAAATGAAAGAAAAAGTATACTATGCTTAATTAAATGGATTCTTTTCGGGGGAGGGTGGGGATGAGCAATCAGACTTTATTATCTTTTTGTTTGTGCTTCTGTCTTTTTTGTTGTTGTTTTTGTTGTTCGCTTTATTTATTTATTTATTTTTGTTTTGTTTTGTTTTTTTTTGTTTTTGGTTTTAAAAACGAATTTGAACGACGGCTAAATTGAGGATCAAAATCATAACTGCATTTTGAACGAATGTGATCCATTATAGGTCCTCATCTTAACCAATTTATTTATAATTCAGTGAGGCAATTGAATAGTTATTGATTTTAGAAGCTGATCTGATGTCTCATTTTTTTAGATGGACCAGTTTGTGGTGGAAGACGTTCAACCGGTGATGATCACAGATGCTGGTGTCAGCTCCCATCCCATCGTTGTTCCCGTCAGTCATCCCGATCAAATCAACGAGGTCTTCGATGCCATCTCTTACAGCAAAGTAATTACATAAAATTTAATCATGTTGTATTCCCACTTGTTTGAAAGAAATAATTACTTTACACATGATCAATAAAATGTTACAGAAATATATATCTGTGTATCTATGTCTTTGTAAAACATTTCAACAATTCTTATCAAGTTGCAAGATACTCGGGAGATCTTTACCTAGCGTTAACGGAACAAGATAGCTTTTTGACGACTGATACGCTTTATATGCTAAAATATACTTGTATTTTACTTTAAAGATAAAATAAAATTAAGTGCAGTCGTGTTGTCTTGCTAAATTTTAGGTACCTTGATACATTAAAGGTAGGACCAAAAGGTTGATATCTGGTTCATTATTATGATATCTAGCTTATACATACATCTCGAAATTTGTTTTAAAATACAAAGACCTAGAGCTATTTTATCGGAATCGATCTGAATCAATCACAGTTCTGGTAGTTTCTTGTAGGATTGAAAACATTGCTTATTTATAAGAGCGTTTATAATTTTTTTCAACAAACTCGTTGCTCTCTTTACCATAGGGTGCCTCTGTAATTCGCATGTTACAAGAAATCTTGGGTAGAAACAAATTCTTTCAAGGAATTCAAAGTTATCTGAGGAAGCACGAATGGGGCACAGCCAAGACAGATGATCTTTGGGCTGAGCTTGGTAACGTAAGTACATAAGCTGAAGAAACTTTCAAAAAAAAAAAAAAAAAAAAGAAATAACAAAAGAAGGAATATTTCACTTGATCAAGTCCAGCTAAAAGTTAAGAATATTGCAATAATATTTGTTTACAGATGTTTGGTTTATTGGTGAGGAAATCTTCCATAGTTCCAAAATAAATTTATGCTAAGTAACATTTATTACATGTGATTTCTGTCACTGTTTTGAATATCCGTGATCAAAAAGCTTGTAGTAACTAGATTTCGCTCTACATGTACACGGATATGATAAGAACAAGCTGAATGTGGACTATTCAATTTACATTGTATCGTAAGACCAGTATGGGCTACGGGGGAAAAAATTTAAGAGACATTATATGATAATGGAAAACATAACATGTACGTGGAAAATTAAATGGCTATTTTCGATAGTGCAACAATATCAAAGGCGTTGAGATAACCCCTAAGTCGAGGTCAAGGAAACCTCTTTTATTATTAGTATTATTATTATAAAAACTCATTACCTTTAAGACTAGAAATAGTCGATTTTTTACTAACGTAAACAAAACAGCGTACTTCAATATAAACATGGTGGTCGGCTCCTGGTAATCGCTCCACTTGAATATGAGCGTAGCGGTACAGTGATCAGTGTTTAGATCACAGCACATCATAGATAAAGCTCATGCCATAGCGAGAGCATACGTCACAACGAAAGCTTACATCGTGTCACGCGGCTTAAGAACCTGAACATCCTTGCTAATGGACTGGTTCAAATATGGATGCATTGAGTAGTATTGTTTCCCTCCCAAAGGATTACTCTGTGATAGCTATATATAACAGTAGGTGTCCAGCAGCCAATCACAATGCAGAAAGATGTTTTTAAAATTATTTTTAAAATGGTAGTAGGTGGGGGCATTTTGGGGATGGGATTCCAACTCTTTACCAATGAAACACTTATCACCATGTGACTTGTACTTTTAGAACAATTTATAATTTATATTCTAATACTTTCCTAATTGCATCCGTCTCAGAGTAAAATTATAAGCATAACTGTTTCAGAATTTTCTCAATTTAAGTTTCTTTATGTTTGAGGTATATTTCATTGTGAAAAAATAATTTACAAATGATAGATTAAGGTCTTTGAGCTTTTTGTCGATTTTGGAGACCTTGAAAACTTCCAGAACTTAGATCCGAATCTAAACAATTTAGATGGAATCTTCTGTCATATACTTCAGGTGAATGCAGGATACAGCGTCAAGACGGTAATGGACACGTGGACTCGTCAGATGGGTCTTCCGGTAATCAACATCACAAGACGAGATAACCGGGTGTTTGCAAAACAGCAGCGATTTCTGGTGGATAGATCCATGCAATACGACCCTTCAGAGTCCCCATTTAGGTAGGATGTCTATCAGTGCAAAGATGCCTTAGTATTAATTTTCGACTATTGTATTTAAAAATACTTGTCCCATAGACAAGTAGCTCTCAAACAGTTCTTGTCAATCTCCACAATCAATTGTACAGCGTGTGTTTTTCTGTTTCAAAAATGAAATTATGCCCCTCTTAGATATCTATTCGAAGGATTCATGTTTAATCTTGTTTTGAGCTTTTGTAGTTTTAAATCTGGCTCTGTGTGTGTGTGTGTGTGTGTGTGTGTGTGTGTGTGTGTGTGTGTGTGTGTGTGTGTGACCGCGAGATTAAAAACCACTTGCTCAAGGGACAAGCACATTGGAAAAATAATTTTTCCTTTGAGAAAAATACTTGTAATTATCAAGTGAACAGACCTAAAATAAAAACACGGCTACTAATAATGCTTGTACTCTTAAAATAAGTTAAGTGTTAAACGTTTAAGTCTTCCCGAGTTTATTGGTGGCTCGAATGACTGGAACTTATTCTGGTTTCTATAACTTGAAGCGAATGATAATACATAGCCGTCCAAGATGTGATATCAGACTGCAGCAGGTTACCCTACCCCCAGATGCTGGTACTCATT
Organism: Margaritifera margaritifera; assembly: GCA_029931535.1. Taxonomy (NCBI): domain Eukaryota; kingdom Metazoa; phylum Mollusca; class Bivalvia; order Unionida; family Margaritiferidae; genus Margaritifera; species Margaritifera margaritifera. The sequence continues at coordinate 3,835,689 of JAQPZY010001607.1, forward strand.
TTCATCTCTGTCGAATGGTACAATCCAGCTCGAGGTTATGTGCCTTGTTGAAGAGCACAAAATTATGATTACGGTTTGACTTGATCGCAAGATCTCCCGATCCTCAGTCCACGCTGCCAACTACATGGCGAAGCTGCCTATCCCATAGAAAAGAAAGAGTTAGGATAAAAGTTGCCCTAGTCGCTTCAAAACTGACACAAATATTTTTTTCTTTGTATTATATCTAATTTGTTATTTTTTTTAAAAAATAACAATTCATCTCTTACAATAATTGACAAGTAAGTAAATAGCGATTTTAAAATCTGCTGTCTTTCTTTCGGATTATTCGAAATCGACTATGAAAAAGAGCTTGAGTGTTCATTCAGGCTGAGTTAAAAAGAACTTGAGTGTGCATTCAGGCTGAGTTTAAAAAAAGAGCTTGAGTGTGCATTCAGACTGAGTTAAAAAGAGCTTGAGTGTGCATTCAGGCTGATTAAAAAGAGCTTGAGTGTTCATTCAGGCTGAGTTAAAAAAAAAGAGCTTGAGTGTGCATTCAGGCTGATTAAAAAGAGCTTGAGTGTGCATTCAGGCTGAGTTTAAAAAAAAGAGCTTGAGTGTGCATTCAGACTGAGTTAAAAAGAGCTTGAGTGTGCATTCAGGCTGAGTTAAAAAGAGCTTGAGTGTGCATTCAGACTGAGTTAAAAAGAGCTTGAGTGTGCATTCAGGCTGAGTTAAAAAGAGCTTGAGTGTGCATTCAGACTGAGTTAAAAAGAGCTTGAGTGTGCATTCAGGCTGAGTTAAAAAGAGCTTGAGTGTGCATTCAGACTGAGTTAAAAAGAGCTTGAGTGTGCATTCAGACTGAGTTAAAAAGAGCTTGAGTGTGCATTCAGACTGAGTTAAAAAGAGCTTGAGTGTGCATTCAGGCTGAGTTAAAAAGAGCTTGAGTGTGCATTCAGACTGAGTTAAAAAGAGCTTGAGTGTGCATTCAGACTGAGTTAAAAAGAGCTTGAGTGTGCATTCAGGCTGAGTTAAAAAGAGCTTGAGTGTGCATTCAGGCTGAATTAAAAAGAGCTTGAGTGTGCATTCAGGCTGAGGAGTTTTGTTTAATACGATTAAGTCCGTCGCTTATCACATTATTACTGTGTTATTTAGGTTAATATACCCAGACGATAACTTTTTGTGACGTCTTGACGTAATGTAAGGCAAAGGCATAATGACCGAGGCATCCGAATGTTTTACAAAGTCATTTTCACTACACTTTTCTTTGGTTTGGTCAAATAAAGTCAGTATTTCAATCATATGATAAATAGAAGTTTACATTTGTGCTAATTCCAAATTAAATTTATGAAACGATGCGAATAATTTCAATCTTTTGCTCGTCAGGACTCTCAGAGGTAAAAATTGTTCAGCTTATTTCATAAATTTCATTTGAAATGATCGCACATATTTAATTCTATGCATCCACTATTCATGAGGCATCCACTATTCCTTGTCGTGAACAGATTTTTGTCCCCAGAATCTAATAATTCTCTCTAGCAAATAGTACATTCTTCCCAGAATCCTGTCCTCGTGTCTTCGTCATAACTTATAGTTGAACACTTGTGGTGGGAGCCCAGTCCATTGCAGCACCAACTAGTTTCAGTTTAATATTTATGACGTCGACATTGATTGAAGCTGAACAAGTCATTCAAGGACATAACAACCCTAACCGCTGCATCGCTCGAACCCTCGACCTCTAGATCTTCAAGCAAAAGAGTCAATCACGAGGCTACATTGACATAAAGTTCGATAGTCTGTTCTAGTTTTTCCTCTATAGACGATGTATTACAAAGATAAATGATTCACATTCATTTTTCTGAGGAACTGATAAAATCAGCACAACATTATGTCGATGTATAACCGTTAAAGATTGCGTGTTTATACCTCCACTGCTATAGTGGAAGAGGACATGTTGTTTTGCTGTTGTTCATCCGCCCGTCCGTCCGTACTTCCGTTCTGAATCTTTTTTACGCGATAACACACTGTTAAACCTGGAGCCATTAAATATTACAAATTTTATTAAGGTCATCAGTAGATGAACTGGTCAGAGTTTACTTTAAATATCGGTATTGGAAGAAACTTATCGACCTTCGTGTCTTGGAGTTTTCCAAGTCGGTCCTAATACCGTTTTAGCGCGATCGCTTGAAAACTATTCAATATAGAACCACGAGACTTTATACACTTTATTATGGTCGTGAGTACACATATAGACCTACTTTTAAAGAAGTAATTGATCTATGGGACTTACAATGTTTAAACGTCGGTCCTGGCTTTGTTTCAGCCCGATCACACTAAAACTATTGCGTGTATAGCCACGAAATTTTATACAGTTTATCAAGGTCATAATATTATGACCTAGTTAGATTTTCACGTGTAATAGCGCTATTTTTAAGGACGTTGTTACCCTTTGTGACTTTGACTTTGCCAAGATGGTCCTGAATCTGTTTCAGCATCATTGGGCAAAAACTGCTTCACATAGAGCCATCAAATATTAGACACTCTGTGATGATCATATACAAATGACCTATTTACATTTTTCACGTTTATATCGCAATTTTGTAAAGAGTTGTGGCCCTTTGCGACTTTTACAAGTGGGTCCAATCTCAAGCATCTCCATGCCGAATTTCCAGCACCTTCGTTGTAGAGTTATACAACGTATGGATTTCTTATTTTTATTGATTGGATCCCGAGGCCGTTTTGGCCCTTTTTTTTTTTTTTTCTTCATATTTTATCAATCTTATGTATTAAGATAAACTTTCCTTGTGAATGGCACCCAACAAATTTTGGAAGTTTAAAAGGCAGCTTTATGGTGTAAATGTCACATAAAATCAATTCAAGAACTACATGAAGGTGGGTGTGTCTATACAATGACCGCTGTTCAAAATACAGGGTCCCGCCAGGGTAGCTTATTGAACATTGGAAAAATCGAGGAAACTCTTGCTCAAGCAAAACTGTTAACATTTTGTTAAAGCCCGGAAATGGTTAATCATTTGAGAAAATACGCTACTAACAGCACTCTACCCACATCATTACATACGTACTTTACAAACACAATTTCTAGTTTTAATGTTTTCCCTGTAATATTTAAGTAAAAAGAAAATTTAAGAGCTTTGCATTTTTTTATATATAAAAGCCTGTTTTCACAGCAAAATATGCATCAGACAATAAACATTCTTCGAATGTTTTGAAGTAAAATTTCGATTTATGTAATTAATACATCTATATTTTATATTTAGAAATGCAACCACGTAAGAAAACTGCGATAAACTTGACAAATCTTATCAATTCAGCCATCCATGTTTTTTTTTTTAATGATACTTGTATCTCTTCACAGTGTGTTCCTGTTAATACAAAAACTTGTAATCTTATCATTTATTTCCGATTAACGAAGAACCCGGATTAATAAAGAAGTATATAGGAAATTCGATCCCAATGCACGTCATTGTTACACCATTTCCACTAAAATTACCTAGGGTAGCATCCCCTTATGTCATTAGTTATGACCAAAAATAGAGCTACGACATGCAAGTGATTGCATAGTTTACAGAACGTAAGTGATTGGATAGTGTTACCGAACGTGATGATTGCATAAGTATTCCATTAAACAGGTCACCCCGTGTGTTTTTTTGTTTGTTTGTTTGTTTTGTTGTTGTTGGTTTTTTTTTGTGTGTTTTACGGCACATCAATACATGAAGGTTATATGGTGCCGAGGCTATTGGAGTAAAGTGCCTTGCTCCAGACACACCACGGCAACCGACCCTGGCCTTGCTCAGGGACACACCACGGTAGCCGACCCGGGCTGATCAAATGTAAGGACTTGAACACCGGGTCTTATCTGGCACTCTCACCACTGAGCCATCGCGGTTCTGGGATGACTGTTTGACTAATTCCCACAAAATGTATTAAAATTTAGAGAATGTAACGGAACTGTAAGCTTTGATAATTTAAGATTAATGTAATATGGCTTGGGGAAATTGTTTTGATGCCAATTTAATGAAGAGTGTTAGACTCACAAAAAATGCATGCAGAAGCATATTGGATGGAAAAGTAATATTACAGAGACGACGAATACTTTGAATATGCACACCTTTAAAGAAAGAATGTTGATTTAAATAACAATATTCCAAATTACACGCCATATATACATGCTTATAAGTCGAGTCCAAATGCAAATTGTACATACCCAGATCTGCTGTCGCATAATGCGCCGGCAAATATGGGTCTATGCAGTTTGTTATGAGTAAACAGTAGAACATACAACATAGATCATAATCAGCCAGTGTCTTATGGGATGGCAGATCAGGGGCTAAGTTGTTTGCATTTGGGCTCCACTAATAAGCGAGTTCAGAAGGTAAATAATATGCTTTAGTGCAGAAATCTGTCAATACGCCAACACTATGCTCAGTTGCTCCTTGCAACATTCCTAAACCGAATACAGAACTATTCAAAAACAGTTTCCATTACTCAGGTTCGCTATTTTGGAACTTCATTATAAGGAAATCCAACAAGCCACCACCGTTTTCGCATTTCAAAATAGTTAATAAATTGGTGAAATAATATTTTGCATATGTACTTAAATCCTCCGGCTTCCCTAATGTATTTTAGCAATGTCTATGCAAGTGTGTTTACTTATAAATACTTATTTTGCCAGAGAGACCGACAGACAGACAGAAATGGAGAGAGAGAGAGAGAGAGAACATGCTTGATGATACTTTGCCTTTTATTGAGTGATAATACTTTGTAAAATTTGTATATAGTAGAGGGCTTATTGGAAGATTAATAGCATAAAAAAGCGAGTTACCCTTTACAAATAAAGACATCAGTGTTATTATTGTTAGTAGTAGTAGTAATACTTGTAGCAGTAGTAGTAACACTACTGGTCAGAGACCAGAAAAGCCTCTGGGATGACCTGTTGTCCGTCATCTTGCGTCCATCCGTCTCCGTCTGTCCGTTGGCACATGTTTGTTATCGCTACTCCTCATAAACTACTTGGAGGATTGCCATGAAACTTTACACACATATTCACCCCAAGGTCTAGTTGGTTCTTCATGAAAATGATGCCACGTGGACATTCACAGCAGCCATCTTTAAAATCTGCTCCTCCTGAACAAATGGTCATATCAACAGGGTGTGTTTCAATAAAAGACTTCTTATGATGTCTAGTTAATCCTAAGTAAAAATTGTGCCAATCTGATCTCCAATATAGCCGACAATGCAGCCATCTTTAAAATATTGTTGTCGCTACTCCTCCTGAACGAGGAGTCATATCGACATGGAGTTTTCACCAGAAGACCTCTTATAATGTCTAATTGGTCGCAAATGAAAATGGTACCAATTGTACATCCAATATGGCCACCACGGTAGCCATCTTGAACATCTTGTATCGCTTCTCCTTCTAAACGGAAAGACATATAGACTTGTGGTTCACCAGAAGACTTTTATGGTCCTAAATAAAATTGACCTCTTTTCTGACTTCGAATATATCTGACACAGGAGCCATCTTTGAAATCTTGGTATCGCTACTCCTCCTGAATGGTTTGTCATATCCACATGGGGTTTTCACCCAATGACTTCCCATGATACCTAGTTGGCCCTAAATGAAAATCATTCTGGTTCTTCATCCAATATGGCCGCCATGACTGCCATTTTGTAAATCGTGTTAACACTGCTTATCCTGAATAGATGGTCATATCGATATGGGGTATTCACCAAAAGACTTTTTATGATATCTTGTTTGTCATTAAGGAAAGTAGTGCCGATCTTATATCCAATGGAGCCGCCATGGTGGCCATCTTGAAAATCTTGTTATCACTCAAGAATATCAGAGATGGTTTCAACTCTCACCAGTTAAAACAAAGAAACGGTCTCATCTTCGTCTACTAGAAACTCTTTCAGCCAACGGAGAATCAGTCCCTTCGAGTGATTCTTATTCTTTGTTAGTAGTAGTAGTGTAGTAGAAGCAAAAATCACTTGAGTTTAGCTAAAATATTCTAGTTCACTTTTTAGGCTACTCGTTCTCGTCAGCAACCAGTTGTCGTCATCATTCTCAAAGCATAGATTTCTAAATCTGAATTACTTCTTGGATGCTTCAGGGTTTAGTGGCTTTGAAAGCAAGCTTGAAGTACAACAATCAACATCGACTTGTACAACAATCAACATCGACTTGTAAACAAGTTTATACAAAAAGTAAGCCTGAAGGAATCTATCGGGTTTGCTTTGCTTTGCATGGAGAAGCACGCGCTGCATTCGCGTGAGCAGTAGGAGACTAGAAAGCGGATTTGATTTGGTTTAGTGTTCGACAGCATTGTAACACAAGTAGGTTATTTAATGCCAAGTCAATTGGAGTAAAGTGCCTTGCTCGAGGACACACCATAGTAGCCGACCCGGATTGATCCGATTGTAGAATTTGGACCCGCCCCTTTAGGTCGCGAGTTCGGCTTGCTAAGCACTGCGCCACAGCAGCTCCTGTCTCTATTAGTGACCTATTACGACATACAGGAGGGCGCCACAGTAGCTCCTGTCTCTATTAATGGCCTATTACAACATACAGGAGGGCGCCACAGCAGCTCCTGTCTCTATTAGTGGCCTATTACAACATACAGGAGGGCGCCACAGCAGCTCCTATCTCTATTAATGGCCTATTACAACATACAGGAGGGCGCCACAGCAGCTCCTGTCTCTATTAGTGGCCTATTACAACATACAGGAGGGCGCCACAGCAGCTCCTGTCTCTATTAGTGGCCTATTACAACATACAGGAGGGCGCCACAGCAGCTCCTATCTCTATTAGTGGCCTATTACAACATACAGGAGGGCGCCACAGCAGCTCCTGTCTCTATTAGTGGCCTATTACAACATACAGGAGGGCGCCACAGCAGCTCCTATCTCTATTAGTGGCCTATTACAACATACAGGAGGGCGCCACCGAAGCTCCTGTCTCTGTTAGAGGCCTATTACAACATACAGGAGGGCGCCACAGCAGCTCCTATCTCTATTAGTGGCCTATTACAACATACAGGAGGGCGCCACCGAAGCTCCTGTCTCTGTTAGAGGCCTATTACAACATACAGGAGGGCGCCACAGCAGCTCCTATCTCTATTAGTGGCCTATTACAACATACAGGAGGGCGCCACAGCAGCTCCTGTCTCTGTTAGAGGCCTATTACAACATACAGGAGGTCGCATCGTGTCTATTCTACATCCAGCAGGGGGAAGCTAATCACATATCATTATTTCATTACACATATATGTTGTGGACAGCTATATAAATATACTCATTTAAAGATTAAATCAGTGATAAATTATGCGTAGCAATTGCATTTACTCCATATTTAATAGCGACATAACTATATTTTGAGATCCAAATGTTTGGGAAAATGTGAACAGCCATAAGTGAAAATTGCAGTGTCGTTTCTTGATCAACAGTACATATTGAAATGCTTGTCGCTAATAAGGTATCAAAATGTTAAAGGAAACTCTCTTGCCGGAATAAAACAAACAACTAAAATAAATATATTACAGCACCGAAAAGGTGGATGACGAGAACTGGTTCAGCATGGTGAGGATCTCTGCTCCAATCAAGCTATTTTCAGAAACGGCCAGTACGGCATGCTATTAGCGATATAACCATTAGGGCTGTGCTTTTGTTCTAGATAAAGAGGTATACTAATTTTCATGTTTAAAGTATTGAAAATATACTGACATAGTTTTGCAAAGTAAAATAATGTTTTGTATTATTGACGAGAACTGATAGGACACCAATAGAGAAATAAGCATGGAAAATATGTATTATTCTATTTAGGAATGATGAATGTGGGCGGAACTTAGAGTAAGTAATGGAACTATCAATTCTAATCCAGACTGCGTAATATTAGGATAAACAGAGACCGAATTAATAAAGACTTTATTGTATTTTCAGTTTGCCTATTCGTTTTGGAATAATTAGTAAAAGTTCTGTTAAACTATTTTCTATGATAGGTATAAATGGTACGTGAACCTTGATTACATAACTTCAAACGGTTCGAGCGGAACTGAATGGATGCCTATGATTGACAGAGAAGGTATGTCGTCTGCACCACAAGAACACTGACAAATTCCCCTTTTACCGAGTATATTTTCGCCCGACAGGAATTTGGACGGGGTATTTAGTGTTACACTTGTACGTCTGTCCGTCCCTTCGTCCGTCAGTCACAACTAATTTAAATTTTGTTTGGTCCGTTTTCCATGCAGTTCTACTGTACGATCATACAACTTTATGTGTGGATGCATCTTGGGGAGGGCAAAACTCTGCCACTAAAATGAGGTCAGTGTGACTTATTCACGCTTCATTGACTTTGCATTTTTGCGTTTAAGTTACTTTCCCATGCACTGTTGGCTCTAAGGTCATGCAACTTCGATTCGTCTTTGGATGTGTCTTTGTGAGTACAACTCTGTCTTTTCGTCACCGTGACCATCGTGCACCATTACTGGTTAAAATTTGGGCTTAAGTTAGTGTCCGGTACACTGTTCTTTGCATGGTCATGTAACTTTTGGTATGGGTGTGACTTTGTGCTCGTGAGTATTCAAGTCCCTTGCTGCAGTTAATGATGGTGAGCACTTTATATATACGCGTATTCATCAGAAGTTCCGGATTATGAGTTTCTGGTACTTGAGGCTAGCTTAGTGGTATGTCCACGTCGATTTCAAACAAATAAAATTTGCTACTGTATTAGACAAACATTCTTGTGTTTCCAACTGAGTCAATGTGCAACGTGGTTAGAGACCACTTGTTTCACCTCAAAAGACTAAAGACTTAAATGGACGTGGTCAGTATATTGTCAATACTTGAGGAACGACAGATGAAGCTTGCGTCTCTAAGATTTTAATAGACAAAAACTATGGCATGTTCTCTCCCAAAGAAACATGACCATTTGTATATATGTAAAAATGCAAATTATGGTTTTATTATAAGAAATAAATACAAAGGAAAAAGAGGGGAAAATTTTAATTTACTAAATGCACTTTTTTAATGTATCACCGGTTGAAATGTGACGGCTGCAACATTCTCTGAAAGCCATGAGATGAATTTATACAATATCATGAGCATTAATTACCCTATTCGACGTAATATCAGTATCTGCCTTCATAAGCGCACCACAACGCCCTTTTGTCACAACTCACATAAAACTTATCCATTTCCAAATGCACGTGTCTGGATCCTAGTATGCATTATTGGAGGGAAGCAGTTGCTAAAATCCGTCCAGAACATTATGTCTTTTTCGGAATCTACCACCATACACGTCGGTTGTTTCGTCACCTTCTGACTTTGTGTGTTAAAGAGGTATCGAATAAGGATCTTATATGTGCTTCAATAGGCCCAACCATAACGGGACAGAACATAGACCTCGAAACTGGTGAGCGCTGAAAAGACAATATAGGGAGCTAACTCTTCTGGTATATACATACACGTGATATAGACACTGCCATAGTCGGTGTGCGCTTCTTATAATGAGCTTTAACCTAGTGAAATGTGCTCAGATTATATTTTTTAAGCGCACGACACGGTTATTACTTCTAATACCGTATATAATTATTATACTAGTCTGGACACGGTCATATTTATCCCCCCTTAAAATTTCTGGCAGCCATATTATGGCTTTTCTAATGACGGCTTTAAGAATTACAGCATCTTATTAAGCCTCGAAAAGTGAGAAAATTTACAGAAAATGAAAATATTTTTGAAGTAATTTTTAACGAATATAAAACATGATGCTCTCCAAAGACACTATTCTCAAATATTTAGCCTTAAAGATGACATAATTTTCTTGCAAGATAGATAAATGTTACTCATTTTGTGAAGTAATTGTCATGTCGTTAGCTTTATATTTGGTGTCTTGCTGGAGTTTTAAGAATATAAGTACTGATAGATCCGATGATTAAGTAGTCAAAGACTTTTGTTCTACTATCGCCATTTCCCGAGGGAACTGTTTTCCTATAATGTTGTCTGGTGGGTAAAAAGCCCTAGCCGAAGGTAAGGGCACTATACCTTACTAGATAACACTGTAATAGAACGGTTCCCAAGGTGGAAGGCAATAGAATATTTAGTATTTCATAAGACATAAAGTGACTTCATTCCACATCGTTGCGTGGCATTAGTGCCCGCTGGAACACATGTAATTAACGTAGCCAGACATAGTATCCCGAAGTCATGGGGAAATGGGTACTTTCCAAAAATAAATTCCTGTTGCTAGAAAGTTAAAACTCGAAAATGTATGATGTGTTGTACTATACACCAATGAAGACATTTAACACTGTCACATACGTGCAAATGTTGAGATAATCGATTTTTCCTGATATAACAACAAAGTATGTATCTTCCAAGGCATTAGTAACCATTTAGAGAAACACGCTGTCACCTTGAAAAATTCATTTCTTTGATTTAAGACGTTGCAATCGTATAGTAATTCTCACTGCTATATCTTTTGCGAAAAAATTTACTTATTATGTTTTTTAAAAATATTAATACCTTCTCCAGATGGTTTCCTTGTACCAGCCGCATTAGATATGAACACATCCTGGATCAAGTTCAATGTAAACCAGACTGGGTTCTACCGAGTCAATTATCCAGACGACATGTGGCGACGATTTGGACAAATATTTCTAGACTCTCTACCGTCTGTAAGCACTATTTGTTGTTTTGTTTTGTTTTGTTTTTGTTTGTCCAACAAGAATAAAGGCAAACAGTGACTAGCTGCATCAACACATGTAAATTGTCGGATGACTCGATCGCCCACTCTATAAGCGATACTTTCCAAAAGTTTTTGCCTAAGATGCAGATGTGGAATCATTGTCATTCTTCTGTTTTTTTCGGGGTTTTTTTTTTTTTTTTTTTTTAAATTTTCTTTTTATAATTAATACATTAATGAATGCATGTTTGATTATATTGATTGAAATACTGGCAATAATCAAATATTTAACCCGTTTTTGTCTTTTCTTTAAAGTCTTTTTTTTTTCTTTTTTCTTTCCATTCATAACAGAGACTTAAATTTATATTTGCTTAGTCAACGGAATTTACGTTGCAAGTTCAAACGATAACGTAACGATAATGTCATGAGTTTTCAGTTAAATAATATCATATTGTAAGGTTTTACAACAGAACCGAAGTTAACCGAAGTCTTTACTGAGGTAATGTGGGTCACTGTCCCAAATTGCATAATGCATATAAAATTAACAAATAATAAGCATAAGGTTTTATATCACCCTTACGGATACAAAAGTGAAATGATATATTAATATTTTAATCAAGTTACTCATTTACAGAAGTTTGAAATAGCCAAGATGTCCTAAAATAAAATTTTCGCTTACCCTATAACTTTCTGTCTGTTCTGTGTCCCTCGGTCTTCCCTCGGGATTTTGTTCTATTAAAGATACACATCAGTTTGATTTTACCAGAATACATACAAATCATCTAATTGCTTTGTATTTACGGTTCTACAATTAATTGCAAAATGTCAATTTATAACAAGTTGGTATTTTCCTTCTCTGACTTTTTGCTGAATAGAATTTTATTGTTTAGCTCATTATCTCTCTACAATTTGCATGTATTATTCAAACAACGATGTCAATTTTTTCAAAGACTAGTCTTAGAACAAAAACCTAAGACAGGTTCGACAAACAATATATATATATATATATATATATATATATATATATATATATATATATATATATATATATATATATATATATATATATATATATGTGTGGGGGGGGGCGTCGAAAAGATCGAGTTTGGCATGGTGTAGAGGGGGAAACGTTGAGTCAGCCGGGCCGCGATGCATTCAAACGCCATATCTAAAAAATATCTAAGACAGGTTCGACAAGCAATATATATATATATATATTGTTCCGGGGCGTCGAAAAGATCGAGTTTGGTATGGTGTAGAGGAGGAGACGTTGAGTCCGTCAGGCCGAGATGCATTCAAACGCCATATCTAACAAGTTTATTTCTCCCCGACTCACGGAACAAACTACGAGTGCGGTTTTGTATTTATTACAAACACTGGTTTTTGTTGGGTGTTTTTTGTTGTTGGTTTTGTTTTGTTTTGCTTGGGTTTTTTCGGGGGGAAGTGGTGTTTGAATGGGGTGATGAGGGAGTGTTTGGGTTTTTATTGCTTTCCAATTCATATGGCTATACAGTGTTAGTGCAGTTAAAAGCTAACTGGAGTTTATAACTTTTTAAGATGGCGGCTGGCGTCAGGGGTCTGGCTAGTTTATCATCTTACATTCAATTTTCAAGTGAAAATATATTCTATCTGCATTTGGAAAGAATTGATGATATCTTTGAGCACTCTCTGAATAGAAATTGGGAAAATTTAAATGCGTTTAGATGGACTCTTGAACAATAAAAGTACAGGCCAAACAAGCACTAATTTCCCGCCCTAAGCCAACCAAAGGAACTCCTATGTTCGTTTCGAACTTACACACTTACCTCTGCATTAATATTTAACTGTGTGGAGATATATCCCCAACGTTCGACCTATCCAATAACCGTGTGGCAGCTGCAGTCAATCTGTAAGAGAAAAACATGTGACAGGAGCATATCCATTATTATCGTTTAGGGGGAGAGTAATAACCTAATAGGCGAGGGTCTGTGGAACGGAACCCCCGGTGGAGGATCAGGCGGAGAAGCCTCCGGAAGTTCCTGCATTTGAAGCGTTTCCGGCGCATAATTTTAACCATCTAACTGTAAAGAAAACTTACTCTAGAAAACTTTCCAGTTGTTTCGAGCTCATTTTTTTTGGGGGGGGGGCAAGGGGCGCCACCCCACCCCACTCTTGGATCCGTCCCCTGTGAGACATATGTAATCTATGTCATCATGCTAAATGTGTATAGATATCCAACACCATCTATGAATGCGTAGCAGGTAATGAGTCCTGTACATATACAAAATGCACCTTGCTAGACCTCACAGATTCTTTTCTTCAAGGGCCACGGGTGGACGAGTGGTCTAATGTGCTCGCCGTTATAGATCACTCACATTTCATCTCTGTCCCCGTGGATGCGAGTCTCGACTCGACCAACGTGGGTATGTGAGAAAGCTTGCCAGTAGCTTCCTGTGGGTCGGCGGCTCTTCCCGGATTCTTCCTCCACCGAAAATACTGGTCGCCATGTATACAGCCTATCATGTGCTGCAAAAATGGCGTTAAACCCCACAGAACCAAATCTTTGCACCAATATACTGTCATATGTCAATATACGTTTTTGGAGATCAGCGTGTGTTTGCACTAACAAATGCGATGCGTCAGTGGAAGACTCGCAACTACTACTGAGCTGATCACCCAGCATTCCTCAACTACATGTCACAGTTATGATACCGACAGTTATTCTCCCTCGCAGGACTGTCACGGAAGAAGATACGGATGTAAACACGAGTAAAGACCCTTACCCATATGTGTAGCTCAGAAATTTTCGTTATGTTCAACCTATGACGACCGATAATATTTCATCTGAACATAACTAGTATTAGATATAAATTTAATGGCACTGTTTTTATCGCACAGGACAATATAGTAGATCTATTTGTTTTATCGCAGACTAAAACTTTACTATAGGTCTAAACCACCTTTCTGAAGCATTGGAAGTTTAGAATGTAACCAAACAGAATCGTTGTTCATGGAATTCCGCCTCAATAAATGTTGTTTCAGAGGCTGTTATAGGTAACACATTAAATACTATTTGTTAAGTATGAAAATGTATGTTTAAATGGCGATCTCAAATATGATCTTTTAAATCGGGAGAAAAGTTAAACTCTTAAGGTCAATCTTTGGTATTTGTAATCTAACAACTGTTATATGGAACCCTACTTACTATGCTAAAGACTGCCCCCGTTCCATGTTTAAATAGCATAGACCCTACTTGCTATGCTGAAGACTGTCCCCGTTCCCTGTTTAAATAGTATAGACCCTACTTGCTATGCTAAAGATTGCCCTCGTTCCCTGTTTAAATATCATGGACCCTACTTGCTATGCTAAAGACTGTCCCCGTTCCCTGTTGAAATACTATAGACCCTACTTGCTATGCTAAAGATTCCCTCCGTTCCCTGTTTAAATATCATGGACCCTACTTGTTATGCTAAAGACTGCCTACGTTCCCTGTTTAAATATCATGGACCCTACTTGCTATGCTAAAGACTGTCCCCGTTTCCTGTTTAAATAGTATAGACCCTGCCAGCTATGCTAAAGACTGCCTCCGTTCCCTGTTTAAATATCATGGACCCTACTTGCTATGCTAAAGACTCCCCCTGTTTAAATATCATGGACCCTACTTGCTATGCTAAAGACTGTCCCCATTCCCTGTTTAAATGTCATGGACCCTACTTGCTATGCTAAAGACTGCACCTGTTTAAATATCATGGACCCTACTTGCTATGCTAGAGACTGTCCCCGTTCCCGTGTCTCCATATATATATATATATATATATATATATATATATATATATATATATATATATATATATATATTACATATCCATTTAATTCTTCATGGCTGATCTGGCTTTCGTCACTGATGTTATGTTCAGTCTGTATATTCGTATCCTACGGCCAGATTGGAACTATATGGTTGTTTTCACTGACTTTCGCGAGTCGATATTTTCATATGCACTGACTCTAACCTCTAAAACTCCAAATGTAATCTTAATTTAATTCGCACACTTTTCAAATCCAAATATATAGGAAATCGTAAAAGATCGTGTTTATGCTCCTAGTCGTGTTTATGCTCCTAGAGAACTGGTATTATATAACGTATGCATATGTCTCGTCGCCCTGACAGCCTCGACGTATCCCTACGCCAAATCAAACTCGTTCTTTCCGCCGACTCAGAACACAACACGTATGTAACTGTGTGCATTTATCACATGCCATTCAGTCTTACATGGATGAGCTGTCTTTTGATACATGTGTTATACCAGTATTTCCGTATTGCAGACCCAGACTGTGACTAATTACTTATTGTCACTGACGCCCTTACGTCGATATTCTAAGGTACAACTTAATAATATCGGGCAAGTCCCTGCGCCTGCCTTAGCCATTTCGGCTGAAAATCTACCCACTGCAATATATTATAATGAAGTCATCAACATGTCTATATGTGTATGCTCGTAAATAGGACAGAAAGAATGTGTAAATTCAATTTTTGCATGCCAAAAATTTCATCAGGTTATTTCACCCATTGATCTAAAAACACACTCACACTAACAGAGAGTGAAATTCAGTAAAACTGTTCATTTTCAACCCCATTGCAGATTAGTACCAAAGTAAATCGTGAGGTGTATCAAGCAAAGCGTGATATGTAAAACCTCAATAGAAGATTGGACTTTGAAGCGACCGTTTTTTTAAAAAAAGTACTTACTTTGAGAATTGCCGACAAGGTGCCCACGCACAGTTAGTCTTAGCTGGACAGCCATATAACCTTGAACTTAAACTCAAACCCCCATGGCCAATCATACAAAACTGTGTAATGGTACTTTAGATGCAGTGTACCGAAGTTTTGCAGATTCCAAGTTATTTTAGACTCCATTCACACTGTATATCTAAATTATTTGAAAAGCATAAATTGTTGGGATATGTAATAATATAAAACCAATTTCGTGTCTTGTTCTGAGAGGTAGGAAAGAACTCATCTGACGGCCTCGACCGTATCCCGACTCCAGATCAATATATATATATATATATATATATATATATATATATATATATATATATATATATATATATACATACATACATATGTATGTATTTGCTTATATATCAGCACTATTCTTTCCAATGGTAAAGGTCATGGCGCCTGTCGAAAGATCGGGCCTTATAGATGACGCCTTCAATCTCGCACGCAGTGGTTACGTTAACTATAGTTTTGCCATGGAGATGACTCGGTATCTCCACATTGAAGATCACCACTTGCCGTGGGATAGTGCTTATCATGGATTTGATTATCTGTCGGATATGTTTGAGTACGACGGAGCCTACCTCTATTTGAGGGTAAGATATTATTTCATAAAGAAAAAATAATTTGCGTCGTAGATATTAAATTGAGGTTATGTCATGAAATATATATATATATATATATATATATATATATATATATATATATATATATATATATATATATATATTCATATTAATATATATATATATATATATATATATATATATATATATATTCTCTTTACCATGTATATTATATGGTATTTGAAATATAGATGTTTCGAAAATAACTGAAGCGGTATATTTTGATTTTCGTATACAGACGACTTTATTTTCGATTTGTATGTTGTTTTCTATCTGTTACCTTTAATTTCATTGTACAGAATTTTTCTAACATCTTTACTTTTTCTTTTAATACTTAATGTTTACTCTTTTTTGGAAATGTTTATCTTCCTAAAGATGAAAGATGTTTTGACAATTCTTTATATTTACATTTTGAATATTTAACTTTTAATCAGCACCATTTTGCCAGTAGTGTACTGATGTACCGTTAAAACGTTAATGCGTACATACATACTTAAGTTGTTTGCCTACAGTTAACCGTTTTATCCGTGTTTTGCGCTCACCCAATCGTTCTCAACACAGACCCAGATCTGCCATCACAATATGCGTCAGCAGATGATGGTCTGCACTATGCACTTGAAATGATAAGTAAATCGAACAGCATACACCCTGATATCCATACGCATTATGTGCAACTGGAACTGTATATACGCTGTCCGAAGTTGGGCAGGCTTTTTAAACTAGCAATTGAAATTCATATTGTATTGTCGTAAGATGTATCGTCGTAACATCTATCTTCAAGACATTTTCTGGCAGTAGTAATATAGAAATTATACTCTCATCGATTCTACCGTTAGCATCATTTTGATCTGACTCTGTTCACATAGTCGTGACAGGCACTTTTCAATGGATTTTACTATGGTTTTATTTTTGTTTTTTGCTACAGACTTACGTGTTGATGAAAGTCAAACCGGTTATGGACAAACTAACATGGACTGATGGCGGTCTTCATTTAACCAAGTAATTAATTTGTTACCAACAATTGAATTTTAATCCCAGATACAGATGAGTGAGTAAATAAGTGGTTTTGATGAAGCGTTTCTGACAACTGTTTTTTTAACCATGCAATCAATAATTTCGTCCTTGACTTATTTGAGCCATTAATAAGTCGTTTGTTTTGTCCATTTAAATAGATAACTTACCATTTAGCTTGCTCAGCTTTATTCATAAAAAATAATCAAGCAAGAACAGTATTATATACAAGTGTGACAACATTAAATCACTTGTATTCAACATTGCAAAAAAAGAAAACGAACCTTTTGATCTTCCAACAGATAAGAAACATTTTAATATGGTGCCAGGAATAATTACCAAGTAAACGGAATGTTTGCATCTGCTGGATACAGTGCTCTAACCCTTATGTACAAGCTGTTTATCGGGTTAGGTAACTTAAACCCGAGTTGTTTCCATTCTTTCTTCATGCAGGTACAGTATTAATTTTGGAAGGAAATGACGGGATATTGAGCGTTGTTTCCTAAGCAGAGCATTAATATCAATGTCAAATTTAACATGTTATCATAGATAGATATATAAATAGATAAATCAGTATATACTGGACAGGTGAATGTTCAAAACATATTTGGACAAAGAAATGTGTTCTAGTACTTATTTGTTAGTACCAACGACAGGCAACAAATGTAATCTGGGGAGGTGGGTTGGGGGTGAAATGTCAAGCATAAATTACGTTGAAATATTATATTGTGCAATCAAGATGTTATATAAGTGTTATGTAGAGAAATTGCATATTTGGTAAAATTTGAATTTCCTGTACATTCTGTATTTTAAGTGACCTACAGGCCGAAAGTGATTGGGTGTTTATAAATTAATTTCTGGCTGTATGCACACTTCGAATTTATATATTAACAACACTTTTGGCATAAATATTTCTTTTTTTTCTACAGACTGATGCGGTCAAACATTATCACCCTGGCCTGCGGATTTGGGGACAACGATTGCCTAGCTAACGCTACACAACTGTTCAGACAATGGCTGGATCAAAATATGACGTATGTTCTATACGATTGGCCAGAGCAGATGTAACCACGCCTACTCATTAGCGTAGCTTTCTTTTGATAGAATTAAAATTTTACCATTTTGTAAGGGAGCAATTATTAGCTGATTGTGAAAATTGCGAGAGAAAAAAATAGCCCGAAAGATCGTGCAATGATCTTTGATGCTATTCATATATGTATACGTTATATCAGGAAAGCTATCTAATACTTGACAAGTTCCGTATATCATGGGCGCATGCTCATAAATGCTACAAAAAATTGGGCCTATCACATTTTCAAATGGGTGTGTGAGTGCCATTCTCTCTCTCTCTCTCTCTCTCTCTCTCTCTCTCTCTCTCTCTCTCTCTCTCTCTCACACACACACACACGCACACACACACACAGACAGTAACCAGTCATTATTATGTCTTCCTTTGTTTGAAGTTTTTGATCAGATGTGTATTGAATGCGCATCAAAAACAAAATGCATGGTGCACTTTTTTCTCGTGAATCTTTTTACCTCAAAAGGATATAATTGAACCAACCGCTATGAATATTGAAAAGATACTCCCACGAAATAGTATGTTTGTGTCGTGCTATAGGTGTCTAACCATGAATGACAAAAGCTGTCTCCGAGTTATACACACCTAGCACTTCGTCTAGGATTCTGTAATTATTTACCCCTGGCTTGGATTGGATTGATCAGCCGTCTATTGCAGTATCAAATGAACTACGATTGACTAACATTTGGTAGTAGATAGATGGAGCTTGCCAATTCGTCAAATATCGTGCCTAGGTAAATTTATTGCGTTTTGAATTTTCGCGAAATTTTTATTTAGGAAAGTATGCGTATTCAATTTCAATGGCTATGAAGTAAATTGAATTGAAGGCATAGCTTCTGATGATTATGCGTACATTTAAATGTACAGAAATCAAAGTTTTCGCTACTTTACTCATTCTGCTCATTGCAATTCTCCTGATTATCATTACATATCATCCAAAGATTACTGTAACTTGTAACCCCCTATATATCGATATAAAATTGGATTTCTCACTTTCCCGCAGTGTGCCACCGAATCTGCGGGATTACGTATACAAATATGGAATACAGAACGCCGGGACAGAAGCGGACTGGAACAAGATGTGGGATAAATACATGGTGGAAACGGTACCCCAAGAAAGAATCAAACTTCTGTACGGGCTGGCTAACGCAAAGCAAATCTGGTTACTGAACAGGTCAGAAATCTAATGTAAAAGAAGATAAATACTACTCCACGTTTCTTTTCATTAATTTGTGTCCGTCAAAGTTTGACTATTCTCTTTCTTTGAGTACGAAATGTGGAGTTTAAAGTACACTTTCTGTATGTAGCAGAGAGTTTCACTTTCGCGATCTTAAACTACAATTAATAATAATAATAATAATAATAATAATAATAATAATAATAATAATAATCTGAATTGTGTATCATAAATGGCTTTATCTAACGGACATTTTATATATATTTTTTTTTACTTGGAGTGATGACCACAAGTTTGACATTTTACTACCCACAGATATCTTGAATACACCAAAGACGAAACCAAAGTGAGATCTCAGGACTTTTTCAGCGTTATCACCTATATAGCTTCTAATCCTATAGGAAGGAGTCTGGCTTGGGACTGGGTCAGACATAACTGGGAATATCTGGTTAACAGGTGAGAAGTCCTTATTAACCATTTGAAGAAAAAATTTTGCCTGAAAGAGTATATAGCAAAATACTGTGATTACTTTTCCCGCGACAACGTTGGGGTGCTGTCGACATACGCTGCAAAATTTTTTCTAAAAATAAATAGTGAAAAACAAAGAGACTATTGGAAAATACGAAATTACCTAGGAAAGGGGGGCGGAGGATAAAAATGTTAAACTGAAAGAATTTTATGAAATTTTAAAAGAAAAGAATACTGAATATTGACAACGTAAACGCAAAAGATCATTCTAAAGATGATATAAATATTGCAATAGCTGGCAATGGTGAAATGCTTAATTCTGCAATTACTGAGTCAGAAATTATTAATTGTATGAAAAGTGTTAAGAATAACAAAACTTCGCCGTACGATAATGTATTAAACGAACATATCAAGAATATTTCTGATATGCTGGTGTTTTTGTATGTCTCTTTTTCAATATAATATTTGACACTGGTCTGAGACGCATGGCTTGAAGGAATAATTAGACCAATATATAAAGGGAAAGGGGACTCAAGCTTATCTGATATTTATAGAACTATCATGATTTTAAGCTGTTTTAGTCAACTTTTTATATCTGTACATGGAAAATGACTTCAGAAGTTTTAAGATTTTCGCGAGGTTCTTAAAGAAAACAAAACTGAATTCATGTCCGGCTGTCCAACTACAGATCATGTATTTTGTCTTCAATCTCTTACAGAAATTTAAAAAACTTGCAAGATGAAACTACTGTGTGCCTTTATTAACTTTAGTAGTGCTTTTGACATTGCTTGGACGACATGGCTCTGGATTAAACTATTAAATAACAATGTCGATAGAAAAATCTTTAGAATAATATATAGTATGTATGAGAAAATCAACCCTTGGGTCAGTTTTGCGGGAGAGCAATCCGCTTTCTTTTAATGTAGTAAGGATGTGAGGCAAGGTGACAATATGTCGCCAATCTTATTCATCGTGTATCTCAATGATTTAGAAAACTATCTATTAGAAAATCAGAGCACTGGTGTACAGATATAATCTTCTGAGCACTCCCTTCTTTTTCCTTCGAATGTTTATATTATTTTACGCCGATGATACTGTCATTTTTGGTACTGACGAAAAATCTTCCCAACAAAATTAAAATTTGTTTTACGAATATTCAAAGCTGTGGAGACTGAGTATCAATTTCACAAAGACAAAGATTTTGATTTTTGGTACACAGAAAGATGATAAATACAGATTTACACTTGGTGAGAATTTAATAGACATTTGTGCTGAATTTTAAATATTTAGGTGTTCTTTTGTCTTTAAAATCGAAGTTCCTTAAATCAATTTAATAGTGTTGACCAAGCTGGAAAACCATTGCATCTACTTTACAGAACAAATAGACACTTCAATCTTCCCATAGACCTGCAGTTGCATCTTTTCGATCACACTATACTACCCATTTAACTTTATTGGTTTTAAGGTTGGGGATTTGCAAATGTCATAATTATTGAAAACTTGCATAACGAATTTTTAACAAACATTTCAAAATTAAGGAAAATTACTGCCATTTACATGCTTTATTCAGAACTAGGAAGTAAACCTATCGATAAAATTATCAGTCAGATCCCGAATGATAGGATTTTGTATCTCTATCATCAATGGTAAATGGGCTAAACTATCCAGACTTCTTTGCCAAATACTTTTTTACGAGACCATTGCTAACGCTAATACCTATAAATGGATGAGTAGCATAAGGAAGACTTTGATAACTGTTGGGAGACCAGACGTCCTATATTATAAATTTATCAATAATCCTAAAGAGACAAAACGCATGATAACAGAAACTTTAAAAGACCTTTATCTACAGGAATGCAATCTTCGACAACTCTATCCTCTAAGGGAAATTTTTACCATTGTTTAAAACAAGATTTGAATTGGGAAGACTATTTATTACAGTTACCAAGAAATCTGTATTTGCCTTTGACAAAGGTTAATAGTTCCAATCATAGACACCCTATTCAAACTGGTCACTGGGACACTACAAATTTTGAGGAAAGAATATGCAATCATTGTGATAAAAATGACATTGGCGACGAATTTCATTATTTATTTATTTATTGGTCCAAAATTTTGCAAAGAAAGAAGTAAGTTTCTAAAACCGTTTTATAACCGCAAACTCTGTATTGCAACATTACAAAACTTATTTGCCACCAATAATTGCAACATTCTCCAAAATCTTGCCAAATGTGTTATTCTAATAATGAATACAATATTATAAACTGTGTTCTATTTATTGAACTGGAAATTTCTCATACTTCATAATGATATACTATTTGTTCTCTTTTTTAACTTTTGTACACTCCAGAATTGTTATCGATTCAATTACTCTCCTGTATCATTATGCATTTTATCCAATAATGTTATATTTATATCTTAATGTCCTCCCATTTTATCCGAATTTTTTATACTCCTACTCTGATTGTAAACGTTGACCAGTGATGTCGTGCGTTTCACCAGAGGTTTGTAATGTCACTTACAAAATTGTAGCAGTTGTGGGGTATTCTCACATGCCACTTGTGTATGGCCTGAGATTCACTTTCATTAATAAATGTTGGGGGGGGGCGGGGCTCTGTTCTGTTCTGTTTTAACGGTACACCAACAAATGAGTGTCTCTATCTTGCCAAGGCAATATGAGTAAAGTACCTTGCCCAGGGATGCAATTGGCGACCGACCCAGCCTTTTCTGTGCAGGATTTGAACAATGTGGTCACGAGACTGGCGCGTTAACCACTGGGCAACTGCGGCTTTTTTTAAGGTTTTCAACACCATACATCACGCTCTTCATATAAAAAACATAATGTTTCCTGGAATGGTTATTTGAAAGTCTCATTAATGCAATTTTCAATGCTCTCTCTCTCTCTCTCTCTCTCTCTCTCTCTCTCTCTCTCTCTCAATAGCCTATTTAAGGGTACCATTGTACCATTTTCCCATCTCCCCTTCCAGCTAGGGGAAAATGGTAGGGTTGAATATTTGGAGAAATTTATATTGCTGGCTTTTCAATATTTTTTTTCCGTGTGATATCAAGCTAGAGAAAATACTTGTCCTCGATCTTTTACTTGCTATATATACATCCTTTTATTTCAGATTTTCTTTGTCCTCTCGATCACTGGGCCGCTTAATTCCCAGCATCGTCTCCAATTTCAATACAGACTTTAAACTACAAGAGGTGAGTCAGATAATAGTACCAAGGTATTTCATTTTTAGTCCTTTAAAGCACAACATATTGGTCTTGTTGTATTTATCGCCTGAAGAAGGAACTGGGTCTTACCTGTCCATTTTTGTCTGTCACTGTATGTCGTAAATGTACTGTGGGATTTCTAGATTGGTTCTCTTGTTTCAGAAAGCTTTGAATATGAACGAAACTTCTGAAACAGGAAAATGGTCCAAAATACACATACGTCATCTGAATTAATAAGAAACCGACCATTTAATTTTCGATAAAAGGGAGGCTGTTTTTTTGTTTATTTTTTTTTTTTTTATTCCGGCCCCCAAATAGCTTGAAAAAATATTCGTGCTCTTGAAATTTAAAGAAAAAAGAACTTATTATATGAAAAATATTTATCTTGAGGATAAAAAAAATAAATATTCTAGTTAAAAATAAAATCCCATGCCCTCCACCCCACCCCACCCCACCCCGATAATTAGATGTTCTGTCCTTAAAGAGTGAATGACTTCAACTGAATCCTTTCTTAATATTCGATTGCGATGTGTCGACTAATGAGTACGTATTTTAATATGTGTTTGTATTGGGAGTCAATATTTATTTCTAAAATTAATTTCATTCAAAGGTAGAACACAAAACCCCAGTGTATAGAAATGAAAGTGCATGTTTGTGAACCTTCGTTAACAACCCTACCACCAGGAATCAGCAAAATAACTATGGTATACTCAGAATGGTATATCCTTTAGGGGGCGCTCGACAGATATGTCGTGCTTCTGAGAGAGTGAGAGGTGTAAGATGCATTTTCAACATGCACAATGGAGAGAATGTTGGCATACCTCTATGCTACTTTCATGTACTTTGGCTGAAATATCTTTCCGTAATGTACTTGTGGAAATTGGACATGATCGAAGTACACAGTAGACAAAAATGGCCACTCCAAAGTACTCAAAAAATCAGCCTGAATTAGTCAAAAGTATATTATTTTAAGCAGTTATTAAAATAGCGAAACGAATTTTGCCAGAGTAGGCAATACCAGCACCTGAAAGTACAATGAATGAATTACAAAATATATAAAAAGCCAAAAAAAGTTATCGGCTCTTTTTTTAAAATTTACCTTTGAAGTCCAGGAAGGGAAAATGACCAAGCGAAGCTAGCAGTTTTTTGAGAGATGCACATCTGAAGTAAGACCAAGCTGTATACTCTATAACCCATATTGCACCCATCAATCATACACCAAAAAAAAGGGAATTAAAAGTTCTTTTAACAATATGTAAGATATACAAGGTCTTTATTAAATAGCCATGACAACCAGTGCGGAAAATCTGGGTAATTATTTTTCTTTAAAAATCTAACCCTATGCTAAAAACGAAACTGAGGAGAGCCACCTTAACTGCTTCCCCGAATGTATTACGTAGACCTAAAAAGGAAAAAAACGATAGATAGCTGTAACTAAATGGTTGTAATATGACTTCATTATACAAATAATGCTTACCAAATAAATACCAGATAGTTTCTTCTCTAGTTTTTAGTCTTGGGCGAGGATGAGATATCAATCGAGCCGCTTCACATGACATGCAGTAAAACATTCTTTCACAAACAAAGTCTGTAGAATGGGAAAAATGTCCTCCATGGTAAACATTTTAAAGCTCTTTTTTTTTATTTCATACCTAACTCTAAACAAATTATTAAACTTCCCATTTCAGGTGAATGAATTCTTTACCAAATACCCCGAAGCAGGATCCGGAGCGCGTGGCAGAGAACAAGCGTTAGAGAGTATCCAGGGAAACATCCGCTGGATGAACAACTACAAAAACGTCATCACAGGATGGCTGCAAGCGAACTCTCAGTAACTTTTCCTGCCATTTCCAGTTCACATTAGACTGTAAATAGTAGATCAAATAAGAAAATCTAAAATCAGAGTTTTATATATATATATATACATATATATATATATATATATATATATATATATATATATATATATATATATATATATATATATAGTTTTTATAGTTGCTGTCGATATGCATCTCTTGTTAAATGGGATATTACTGAACTGTCGAAGAGATTGGACATGGGAACAAATCCATTGCGATTTGTAAAGGAAACATAAAAAAGGAAAACAATTTCATGGCAAATTTTTTTTAACTAGGATTTCCTTGATCTTTCAGTCACATTATCAATTGTTTACTTTTCTGTATATAAGTGTGATAGTAAGTTGCCAATAAGCCGCCTTGATCTTGACCCTAATGGCTGCCCCGAATTGATTGCACACTCATTATGTAAAAGTGAAATACAGATTGTTGGTAATGTCGTTCGTCCAGAGTCATCAAACCAAAGTGAAAGCACAACAGTCTTCAAAGTATATTCGTTGTGCCATCTTTCATTTCTTATGAAATAGGAGGAAATATATTATATTCACTTAGAATTCGTATCCAGAATCATATACCATAGAATATATATCAAACTCCAGATGATTATATCATATTTATGTATATTTTCTAGTTTGAAGTCTTTTAAATTAATTATTTCATGTATTTACATTGCCGTGTGAAACGTTGTTTTAATAATAAAATAAAAAGTCGCTTGTACTAATTTTTATATTTTACACCCCATTTCTGTAAACTCCGTCTTTATGTGTGTTGAGGTCTGGAATGATCATGATGTCACTTCCGCTCCAATCAAATTCAATTCAATAGTTTATTCTCATAAGATTATACATGCTCGTAGAGATGCTATTTAATGAAATGTCATCGTTTACTTGACTATCTATAATGAAGTAATATTAAACCCAATAATATCGGTGACTGTATTATTGCTGTGTCTATAATAAGTAATATTAAACTCAATAATATCGGTGACTATTGCTGTGTCTATAATAAGAAATATTAAACCCAATAATATCGGTGACTGTACTATTGCTGTGTCTATAATAAGTAATATTAAACTCAATAATATCGGTGACTATTGCTGTGTCTATAATAAGTAATATTAAACCCAATTATATCGGTGACTATTGCTGTGTCTATAAAAAGTAATATTAAACCCAATTATATCGGTGACTATTGCTGTGTCTATAATAAGTAATATTAAACCCAATAATATCGGTGACTATTGCATGTTAGAAATAGCATTCAGGTACCTAATTCCAACTTGTACTTTGCGAATTATCTAAAAGTTACCGTTAGAAATTATTGATATGTGTTTAAAAATGACATCACGAACCACGGAGATAAGGCAAATGGAACTCGAAATATGCTATTCCTGTAAATAGCCAGAACCATAAAAGATCAATCCATTTGTGGAATTGACTGCAAACTTGAACCATTCGGTGACTACTGCATCTAACTTCGCGTGGTCGGGAGACCGCCAATAACTATCAACCGCCATGTTTGAAAAAAGGTACATAAATTTAGTACATTTTTTACCCATCATGTGAAGCTACCAACCAATCACTGCAGTTCAAAGGGGAGTTTTCAAACTAGCCGTTATGGGAATGACGTCACTGTTATGAGAACTACGTTACATGCTAACCAATCACTACAAGGAGAGTTTAATGAATCTATGTTGGGGTTTGCACCGAGACACCAGAGAAATATGAACTAGTGTAAATTATTATGATATATCAAGTGAGATCTATGTTATGCAAGGGTTTGGTAAAGATCTATACAACTGATTATTACGCTCAAAACGAGGCTTACAGGAATTTGAGTAAAGTTGCTAAATGTCGATATGGATACACCTCCTAGTTACTGTTAGTTACCACAGATGTAGACCCAAAAAATGCATGAATTCTATATTTCTATTTATGTTATGGACTAGGCATATAAATTCTGTGAAAAAGAAAAAAAAATTGCTTTTGCACGAAAACCTTGCAAATTGTCAAACTGAAACACTCGCAGCTACTAGAAAGCTGCACGCTTCTCACGCATCAGCGCCAGTATATTATATTACCTCTCAAGACATCGTATGTGCACCAACAGTATCGATGGACTTTTTTGATCTAAATGGTGCATATTATTTTTTTTACCAAAGAAAAAGAATAAAGACATCAGCGATACCTATCGGTAACAATCAGTTGCATTGACCTTTACAAGCACTCGCGTGGCTTAGATCTATCGGAGCCCCACGAGAAGTCTGGTTGAATGAAACTAGTGTGTTTTAAGGTTTTCACATGCTCAATAGGTACAAGACTGAACTGTGTTCTGTACTGGTTGCTTCCCTTACCGTTCAGTGAACGAAACTTAAGAAAGCAACTAAGGGAACTAATTCTGTATTGACATTATGTAAGTGGGGGTTCTACTTTATTAATGCTTGATGTTCAAATATTTGAATGGATGGAGCAGGTTTTTCAAACACATAAATTCTTGCGATGTTAAAATAATGTATGATTTGAATTATGAATGGTAAATATTACACTGCCGATTTTATGCTCTAAAACTTTGCATCTTTACTTAATAAACTGTATAAAATACAACATTTGGCTACTTTTTGTACAAATATGCATATCATGGTTTAGATTAATAGGTATTTATGAAATGCATTTAGAAACAGTATTTATTGATTTTCATATGAACCTATAATGTATTAGTAGTTTTTAATTGAAATTTTGCATTTCTTCATAACATATAAGATAATTTAATAAACTGCATGGATACATGTACTTTGTTTCACTTTTATATAGTGATATGTGTGCTTTATTAGTTGTGGTACTCAAATACTGTCAAGAAACATTTATATATTTAGCATGGAAATACATTAATGAAATCCGACGAGAAGTAATCTTTTATATTATACCGCCGTAATCTGAACAGGTGATATCTTCCATGGAAAAATATTTGTGCCACTATGGCTTGTTAAAATGCAATAATTTTGAACATTATCATTGACAACTGTGTGTCTGCTCAGTACCACGAACTATTGAAGTACAGAGAGTCGTGTTTTATTGAAAACGTGGGATTCTATGAGCCAAAACAAGTTATATTTGCGGTTGAACGGGGTTTTTTTCCGTAGTCAGCAAAGAAGTTGTTTCTTGTTTATGTAGTGGCACCTTCTTCTGTTAGGGTCACTTTTAAAAAAAGACACATCCATGGCTTCTAGTTCTTCAGCTCTTTCGTCTGTTTCATTTATATTGCACAATTTAAAAAAATGAATAGATCTCTAAACTTATGGTTCCACTGTATAGGAATATTAGGATTAGATACACATCTGCAAATGAACCTTTTGGCAAAATCAACCAACTAACAAGCTAGCAAAGCAACAGAGAAGCCAATAAAGACGTCATGAAACGTAAATGCTGGCCTCGATAAGAAGTTTCGTCTTGTCCAGGAGTAAACTAATCGTCATATACGCTTTAATTTCAATATTTGCCATTCAGTTTCTTTTTCTCAAAAATATTTGTTAGTATATAGTGTCTGCCTTTGAGATCAAGTGGTGTGCGTGTGTCTGTGTCTTTGCATCAAATGTGATTTTGCAGGGGACGAGCAATAGCTAAATTGTGACAACTTCAGTTCAACCTTAGTTACTATTATTTAGACAATAAGCTAAGGTCAAACACGCACACACACACACACACCACTTGATCTCAAAGGCAGACACTATATACTAACAAATATTTTTGAGAAAAAGAAACTGAATGGCAAATATTGAAATTAAAGCGTGACAGAGAATATTTTACCATCAGCCATTACCTTATTGAAGATGGAAGGTACTAGTTATATTCCACAACATTATGAAAACCATTCCAGATTTTGAAAAATTCACAAAACCGTACAGATATTCACCAAAGAAATAAGAAAAACTAAAAACAACTCAGTCGTTCCTCCTATCAAGTCTCCGTATTGAGATTATCTGAAACATTAATTTGCTCCGTGGTTCCTGATGTCATATAACGATGACACATATCACAAATAATAGTTCATTTTAGAAATTGTAGCCATTATGATAAGTTGTCATTTCTCTATTGAAAGTTAAATATACTCTGACAGATATTTTTTTAATATACTTTCTGACGTTTAATATGCGGATCCAACCCCCAATAATAATCTTCAAAACCGAACGGTTTTGGATGCAAGCCTTTTGTTCAATCGTGCTATTTATGAAAGCAATTTACACAGAACTACAGAGCAAACTTTCAGGTTTCCCACTATAAGTCCATAACGTAGAGACATTTCATGTATATAGCTTCAGTGTCTTTAAAAACGCAGTTACAATTCAACCGTTCCTTGGTACTCTGTATCCTTGTTCTAGCTGTCACTCCGACATCTAGTTGTCGGGAGACCCGGTAAAATATAATGTTACACTAGTGGGACATCCGTGCTCCATAAAGACATTTCCAGTTTTTTGTTTTTATTTAAACCACCCCCTCCATTTTTAACAAAAGTGTGCAATTTGTGAGCTTATCTTCAACTTACAGATTTTTTATTTTTTATTTTTTTTTTTTTTGGGGGGGGGGGGAAGATGAAGAGATGAAGAGAACGGTTTGAAAAATGTGATAAATTCCATTCCTGTGTTTGAATGGTCTAAATGAGACGCTTTGCATCTTTTCGAACCAAGGCTCAATTTTGGGTGTACAAAGATCAAATGTCACCTATCCAAGGCTGGTGGTTTCCTCTGGGTTTTCCCGTTTCCTCAAACTCCACCTACAAGACCACCCTACGCTAACATCTGAGTTGTCAATAGTATACAGGTTGGTAACACAGGAAAAAATAATTTCCAGCGCATAAGTGAGTGAGAAAAAGAAATTAACAGTAAGATCGGCTTTTCTGCTCGCTTTCCATCTAACTCCCGTGCATGCTCTCTCTCTCTCTCTCTCTCTCTCTCTCTCTCTCTCTCTCTCTCTCTCTCTCTCTCTCTCTCATATCATGCCATTCAACCGGATAAGGGAAAAAGGAGAAAGAAAAAGTTATTCAGATATTTAATTAACATCAACATAGATCGAATTTTTTTAAAAAAAAGATAAATGGATATGCATATATAATAAGATACTGTAGCACAGTCTGGCCATTCTACGTCATGAGCATGCGGAAATACTTCGGTCTTGTGTCAGCAAAACGCAACAAATGCTCGAAGTGTTTGAAGAAATCAGAGTCGCACAGACAAGAAAACCAGCCTAGAAAATAGATTCTTCTTCAATGTCATATATTTTGTCAAACATTGCTTATAGAATATTTCAGGCAAAAACTTGTTTCAATCGAATCGAACTGAAAAACACGTTTTCACAAAAGATTGCTTATGGCAATAGTACAGACAAAAACTGGTTTCAAATCGAACTTAAAAACACGTTCGATTCAATGTAAGCTTATGCCTATAATTCTGCTATGACCATTGTTTTGTGAAGATGATGTTGAGCACCATTGACACTGAAGTAGCAGGAATTTATCTCAGCTGGTTTTCTTCACCAAGCAACTGACTTTTTCAAACACTTTGACTAGTCGTTTCAATCTGTTGAGATTTGTAGCTAATGCAGAAAGTCCGAAGTGATCCAAATTGCCGTGATGTCGGCTGGTGAGAATTCAAACGGGTGAATAAATCTTCGAGAAACAATGTACGTAAGACACTATAGCGTTATATCAGATCAGTGATATTCTCTTTTTGATTTTCTTGTATAAAGCCAAGATATCCAAATCTCGGGAAATCTTCTGAGGACCGCAGTTCTGGTGCGATTTGGTGAGCCGGACATAAGACTCTGACTTGGAGTATTCCTGCGCAAATCTTGCAAAATCAGTCGTATCACGTCGTGCACGAGATCGACGCTTTCGTGTACATACGGGAGTGGGAGGGGGTGTTCGAGGGTAAATGGCTCGAGCCTTTTGCGCTATAATTATTTCTCTCTCGTCGAGTGAGGTTTCTGACATTTTCTGTTCTTTTCCATTAATCCTATGCATTTGAGCAGGACTACTTTTATGTTTTTCATTTATAGATATCTGTCTCTCGTGTTGACCAGGTTTAAGTTTTCTGACAATACTCTGTAAAGCTGTGTCTTTAGTTTTATTATATGGACGTACGCGTAGGATTTGAGGCCTATTAATGAAATCCCCTTGATCCACCTCCACACTCCCGTTGTTCTTGTACGTCTTCTCCTGTTTCCGGATCTCTTCTGGCGTTTGGAAATACTTTTGGTCAACCACTCTTTCCAGTCTGCTCTGTGTTTGAATGGATCCCACTAGTTTCGGTTTCATCCCTCTCGTAGAGAATTGTGTGAAGAACTGTAGCACGCTGCTGATATAATTAGTATTAGACTTCAGGTGTGGATTTTCATGCTTAAATTTATATTTCTTTTCATGCCGCTCATGCCTCTTTAAAGGTTGCTGTCTGGTGACAGACACGCCTGTACCCACAACACCGTGGATGGGAAACGCGTACCTGCATATAGAAGGAAAAGTCACGATATATGCTCTTTGGGAATCTACGTTTCTTTAACATTTTATAGACTTTCTTAAAAATAATAATGCATATTGCCCAATTCCGATCAACTACAAATTATACGATTGTATTCAAACTCGTGTTTTGACTGTACCTTTTGAACATTGTTAACTGAAATAACAATGCGACCAAAACAATGTACTGTATAACTAAATTTCCCGACTCTGCTGTACCGCATTCTTCATCTCATGTCTATAGTAATTTATATGACTCAGTGTCATACTAAAGTTATTTAATCACGTCGTGCCTTTTAATGTTCCATGGAAAATATCTCTGGGATACTAGAAACACGTTTTTATGTATGAATGGCACCAACCCCCTTCCTGTAATTTGAACGATTTATCACATTTACAGAGTATAATAGTGACCAAATAAAATATCAACCTTTCTACGTACATATATATTTTTTTAGTACATCTAACTTCCTATATAGACCTATCTGATTCTATACCTAGTATATCTAACTACCTATATAGACCTAGTATACCTAACTATTTATCAAAACCTAACTACTTGTCTATACCTAGTATACCTAACTATATATACCTAGTATGCCTAACTACCTATATATATATATATATATATATAGTATACCTAACTACATATCTACTACATATCTATACCTACTATACCTAACTACATATCTATACCTACTATACCTAACTAACTATCTATACCGACTATACCTAACTAACTATCTATACCTACTATACCTAACTAACTATCTATACCTACTATACCTAACTAACTATCTATACCGACTATACCTAACTAACTATCTATACCGACTATACCTAACTAACTATCTATACCGACTATACCTAACTAACTATCTATACCGACTATACCTAACTAACTATCTATACCGACTATACCTAACTAACTATCTATACCTACTATACCTAACTACATATCTATACCTACTATACCTAACTAACTATCTATACCGACTATACCTAACTACATATCTATACCGACTATACCTAACTAACTATCTATACCAACTATACCTAACTAACTATCTATACCAACTATACCTAACTAACTATCTATACCGACTATACCTAACTAACTATCTATACCGACTATACCTAACTAACTATCTATACCAACTATACCTAACTAACTATCTATACCAACTATACCTAACTAACTATCTATACCTACTATACCTAACTAACTATCTATACCGACTATACCTAACTAACTATCTATACCTACTATACCTAACTAACTATCTATACCAACTATACCTAACTAACTATCTATACCAACTATACCTAACTAACTATCTATACCAACTATACCTAACTAACTATCTATACCAACTATACCTAACTAACTATCTATACCGACTATACCTAACTAACTATCTATACCAACTATACCTAACTAACTATCTATACCGACTATACCTAACTAACTATCTATACCTACTATACCTAACTAACTATCTATACCTATTATACCTAACTATCTTCTCTTGATACATACCCGCTTTATATCGTATAGCAGCAATGTAATAGCAGTAAAGATATTTGAAACATCCAAAAATGACTTTGACACACTTGTTTAAGCGTCATTAACAACACAAATTCCTTTTTATCTTTAGATCTAGTTATATCAATATTCATCTATATATATATATTTATCTATCTATCTGTCGTGTTACGTTCTCTCCGTCTTTCTGTCTGTCTGTCTTTCTTTGGTCCTGTCTTTCTGTCTGTGTCTGTCTGTCTGTTTAATTTTCTGTCGTTGAGTTATTGTAGTAAAACTAAATGTTTTGCCAAAATATATTCAGATCCAACTGAAAACTGACCGCTTATATGGATTTACCTAACTTTGCGGATTTATGTGATCTGCTGAAATAAAAAAACGATAATTAGAACCAAAGCTTTTTCTGTCGTTTTTTTATTTTGTTTTTTGTTTTTGTTTTTTTGTTTGTTTGTTTGTTTGTTTGCTGTTTGCTTTATTTTTTATTTTGGTGAGAATATAGAAAGATATATAGATCTATAGATATTGATAGTTATAGAATATGGTATCTCACCTTTCATACCCGTCATACAGGATGCGGAAGCTCCTCAAATCATGTTTATGGTCTTGTGGATCTTGTAGCAAGAATTCGGTCCACCGAGGTCGGACTTTAAGCTCTCTACGTTCTACAATATATATATATATATATATATATATATATATATATATATATATATATATATATATATATATATATATATATACACACACACACACACACTTCTATTTCACTACTGGACTAGCACTTGTACATGTACCATGTCCAACAACTCCAGCGACATTGGATATTAAAGGATTTTTAGAATTTTGATACTTCACCATTTGGTAATAACTTAGTGTATATGAGTGATTGTAATTCACGCTAATTTAAGTTTTCTTCTGAGTCTTGAGTAAATGTGACAAGAGGAAATTATTACAATCCTAATGGTTTCAAGACAGAAACTTTACTCAGAAGTTACAGTATTGATTCAGATTTGAATGTGATAATACGTGCTTTGTCTGATCACGAGATTTATTTCTCACGGATATGGAGGAAGTTTAGTTGCCCTTTTGGGATGGATAATGTTTCAGAGTGTAAGGAGTCTTCTTCTTGTCCAGCGGACTAAGATGGATTGACACTGGAGTCATTCTAACATATGAGTTACACTTGCACTTCTCAGAAAATTACCAAAAGTAAAACAAGCATCTCTTATCTGTACTTTGTTAATTTCTTGTATCTGTAATTTTTTAGTGTAGATCTCAACTTGAAGATGAATATTTCAAATGTTGACGTATTATCGCAAGGTATGCCTTCTCCTTAACTTATTTTCCACAGTTGTGAGAGAACATCTGAATAGGTCTAAAGTTTTGTTCGCTTTGTTGGTTATATTTTGGATGTGTTATTTTAACGAGAGGTTATGCGTAAGCTCAACACCAAGATATGAACCGCTGGTAACTTCGGTCAAGTTCCTATCTCTTACCTGATATACAGAACGGTACCATTGTTTCATTCTTGTGACACGAAGAGCGTAGCGCATGCCGTTGTTGAATAGCATGACACATCGGTCCTGCCAGTAAATCTTTCTCAAATTCAGTGGAATCATCAGGAGTATTTAGAGTTCTGTATAAAAGGCAATCGTCTGCGAATCGGTGGATAGTGGAGGTAACGTTGTAAGCTAGATTATGTATGTAGATCAAAAAGAATAATGGGCCCAGAACTGTACCCTGTGGGACACTGCAAAAAAACCCTTTCAGTTTTGGATGTTTCTCCATCAAGGACGATCCTTTGGGTTCTTTTTGTATTGATTCAATTTGTTGTCTGGCTATAATTGCGATAGAATTAAAGTCCTTTAAAAATTGTCATATTAGCATATACATTTGTTTTCTCAAATCAAATTATTTGGCAACATCCTCAGATGTAGTAATTATTTTACTTAAATCTATGTTATAAATGCACTAAGATCTTGTTACGGTCAAGACGCTTGATAATTTGACATAAAATAATATGGTCCGTGCACTTCCACGGCATGCAAGTTAGCAAAACTGGTCTGTAATTAGAAGGTGTACTTTTATAACCGTTTTTGAAAATGGCAGTGACGTTGGCATGTTTCCAGGCTAAGAAAAATTCATATGTGATCATATGACTCTTTGAAAAGAAAAGATATTAAAGGAGCAAGTTCATTTGCAGCAGATTTCAGTACACGTTTTGGTATCTTATCTGGTCCATTAGCTTTCGAGACAACTAAATTTAAAAGAACTTTCTCTAAATCGTTAGCAGTAAACTGTATTTTGGGTATAGTGGAATATGAAAAATGTCCTTTATACGGTTGGCTACCATATATCTGCCTTGCGAAAAAGGAAACGTACTGGGCATTTCATATGTTGGCTTTGTCAACAGGGGTAGAGAGGGTTTCTCGATACGCGTTCAGTGTGGGTATACCGGATCAGGCAGACTTTTTGTTCTTTATGTAGGAATATAAGTTCTTGACATTGTCTTTCACACCATTATCAAGAATCATGGAAATATAATCACTATGAGTTCTTGTCAACTGATTTTCACTCTTTTTCTAAAGTTATGTATCTTTTCAAAAGTCTAATGTTTCTATCATGGCATTTGGTCTTCATCCACGCTCTTTTCTTGAGTCTGCATAAACGTTTCAATACAGGTATCATCCAAGATAGATTCCATCGAGCTAAGTTATTCTGTAGAACTAGCCAATATAGAATATCGTTCAAATTTATTTTAAAATCATTTCATTTAGGTTCTACTAATTTCTCAGATGAGTTGGATGTCAGGAAATTTGTGACATGCTTATGAACATCGGCGGTAACCATATTCAGGTTTCATTTACCAAATTCGTTTGGTTTTCTGTCGTCTGACCTTCAGTAATGTAATAATTGCACAGTGATCACTAATGCCAGAAATAGCCGAAGTTCCTTAAGAAAGGCTATTATTGATTGTAAAGACCAGGTCCAATATCGTATCTCTTCTTAGTGGATCTCGGTGACTTGTTGAAGATAATTTATCATTGTCAATGTCAATAATAGTATGATTAACACCCTGTCTGTATTGATTTTAATCAACGGTCATTTTTTCCCAGTTATATCCATTAAATTAAATTCACCTACCAATATTATGTCTGATAATACTGGTGTGTTGGTGATTGTTTGCAGTGATGCATTAAGTTCTTGTAAGGTGTCGCTGTTATCATACGATGCTAGACGATAGAATGACCAGTATGATCTTTATTTTCTTTGGAAATCTCATTTTTGCCCAGTACATTTCAAACTTTTTGTCTGAACCATGTTCTGATGTAAAACGGATGGATTCGTGCACTAATATGAATACACCTCCTCTTCCAGGTTGTCTATATTTCCTGATTATATTATATATCTTGATCTGGCTGAGAGAATGTCACTGTTGGAAATATTGCTGTCACTCTTTGTTTCACAGGCACATATCACGTCTGGTTTGCGTTCATAACTAATTGATTGTAGCTGAATTTGTTTTCTACACTCCAAATGCTACTGCAATTTCAACGGAGTTCTTTTAGACGTTTTTATATTGATTTTTATGCCATTGTTGTTCAATGGGGTCATTTCAGAATACTGATTCTTTTATGTTTCTTGTCTCAGTTAAATCTGACCGGTCATCATAGTGATTTGTATTACGTATAAATAACTTTTCTTCAAAAAAGGAATCTGAAACATTTGTCAGGATACAATTTAGGCACATCCATGTACACGACGGTTAGAATATCGTTCAGGGGTCAGTTCACGGCATTTAATGTGTATTCAGTAGTTGCAGGAGTCACACCATACTGCTCTGTGATTCTAGCAACAGCTCTGTAGCAAATGCCACTGGGGAACTTCACAGGGCCTGAGATTGATTGGATATCACCACTCACAAGAACCAGGCATTACAGGTCGGGGTATCTGGAGACTCTACGTCTGTTTGGAGATAAATTGACAACTAATTCTAAGCTAAACACATGCTTAATGTACGGATTGCTACACAGCAAAAATGAACAATCTAGTGGAGCATCTGCTTTATGGATTGATGTGAGTATTTCTCTTGGGTTAGACGTAAGACAAAACAAAAAAACAAGTAACAGGACGAAAAAGCCCGCGAAAGCAGAAAGCGTTCTCAGTGAAAAGAATGGGATAAAAATCACGATAAAAACGAGAAAAGGTTCAGAGTTTTTAAAGATGATTTGCTGATGTCACAAGAGGAAATACATAGACTTAAGAATGCACACGATTTAAAGATGAACAGCTTGAAAGTATATAGTTTTGTGGACTTTATGCTATATCATCGAAAAAGCAACTATAGGATACATATCAGATTATCGTTCATATTTTGTAAGTTTCGAGAACAAAACGATCCTTCCGTTTTGCATATAGTTCGTGAATAATGGTTACCAAATTTTACCGACATTAGTGAATTACAGTTTGTTTATTAGTTCATATGTAATAGTACAACTCGTCTGATTGTCATTCTTACTTAAATTAAACTTTTACCTTGTATATAGAGACTGTTGATGCCTATATGGTTACAGCCAACTAATTATTTTATGAGCTATGGAACCAGTCTATGTGTAGTGGTATATTAAATACCGTATTTAAAAGAATGAAGGTCACTGATTGGTTGAAAAAATTCACGTCATTTTACCGAAGAAGTCTGCACATGGGTAAATTGTACGCATTAGTAGGCTTAAAACTAAATCCAGTTTGACTTTATCACTGTCGCAGCACATGTACTACTAAATGTAAACGGGGAGATCTCACCAAACTGGATTTTTATAGTGGGCACCTACAAGGCAAATTTAAAGGAGTGTGCTTCAAGATTAACTTCCATTTTCTACGGCAGTCACTGTACACGCACATCTTCATATAAACATTTACCAGACATCGACCTTCAAACGGAGAAAGGCAAATGATACCGATTTTATGTAAGCACATTCAGAAAAAAAAGAATATTTTTTTATCAACTCTGAGCCTATGTAACAATTCCAGATTACCTCCCTTTGTCAGAGGCGTGTGGCAATTTGCGTTGAAATTCATTTAGCTTAAGATATGCACTACATATCCACATAGGACACCAAATACTTCCTTTTGGATATATTAAGAAATTATAGAGGGAAACTTTGATTTTTTTTGGAAAATGTTATCAAATTATCATGTCAGGAGGACCCTAAATTGAAATAAAAATTCTTCGATATCTTCAAAACGGTAATTGCGAGACAACGCTGCTTTTGCAAGAGGTTTGAAGGAAAAGTGCTGTTAACTATGAAAGTAAAATTTTAATTTAGGTCACAGGCAACTAATTATTTTATGAGCTAAAGAACCAGCGGTGGTACAGACAGTATATGCAAAGACAAACGGACAATGTAGGAATCCTATCGGGATACATATTGTATCGTCGTTCCTGTATCTCAATATGTATTTTATCGCCTGCTAACTGTATGTTACGTATCGTGGCATGTATTGTATCGCGACCAGACAGGCGATGTACAGGTCTCCTGACCATATTTACGGACATTTCCGAATTTTGCGGATTTTGTTTTGACACCAGAAATAAAAAGACGGATAATTCAAATAAATATATTTATTTCCAATAAGAATATGTCTTATACATATGGACAATTTTTGCAATTTAAAAGCTAATACTAAATTTTTGACAAATAAAACTGTATAAAGCAAGATGCACGCAGGCGAACTTAAAAAACAAGAAATCTTTTTTTTTTTAAAAAAAGAAAGCTTTTGTTCTACTTTTAAAAAACTGTTGAGAAATTACTTTCCTAGATCCTTTCAATACAAGTCAACACTCAAAAGTAGGTACCTTTTCCGTAATTGCCGACAATGTAATAGGTATATTACAGTTTGTGTGGTCAGCTTGCGAGGTACTACGAATTCAATTGCTTTTTTGTCAGTAACTAAAAGAACCTCATGGCATATAAAATAAACATATAAATCAATATGTATTGCTTTTGTTTTCAAACAACGTCAATAATCCATATTCGACAATAAAAAAACACTGATAATGTCAATGCCTTTCATTTGTTTCAACCACAAATTTGAGATGTATATTTTTATTCACTATCAGGTTTAAAATGTTCGTATATATGTTACGCGCCCAAGCGCCGGTTCAGTAAAACCCAGTGCCGTTTCCACACAAGATAAAGTTGCTGCACACTGCTGTTTCGCGACTTTTTACCAGGTCCTGAAACGGTACCGGGTCGTTTAAAATATAATATTTATATAAAAATGCAGTTTATCATGGTTTGCTGTACAATGCTATGTAAGTCAGAAGCTACTTAAATGTAGCACAGATAATATTTCAAGTATACATTAATATTTGTTGTACTTTTGGTAAAGTTATGAATATGATTGTCGAAATACTAATATTAATGGAGAGGTATGGAAATAGTACCATTTATCTACCTATCTATTTATCTACCTATATATTTATCTATCTGTGTTTATATGTCAATTTTTTTTCTTTTAAATAGCTACAAAAATGCACTTTCGATTGAGAAACAACTAGAAATATCAGAACCGGTAAATAAAGACTGAAACGGCTCGGTTACAAAAGGACCTGAGGCCTTTTAAGAACCAGGCAAGGTCGCGAAACGGCACTGTGCCGTTTCAGGACTATGTAATATAAGAAGAAAAAAACTGCTCGGTTGCGAAAAGGTCTAGGTGCATTTGAGAACCAGTTACGGTCACGAGATGTCACTGTGCCGCTTACAACAAGTTAGAGGTTGCGAAACGGTTTGATTCTGTTTCAGGAACAGGTATGGGTAGCAAAACGGCCCAGTACCATTTCAAAACGGAACCAAGCCGTTTCGAAAAGGCGCAGGTTGCGGAACGGCACCCAACATATACGCAAGGATTGATTTATAACATGTATATGTATTCTTCAAGTATTTGTGCATGAGAGAAAGGAATTTACCTTTGTGTGTCGAGGGTTTACTTTTACTTTCGCTACTTTCTCGCACAATCAACAGTCTTTGGTTTGGCCTGAAAATACAATAATATTGAAACTATATTTTTCTTAAAAGGAAAAATTCAAACACTTTATACGCGCAAAATATGGCTTCGCAACATTACGTGTAAAGCCTCAACCTCCAGAAAATATACCAAGCATATATATCACAATGTTGATTTAAAGATATATGAGTAAAAGCATAGGAAGATACAGTACAGAAAATCATTAGATCGTGTTTTGAAATCAAACACTTTACCTTTTTGTAAAGTATGCCATCATCAATTATAAATTCCCTTTTAGCTGTTTGAAACATGTTTGCCTTTGTTTTAAAACGCAAAACTAACATAAAACTATGAGGTTGCTAAGGCTAACGTCATATTAGAGACGTCACACTTTTATTATCAACGTCGCATAAGAACTATCGCATTATTTTGCCTTCCATTCGCCTGTATTTATTTTAATATCCACAATTTTTCTACCTATATAGATGGAAGAGCAATAATATTTAAACAATATTGGACAAATTTAAACACTGTAAACACTGATCAAACCTATTGTTATCGGTATAGACCCATCCTTGATGCAAGCTTCTGTGTGGAGAAAGACACATGTCCCGCGGCATTTGTTTGATCAACATGTGTTTTCAATTCCGCATCTAAAGAATCAGGTACTAATTTCGGTATGAGTGTTCTAAAGTCGTCTGTAAAAAGACTGAAATTCTATCAATAAAACATTGATCTCTATTTTCTTTCAGTTATAAATATGATAAGCACTCATTAGATTCTTTTTACTACTTTTCATTCTCAACCAATCATGGCTAGCCAAACCCATGTGTACTCCATTTTATCTTCATCCATTTCTAGACTGGTTCACATTCTTCCATATCGATAGTACCCTAAGTCCAGAAAGATATGTCTGCCTCTTTAGTTATCGTTTTTACTGATTCTCTCAATGCTTATATGTATCTACCTCAAACAAAGAATTTCAAATCTGGGACATTAGTTACATGAAAGTAAAGTACTACCTTTGCACCTATGAGAGAAGTCACACTACAGCTTGTGAGGCCTCAGGTTCGAATCTGTGCACGAGGTTTATTGATCGTTCTTCCGAGGTCATTGGTCGAATGTAAAGTGCTCCTTATTTATAACGATGTTAATGGGAGCAATAAACATTACCCTTTATGAGTGAAGGAGCCTTATACTGAAGGATGCTACAACAAGGTTGTGTCATATTAGTGCATAAAAAGTATGGCATTTAATGACGTGAAATCACATTATAGTTGGTTCACATTAGTCAATAACTAAAATTTAGTGAAATAGTTTAAACAGCAATTCAAAACAGAGACAACATTAACACAATTTTGTTTGATCCATTACTATTTCAACATTATGAATTAGCTGTATAGTGAGGGGCTTTATAGTGAGAGACAATAATAATAATAATAATAATAATAATAATATACTTTATATTTTTCTATGGACCGTTTTAAACATTTCTGTGATGAGTTTTGGGATACTTACTTAATTTTTAGTAGAAGACGGCATGATTAGACTATGAACTTCTGAGACTGGAGTAATCGTGTTCAGATAATCTGGTGCCAGGTTATTCTGAACTTTGTACCTTGTGTACTGATTCATTCTATTTTACCTTATCTTTAAAAGGTTACCATATGAGTTTTAATAATGAAGTTTCATTGGGTGCTGAATATTTTTCATCCAAATGAGTTCTGGATACATTCATTTGTAGGCGTTCAATGCATTTTAAAAGATAAGATGAACGATATCTCCAAATATATAAACAAAAATCAAAATGATGTAATATTTAACCCATGCAAAAAATAATTCTAAATTTTGGCTTGAAAAATGCTTAATTCTTTTCAAATTAAAAAACTTCAAGGAAATTTTTATGCATAAAAAGTTGATTTGTTTATTCCATGATCGAATGTCGTCAAGTGTGACTACTAACAGTTTGTCATGAGTGACACCGTCAAGGTTGTCATATCTGCAGTATACATGAGGATCCTTTTGCATTCTCCTTATCCATTGAGAAGTGCCAATTAGTAAAACCTTGTTTGTTTTGTTTCTTTGTTGTTTTTTTTCTTTGGGGGGGGGCTGTTTTTTCTGGGTGGGTTGGGGTGGGGTGGGGGTGGTAGAAGTTATGCACATAAGATTGCTGGTACACCAAGTTGAATTGTTTGACATGTCAGAATTTAGCTTACTCTCAGTTCTATAAATATGTGTAATTTCACCATCTGCATACATAAACATATCTGTATGGTATGATAACAAGCGATTATCAATCCATTGATAAACATGGATAAACGAAAAGGGGTCCTTGAGGAACTCCTATAGTAAAATGATATGGAGAACTTAAACTTCGCTCGAAACA
Source organism: Margaritifera margaritifera (assembly GCA_029931535.1). Lineage (NCBI taxonomy): Eukaryota > Metazoa > Mollusca > Bivalvia > Unionida > Margaritiferidae > Margaritifera > Margaritifera margaritifera. The sequence continues at coordinate 3,878,014 of JAQPZY010001607.1, forward strand.
TATGGTTTGAGATCTGCTGTTTAAGTGCGAGCTTAAAATAATATGTTAAATTTGAACATCCATAAATTCTTAATTTCTGTAGTAGAATACTTTGACTGACCAGGTCAAATACTTTTCCTAAATTCTGACAGTAATACACTAATAATATACCCTTTATCTATTTCAAAAATATCAAGAATTAGTAACGTTGTTTAAATCTGTTTGACAAGAGTGGAATTTTCTAAAACCTGATTGATTTTTGGACAACACATTTATGTGTTGATAAAAAGGAATACAAATAGATAAAGACATGTGATTCGAGTAGTTTTGACTGTATGGGAAGAACAGAAATTGGCCTACAATTATATGTCTCTTGTCCGTTTTTTGAAGAGAGGAGTGACTTTAGCAGATTTACATTGGTCATCTAATCAGAACCTTTTCATTGTCTTCAAAGACAACTAAATGCCCACCCTTGGACAAAATGATGGGGGGAAAAGTAGAAAAGCCTCGAGGTGTTCAAATTGGCTTTATTTGGACAGATGTATCTAATGTTGGGATTAAAGTTTCCAAACAAAATAATTTTTGTTTCTCTGGAAGAATTGTTAAACCTACCAATTTGGGAAAATAAAAATATTAAAGTTGCAGATTAAACGGTGCTTTACAAATCTTGGTATAATAAACGCTTTAAGCAAAACTGAATATTGTCAAAATTATTAATAATAATATTTAATATCTAAATCAAAACAAAAATGGGAATTGCTGTTCTTTTTTCTTAAATTTTAACCCAGGAGTAAGGAAACTAATTTAACCCAGGGGTAAGGAAACTAATTTAACCCAGGGGTAAGGAAACTAATTTACAGAAATGTATTCAAAAGCACTAGAGACTCTAAAATACAATGGTTCCAGTATAGAATACTTCACAGAATATTACCTGTAAAAGGCTATTTAAACAATATAGGTGTAATCCAACATAATCTACGTAGTTTCTGTAATGAAGAAGCAGCTACTAATCAGCATTTGTTTTGGGTATGCAATCATATTAATGAGTTCGGTCAATCCTTTCTGAATACGTAGAGTAATTAACTGGATTGCAAATTAAGTTCACAGTACAAACAAATCATTCTTGGTGACAAATCAAACAATTCGGAAGCACTATTCGGTACCATTTTATTTCTTAATATCAGATAATATACTGCAAGTAAAACAACAAATAAGTTGAATTTATATGGTCTGTTCGAAATTTTAAAAATGTACTATCTTTCTGAATATATAGCAAAGAAAAACAATATAGTTTCAAAATTCTACGAGAAATGTGGTATATTGAGTAGAATCTTTCCTTACGATAGAAGTTGCTGTCTCCATTATTCTTACCCAGACTTCACATTTTCGATAGAAACAAAAAATTGGTCTTACATCATTTCTTCCTGGTGTACTACCTTCCTATCCTTTTTTTTTTATTTTTTAGTTGCTGTATTCTTAAGATCTCAGACATAGTGGATGTAAATTACATGAACTGAGTTTTCTAATTGACGACCTAATAAATATAACTGATTCTCAATGTGTTTGTTTATGTAAACGGTGAGTCCAAGGCTCCCCAGTCTTGCCACCGTATATGTCTGGGGTTTAAAAAAAACGAATCTTACTCTTTCTTTTACCGACAATTCGATATATATATATATATATATATATATATATATATATATATATATATATATATATATATATATATATTTTTAATATATTAGTATTAAATTTTAAACATATACTGAAAATTTCTTGAAAAAAAAAGGATCAGATGTGTTAATTTATCGGGACTATCAGACCTTATTTAAAAATTGATTTCCAATATCGTCGTCATTATCATCATCAGCAGCAGCAGCAGCAAAAACATCAACAACAACAGCAAAACTGTCATAGGTGAGACTAGCCACAGCTATTTTGGATCATCTGTGAAGTATAAAGTTAAACGTCCATTTGAAATTAGGGGTTCATGTTTGACATGTTATTATCTGTAATAAGCTGTTTTGCTTTATATAGGCAAGAAAAATCTGTTGAAGAAAGTACAAATTTAGTATATGACATTTTGTGTGCAATAAGATGTACTTATCACCGTGAACGTTTAGTTTCTTCGCCTCAACCTGGGGAAACTATCCTTGTTCACATGAAATAGTCTATATTTGTAAACTTCGACGATAATAGTCCGTAGTTCGATGCACGGCATCACAGGCTAAAGTTGTAATAAATGTTTCCTAACACCTGCACCGCTGCTACAGTGCACAGTTTGTTCCAAAAGGAGTAGCAAATGCATTTAAATGTAGCTTACTGGAAAAGAAAGAATTCGCATTAGTGTACACATAATATGTGTCTTTGCAAAATGCTACTCTTCGATTTTGGGAAAACAAATAAAGTAAACTCAGGTACCAGACCTCCTTGTCATAAAACTTTACTCAACATTTCTAGTAATAAATGTTACTCTAGGCAATATCATAAATATTACTCCAAGCAATAACATGCCGAGGAAATTGGAGCTAAGTGCCTTTGCCAAGGACACACTAAGGTAGCCGACCCGGGTTGGCCTGAGAGGGTATCGAACCCGCGACTATTAGTCCGACGCTCTACCAACTGAGCTACCGCAGCTCCCCAGGACCAAGTAACTTCCATCGATTGGCTCAAAAGTGTAATCGACAATTGACAATTATATTAAATGATAAAAAGTAACAAAAATATTAATTTAGGTACTATACTTAAAATGGTTGCAAATTTCTTCAAAGCAAGATCTCGAGTATACATTTTTTAAAAAAATGACGCTTTGAAAATCTTTGGTCTTTAAATCCATTACAAACAATGACCGTGAAAGATATTTTGCAAAATCATTCCAGGCACAAATCTCAAACTTTGTGCTACACACCTCCCACCGTATCACGTTTTCGAAAATGGTACGCAAAACCCGGCTGTCCAACACACATATCGCGCATAAGCAAAGAACGTGCTAATTCCTACATCCCAACCATGTACGAAAGGATGTGAAATAATATGAAGATCAGTAGCATATACGACTATTTGTTAACTGAAAAAAAAAGAAATTACTTTTGTCTACCAGCGCGACTAAATGCTGACGATTACTTCCGTCTATCTGCGGCATGAAATACTGACGATTGAAATGTGCATATTGTCAGCGGTTAATCGTCTGTTAGAGTCAAAATATAAGGATCATACACGGAAATCATGCTAGGTACGCGCAATTCAAACATAAGCCTGAACTGAAAGGAAGATTTGAACAAGTGTGTTCAAAGGCATTCACGAGTATTCAAAACTTTTGCGAGCAAGATACGTTGAAAATTGATTTTCCTACATGGCCAATTTCCAAAAAATATTATTTTATCAAGAATGAGTCTTATAATAAGAAAAGGGCTATATTCAATCAACTCGTGAAGTTCCAGTGTTGGAGCATAACTAGTGTCATAAAATCCGATGCGTCATGCCAGTTAAAATCAAACACACCCGACTTCATAGAGTTTTCGAAATTTCTGGTTAAAAGGAAGATTGTACATCATCGTGCTTGTGGTTATTATGACAGTGTTAAAGGAGATACAGGGATAATTACATTTTAAATCATTTTCTTATAGGTAAATATCAGGAATGACATAAATCATACAATTATGAATATTTAGCGTTTTTGTATCTACGAAATTCAAATTCCGAACATTGAAGAAGATCCATAGAATTGTATTACAACCAGACAGGGTTCCTATTAGCAAAACTAAACATTTAAAAATTACACAAAAATTATTGAACCATCCACAAACAAGAGGAGTAGCAACACATTTCAATGTACAATGTACATTACAGTGTACAAGCTCAGTATCACGTGACGTGTGAACAAAAGTATGACGTCATGGATACAGTTGTGTTTATCAAAGCGATGATACAGTTGTAGAAGAAAAACGTGTTTCTCATTAATGCCAAACATAATATTCGGAACGAACGGTAAGTTTCAATATTTGAAGGGATTGCTGTGATCGTCAAGACAAAGACAAGATAAATCCATCTTTTTTTAAGCTTTTTATTCATTTATTAACTTTTTGATTATTTAATTAACCAACCCTGGAATTTGTATTAATTTTTATTTGATGATGATGGTGATTCTTGTTGTTGCTAGTAGTTGTAGTAGTAGTGGTAGTAGTATCGTATAAGCTATTATTAAGATTTTTGATTGAATATATCTGAGAGTTTTGCCAAGAGCGTTTATTGCGTGGCTACTATACAAATTGGATGGTTTAATTTATATGTCAATTATTTTAAAATATCTAAGTGTTCGGAAAAATCAATAAAAAAAGGACTAATCGGGTGACCCAAATTTTAGCAGAGACAGATAGATATAGTCCTCTCTCTCTCTCTCTCTCTCTCTCTCATTTGACTTACCTTATTAAGTATTTATTAACTATATCTTTCATCTTTGTGAATGTAGAATGCATATATTTATACATTGGTACACTTAATCATTTACATACAAAATGCATGCTTGCCACCAATAATAGTTGACTGACTAAAATCGCAGATTACGGCATACATCGGATATTATGTCATACATCGCAGATAAACTTGAGACTCTTTGCTTCATATATTTAGCAGATACTGCCTATCAGTTATTTACAATGCATGACAAGTATTTTTGAATAAAATATCATAATATAATTTGAAAGCCCATATTTTATATCAATCATAATAGAAAGAGGATGTTAGTTAAAAAGTGTTGGACATATTGTGATCGGTTTTGTATGTCCGTCCGTCTGTCAGTAACTCTATCTCCTTCTAAAAGTCTTGCTGAAAATTGACCAAGCTTGGTACATAGATTGTCCATGTGATAGCCATCTGCGAGATCTGTATGATTTTGATACCTCTCCACTGAGGTCCCTTAAAAGGGGGTCAAAGGTAAAGAATTTACAAACATTTTAATTACAGTGACATTGTTTTAATATTTTTTCACCGAACCTATTTAGCAGTAAGACACATACTATTATCAACAGATTGAGGTTACGACTCCTTGATCACGGTCCAGAAAGGGGAACGGGCGAAATAGAGGAGGGTTATATGCAGTAACAAAAATGGGTAGGGATTTGCCTTGGCAAATCATGGATGTATCTCTATTAATCAATTATGTAAATGATCTATTAACAATGTGAGAAATCTTCATTCAAAGGCAAAACATCAATGAACTCTTGGGAAATAGTCTAAATGTGCTGTTTAGAAGTTCTTGCTATAAAACAAAATCCAAGATTCGAAAACTTTAACCAAGCGATATCGGACCCTCATAGCCAGGATTTACCGGTATTTTTTCTAATGCTACTTCAATTATTTCCTTATGGTCGTCGTACAAGTGAATATAAACATTGCTTTCAATTCTAGAAACAACATGTCTATCGATGGTCCAAAGGAGCCTGGCACGTGCTGCAGCGGAGAAAATTCAGAAAAAAAACATGGGTGCCAGAAACAAAAACACAAACAAAAGAGGAAGAATAAGTCTCTTGTCACCACCAGTGACAGCACGTGCACAACGGCTTTACCAAGTGCTGAACAACTGACGAGAGATAAGCAGAAACTTCAGTTTGAGAGATGTATGTTGATACAGAGCGGACTGGATAGAGGAGTTGACTGGAAGTACTTCCGGAAGTTCAATGAAATCCGAATGAAAGAGCAGAATTTTGGATGCGAACATGGAAATTCCAAAGATAAATTCTCCTCTGAAACAGACGACAATAAAGAGTTTGATGACGGTAAAGGAGAATCAATCAACAATTCCTGCACACCTCCTAAAATTTTCACTCAAAAGGAAAGGACCTGTTTTCCAAACATTAAAGGAAATACTGAAACGATCAGCCATGCGGGACAAAAACGCATGAGCAAATTGAACAAATATGATCCAGCTAAATTGCCACGGATCGACTGCCAAGGCCTGAATGGCAGGAAAATCTCAATTTCTCAGCCAAAAGAAATCCCAGAGCCTCTTCCATCGATGTTCTCTCCGTCTTCGTCAAATAATAACCTCAGACGAAAACGGCGTTCTCGTTCATCGTGTGCGTCTAATGATCAAACCAGAAACTCTGTCGACTGCTCCACTCCGGAGTCAGACGGTCCCTGCACTCACAGATCGCATTATATGTGTAAGCTACAGGAGTAAACACTAAATATGGAATTTAAGCCAGATCGTGAATAAAATCTCACAACTGAAGTACTGTAATTCACTGTGCTTTTGGATGTGTCGGGTTCATATATGAGTTACCTTCACAAATGTAGATTTCATAGTTTCATTATATTTTTATTGTTACCTCAGAGAATTTATCATCAAGAATTCTAAAGCACATATTGTTTATATTTTCGTGTCATTCGCAATAATTTATCGATGCACAAATTACTGCTGCTTTTTTATATCGACAGACAGGTATTAGAACAATGAAGCATTTAATGAATACAAAATTTAAAAATAGCAAAATCACACAAAACTACATTTAGTTTAAACATATTTTATTGCCATAATAATGAAGCGATTGGGGTTGGGCAACAAGTTATACAACTTAGGTACAGCCCTTCTCCTACATAAAAGCGTTTAGCAAAATACGTGAGGCATAGGGAGGAGAGAGGGAGACGATGAACATGAGTAAACATAATGAATATGCATGATACAGATAATAACAATTATATAGATATTGTAATAGATCATTTACAACATATGAGGTAAATCAGGAAAATCAGGAAAATTGTCTGATTTCCCTAATAAAATCTTGAACCGCTCTAAACACTTCACAATTTTGGTCATACAATAGTTGAGATGAACCTTGAAGTTAGGAAGTCAATCGTCGCAGGCAAAAGTAGGTAATTAAGATTTAGAATGAAGATCATGCGTTGATCTCCATAACGGTTACACTCTAAAAAGTAATGAGATGCAGTTTCATGTACCTCTCCACAATTACATAATGATAATTGAATTACATGACTAATAAATAAGTCATTATTTCGAGTAATACAGTTATTTCTAATTCTTGCATGGAGGATAGAATATGTCCTCTCACGATATGTATAGTATAGGGGTGGTTCACATGTTTCGCGAGTTATAAGTTGTCTAAATTCAGAAAAGGATGGACCAAGTCTTACATTTTCAGGAAGACTGTTCCACAGATAAAGTCAAAATAATAAATGACTTTGATATCTCTGATATAAAATGTGGAATTTCCAAATCAAATCAATTTGTTAGAGTATAAGTTGTTAGATGGACAGTGAGAGGTGGTAATAGGTTATAAAGATAAAATGGGCGTTGGTTATCTATACTTTAATACAAGGTACATAATTTAGGGAATTTTGATCGTTCGCACAGTTTAGATCAACCATTTTCGCAATACAAGTTTTCAGTTGCGGTATTTGCGGTAAGTCTTGTAACAATTTGTGCTGCCTCTAATTCGACGTTCTCATATTTATCTGAGTCTTCTTCAGAACTACAGCGCAGACGACATTTGCATCCTCTAAACGTGGTCTTTTAAATGACAAGTGCAATATATTTGTTTTCTAAAGACTTCCAGGTTAATTTGAATTTGGATGCCCTGAGTGATCTTATCGTTTTGCATACAGAATTACATAGATCGTTTATATGTCATGACCATTTTCCGTCACTTCTATGAATTACACCCACGTGTTATGACATCGTGTAAAACGAAGTATTTCGTTATCAAAGACTAGATTTTTGAGGAAAATTAAAACGTTAGTGGTAAACAGCATCGCGTCTGTTTTGTTAGAATTAAACTTGACTAGCCATTGGTTAAACCAGGCTTTTACATCAAGATCAGTCTGCTAGATTTTCTAATAAGGCTGTCATACCATGGTTTATCTGATATATTTTCCTGGAATAAAGAGTCCAGTTTTTTTCACTTAAAGCTACATGTAGCAGTAAAGCTCGCATTTTATTGAATGTAATCGTTCGAACCAAGAATGTAAAATATTCCTGGTGATGAGATATACATTTTTAACAAATAATTATCTCAACGCAAGCATTTTCTCCACATATGAAAATTATACCATTCATTTAATTATTCTTGAGTACAATATAAATTTCAAATTCATATTTGGTAATCTATTAGTCCTAATTTGGACAACTGTTGTTATTTGGAATCAAAGTATCATAACAAGTAGCAATATTATACGTTTAGCCACATGAATTCATCACTGTTTAGAAAGAGAGTCGCAGATTACTGGTAATATATTTTAATGATACGCAAAAAAGAATTTACTAAAAGAAATCATGAGGATTACTTATTTGTATTATATTTAATATTTTCAGCAAAATGAATATTTTCACAGATAATTATATGATATGACCTTATACCTTAGATGTGTCTTTAATTAGTGTACATAATAAATATTTGCCCAGAAATAAAATTTATACTCAACATCTTCAAATGTTTTCAACAACGGATATTTTATTTCTTTTATTTTTAGTTATCTTTTCATTATCTATTTACTGTACTTTGGATGACTGACATTAACACGTACTATCTTTACTTGATTGGATTATAAGAAATCTGCAAAGACGAAAAAAGAAGAAGAAGAAGAAGACGAAAAGAAAATGTGAGATTTCTCAAAAAGATTGGATTAGTTTGATATAAGTTCAAGTCATACAGATCATGTAGGCATTTGGTACCAACTATTTAAGCTATTTGTGTCATTTTGGAGAATTTGATTACTCATACCTTTAAATGGCGATTATTTACTGTATTTCGCTCCTCGTCTATCAATATTCGTTGGAAGATCATTATATAAACGCCCCGAGAAATACATACGACAAAATCAATGATAAACTACGTAGACATTTCTATACGAGGCCAACCAAGAGGTGTGATACACTGTAAACCGGATTGAATGTCGCGCGCTATGATGTCACACTGGAAGCGCCACGTATTGAACAAAATTGAACTACCCTTGCAGTGTAATGATTAGACCCGACGTTCAGTTTTCTAGACCCAATTTTTAGTGCTATGTTGCCAGTGTAAAAGTCTACAGCGATCCTTGATTTTTGTCTGGAAGTTTTGTGATGACAACTAAGGTCAGATTACTCAACAATCTGGAATTAACAAACTTAGGTAAAGCCACTCTAGTATTAAATTTACAGCAACAATTAATGTTTTATTTAAGATCAGTAAAGGAGCCTACATGACCATGTTGAGCTACACTTTAGTCGCCTCTTACAACATGCTGTCCCATAGTTATCACAATTGTGAATACCTATCCGATAGAACTTAATTTCTTTGTCATACTGACTTGAAGCTCAAAGAAAAAGTTATTCCATGTATTCCAAACGCGTGTTTGGGTCACAATCCTTACTTCAAATTAATGCTAAGATGTTTCCACTCTGTTTTAGGGCATTCAAAGGTATTTATCATCATTATCTTCTTCATCATCATCATCTTCTACTAATACTACTATCACTACTACTACCACTACTACTACTACTACCAAGCAACATCATCATTATCATCATCATCAAAATATAATGATTACAGCTACATCCATGACTCGCCGTTGCAATCCATACGCCTGCGTTATATTGTTCCCCCCCCCACACACACACACACACCTAATAAGGTTTTCAACGTTTACACGTGCAAAGGGCTTAGTTGTTTAGTTTACTGCCTGTAACGTTTACAAAATCAGTAAACATGTAAACGAAAATGCATCTGACTGCCATTGAGACAGGAACTACCCGTTCCAATTAAGTTATATATGTCCACATATATGCTTACGATGATTGCTTAGTATGATGTTTTCTATTAATTATTTTTTTAAAGTATGTATCTATGATTTTCCCATCAAATGTGGCATCGGTATGAAAAAAGCAGAAGTTGACGAGAATTGGTTATAGCGCACATTACACAATATTACACATCAATTTACTGACAATGCTGATCAAACTTTCTTTAAACTGCAGTATTTACCTTTAGACAACATGTTTGTTAACATAACTTTTGATTAGTAACATCTTATTTTAAAGAAGCACCGTTTAAAGTTTATAAGCCACTGCATAGTTTCTCAGCCAGTGCAGATCCTACAAAAGCATCCCATGCACATGCCTAGGCAGTATGTCCGGTTCCATTATCGATGTTTTCATCATGTACATGTATGTAACAGTACGAAACAATATCACTAAATCGTAGGGATGTTTTACCGAAATTGTCAGATATATTCAACTGAGACACGTATTACAAACTGAATCCTGTCGTAATAAGAGGTAAAGGACGCACTGCAAATTACTCAGTTTCCAGTTGAGCTAGGTACGGAATGCACATTATAATAGCTGTCAGCTGTTCAGTAAGCCTAGCGGTAGATAGAGAGAATTGTTGAGTTTCTAATGGTTTCACCTGGACGGCATCGTTTCTGTTAATGTTAACCGTGTAATTTTTACACTTTGGTATACATTGCATCGTGACCCCCCACTCCACTCCACCCCACAACCCCAACCCGTCCACCAACCCAGGGGCGAAGGAACTGTGACTCAAGCGTCATCATTCAAAATCCGTCACATATAGTGGGTGCCTTCCTGCTACAACTGTAAAAGTTTGGTCAAGGAATATAAAAAAGGTCACTTTCATTGAAATTTCTGTTCATTTGGCCTTTGACCCCAATGAGGAGAGGGAGCTAAACATTATACCCTATCCTGCAGATGGCTGTGGTATGGGAAAGATAATTACCAAGTTTCGTAAATTTCTACAAAGTGGTTTAGGAGGAAATTAGTCAACGGACAATCACAATATTTCCATGTCTGACCAAACATGTCGGAATAATAATAATAATAATAATAATAATAATAATAATAATAATAATAATAATTGGCATCCGTTATGCAAATTCGATGCAAGCAAAATGCAAATAAAACATAATAGAAATTCCAGTGTTTGTTGAGTAGAAGCGTGAGGATACTGCGCTTTTTATTTCTGCGTTGTTTTTTTTAATTTATTTATTTTTTCATTTTGAAGTAAAAGAAACTGGTTATGACCAAAAATGGAAAAAAAAGTATTTTTTTAAAACAACTTTAACAACTATGTCAATTTTGTTTTGTTTTTGTTTTGTTTGTCTGTTTTTGTTCTTTTTATAAGAAAAATATAAAAAAGTTGAATGAAACTCTAATTTTCAGATGGACTAGTTTAACTGAAGGACCACTCAGTCTTTAAAAAAATGCTAAAAGCAGATAGTGCATGTATCATTAAGAACACTTAGCCATAGTTGTCTTAAGGATGGGGTTATCTTTTGATGCTGTAGTGTCGTCCAATGCCGTTAAAAATTCCATACAGAACCATCTATCAGCGTTTTCCATATTTGAAATTTCATTAAAACAGTTGTGGTACATGCCAAATTCTTTTGAGATACGTATTTCTTATCGAAAATTGTTATACGAGAAATTTTATTATATTTCTAGACCTTTGCAAAATTAAAGAACGAGGACCTCAAGGTAAATTTCTTTATAGTCCATAAGATTACCCACTACATAAAATTGTAGAATTTTTAAGAGTGGTTTCCAGAAGAAAATGAAAATATTTGAATTCAATTCATCCCATCTTCATATAGAAATCAAAAAAAGAAGGAACAAATTATGTTCCTTTCATACCTTGATTCTTAATACAGCATTTTCAAACATAATGAACAAAATTATCCACATTTTTTAGTCTTTGTCATGTCAATTAATTTTAATTCTTAAATCTTATATGTTGCAATGTAATTAATTATTTATAAAACCAAAATCATACCGAAAGAATTAGCACAATAAGCTATGGATTAATCTAAATGAGAGTTATTTGCATCCGTCAAGCAAACCTTCTGCTAAACCGGAAATAACTTGGGAACGTAAAGGAATGGCATTTTTTCACAAGTGAAGTGAACCTGCAAACATGATGGCAGCTTCTAAATCTGGAACTGCATCGATTTTGGAAACACATTAGGAAGTATCACGTAGAAGGAAAACAAACCCCTGATTTTAGTAACAATTCGTTTCCTATTAATGATAGTGTTCGATTGAAAGCCAAATAAAACATACCGTAAAAGACTTTTCTTCTCGCTTACAGTATCGGCTATGAATTTTTCAATTTGTGAACCATGGCCACTTTTTTATTTATTTTGATCAATGTATGTTTTATAGCAAATCGCCAGCCGAAGGTCATCTGCGGCCGGCGAATCCATGGTTTTGTTTTTACGTGTGTGTGTGTGTGTGTGTGTGTGTGTGTGTGTGTGTGTGTGTGTTTTGGTTTTTTTCCAAAGCAGAAGTCAGAACAGTTCAGATCTCATGAATCGTTAAAATGTGGTCAAGAAAGTGTACTCATATTTAAATACACGAACCAACGTGTGTAAAATGACCGAGTGACTATGTGATCGATACAAACCTAAAATGACCGAGTAAATATATAACCGATACGAACCAACACGTGTCAAATGACCGAGTGAATATGTGATCAATAAGAACCAACACATTGGAAATGACCGAGTAAATATGTGATCGATACGAACCAACGCGTGTAAAATGACCGAGTGAATATGTGATCGATACGAATCAACGTATGTAAAAGGACACTGCAATTATAAGATCGACACGAACAAACACGTATAAAATGACCGAGTATATGTGATCGATACGAACCAACACGTGTAAAATGACCGAGTAAATATATGATCGATACGAACCAACGCGTGTAAAATGACCGAGTAAATATATGATCGATACGAACCAACACGTGTAAAATGACCGAGTGAATAAGTGATTGATTCGAAATAACGCGTGTAAAATGACCGAGTGAATATGTGATCGAGCAAAGAGAGGTCTAATTGCCGTTCTCAGTATAAACCTAACGGATATTAACGAACATGTTTAAATTCGCAAAACGTTTGAATTGTCACAGCCTATAATGGAAACTGTTCGGTGCATGAGAAACGAGTCATTTATAAAAAGAAAAAGAAACGGTTTGTTAGTACCTGACTGAACGAAGCATTTCTTTATGATCTGCACGTTCCGCAATAAATCTCCATGACGTCGTGCGGTGTCAGGCAGTATGCACATGACCCAACACAGTGTTAGTCGAGCTTTGTCTCTTTCCTTGCTTTGCTGTCTACTTAATGATCCAAATCACATGTGTGAATTTGTAAACGAAACAGTATTTATATGAACATGACAGAGTATAAAGTTATATTGACATTCATGACAGAGTATAAAGTTTTATTGATATGCATATGACAGAATATAAAGTTTTATTGATATGCATATGACAGAATATAAAGTTTTATTGATATGCATGACGGAGTATAAAGTTTTATTGAGATGCATATGACAGAGTATACAGGTTTTTATATGCATATTACAGAGTATAAAGTATTTTAATGCAGCTTTGCTATAGTTTTGTTGTTCCTCGAAGGATTAAAACTTAAATTCTTTGAAACTAAGTTATCACTCATAACCATTCATCATAGAGCTATACCATTGATTCACTGCGATAAATTAGGCTGTTAATTAAAATGGAAGATTTGCTTTTAAGCATTTTTATAATAATAAAGCTCACATAAGATTTTAGACTCGTGACTAGATCGCTAGTACTGATGTATCACAGAAGTAAAACTCTATTGGCGATTATCAATGTTCACCCTAATTCCAAGAGAACGTTATTGAAAGTGTCTTGATTCAATTTACGATGATATATTATAAAACATTTTATACTGGAGAGGGATTTCAACGGGATTTGGCAAATTAGTCGGGGCTAGAGGAATTTGATTGTTGAGTGATCGAGAGAGAAGGGTAGAATTATGATGAATTGCTTTAGGTCCGTCGGGTTCCCGAGTAATGGTATTTCGAAACGCTCAAATGGAATTAAGAGGATCGGGCGCTAATGTCTAATGATTTTCACCAGTTTCCACAAACAAACATAACCAGTCTAAATCACCCCTATATTTGTAACAGTTTTAGATTTATCGATCGAGGTGTCAAACGATTTTTGATAAATGCCGAGGCTGCGCCGATTTTGACATTACTTCTCCCCGCGTATTAATGCGTTCCAATGACATGGGATTACCTTGGGAAATTTATGTTACCCGAATTGCAATAGAGAGTCTCCGTAAATTGTCAGATTGCTCGGTAGCAAACCCGGCTACTCGAATTGAGCCTATAAACAAATTTGGATACGTAATTTGCGTGGCACACAAAGGAATTTGCAAAAAACAATGTTTACTTCTTTCTTTTATATGTTTGTGAATCTTAAAGGATAAAGCGCTGATTTATATTTCGGGTTATTTGATATGTTATTTTAAAACCAATTATTGAATGTATTCCCAAGCCTTTCATTTAATTAAATCTTTTTCAACTATATATTCGTAATTACATCTAAAACTGATGTGAATGTATTTTTATGTTCTTGTCTCAAACTTTATGAGTTCAGAATGATAGTCTTTATTACATTAGACAAAGCTCAGTTAGTACACGATGAAGAGGAGATTTAAAATGTACATGTAATATTTACTATTTGGAAAAATTTACTTTGGCCTCAAACTTGCATTATAGTGTTAATGTTGTTATACATTGCGATAGAGGACACGTGTCATTGCAACTGAGTGTTCATCCACCCACGCCACGATAAAAATATAATTATGATTGGTGCAATTTCGTAAGGCTATGTTTCGATTCATTTCGTTTTAAAATGTGTGCAACATTTTTAGAAAGTTTTAAAATTGTAGTCAAGATCGTACATGCATGTAATAGATTTTACAATTGCCTGTGGTTGGCGAAAATTGACATCTTATAAATTGCAATTACCTTTCCCTGTTGGTTCCTAGATTTAAACTATTGTAAAAGTAGTCCAAACACGTAATTAGACATTTTAAAAGCAACTTTCTTTGTCATCATAACGAATTACTCTCCATGATTATCAATTCTCACATTTTTCTTTATATTAATGTATTGCAAGGTTATGCTCCGAAGAACTAATAAACATTACAATATATTTTTAAAAGACACAAATAGATCTGCACATCACTTTCATATTCATGCTTGACAAATCAACCTGAAAAATGTTGATACAAAATTGTCGAATTGAGATTTACTCTTCATATACATGTGTATGTGTGCAATTGTCTATCACAAGAATTGTTTTGATGATAATAACTTGTTTTCAATACTTCATGTATGACTGAGATTCATTACTCGATCTAGCTTGGATTAGCATAAGAATGCTCTGTTGTCTATGGTTTGTAGCCTTTTACAGCAGGTTTTCTCAGATGTAATTGATTCAAAATTAACCAACATATCGACACACAAATACCTTTCTTTAATCCATTCAACCTTGCATTTTTTCATCTGTCCAGCAAGACATCTATCTTTCCATCAATCCATCCATTCATACATGCACACATACCACTACACTCAGAAAACAATATACAGATTAAACAAGCCCATACAAATGTTTAGACATATCTCCCCAAGAATCTGCATTTCAGAAAAAATTCAACATTATGAATCAAACATCGACTATCAAATTACAAGATTAAGACTATTTTGATCGTAAAAAGTCTTTCAAAAAAGAGCAGAAAAAGCCTATTTTCGACCTCTTCCAGAACATAACGTTTCCTGCTATAACTCTCCCTTACTGGATTTTTTTTTAATCTGATAGGTTACCAAAAATAAGTGGACCGGGAATTCCAAACGTCATAAGAACATGAATCGTTATCGGTGCCTGTCAGATCTATAAGAAGAAAAAATATAAGAAGGAAAAAAAAAATGCAAACGAAAAACACTGTACTTGTGTCGTAACTTACTAATGTGTACTTCTTACTAATAATTAAGTGCAGCATTCAAGAGTACCACCATATGTACTCACTAATTTGAATCCAACTATAAACTTCATAGATCCAGATCCGCCGTCGCATAATTCACCGGCAGGGCTTGCTGTATGCAGTTTGTTTGGGGTAATCAGTAGAACAATCAAAATGGACCCTGATCTGCCGGCGTTTTATGCGACAGCAGATCAGGATCTATGCTGTTTGCAGTTGGACCCGACTTATAAGTGAGGGGAGAGGGTAATTGCAGGATAATGGTTTAGACATGTTATATGTTTTACAATATATACCGTGTTTATTATCAAATCTAACAGTTTCAGACAAGTCAAGAATGTACAAATATTTTTGTTGGATATATAGTGTGGAGGAATGGAATGAGTCTACAAAATAATCCATAGGCACAAAGCTGAGCCTTCTGACAAATCATCATTACACAAAATTAGCTTTTAAAGCACTTTTCCAATTCCTAAATTGAAAATCTAATGTTTTCGGGTCGATTACCTGGTGAGAGATATAGATGCGGCGTAACTGAATCATTTTTAATAACTTCTTTAAATGTTGAAGATGACTGACCATTTTTAAAGATGTCGCTCGAACTATTCCATATTGATATAGTGACTGAGAATTAGTTTTTTTCTGATTTACAATTTACTAAGATGTCAATTTAGTGCTCCTCAGCTTCACCAATGAGTATTTTGTTAATAGTTGTAACTTATTAACCTTCTTTTTCCCAAAAGTCCCCATTCCAAATAACCATCGAATTTAGCATCTTGGGACGGAATGTTTTATGTATAACATATTTAGTTTGTCTAATATTTTATATTTAATTGTTCATGATGTATGATTTAATTGCAATGGTTATTTTAATGTATTTTTATTTTGCGATTAAATATGTTGAGACTTTCAATAAAAAGCTGCCATTTGCCAAATGTGTAGCCTTGTTATATATGGTATATAAGTAAACAAACAGATAAATAAATAAATAAACAAATAAATAAATAAATACATATACACCTTGGAGGAATCTAAGAGGAGAGATAAAGATATACTATGTCATGTTTTGTGAATACGTGTCACCTTCTCCACTCTTTTGTTCGATGAAATTAGAACTTTACCTTTAATAAATTAATTTATCTAATTTTTAATTTCTGACAGAATAAAACAAATATTATTGTATTTTTATCGGTACTTAATGGTATAAAATACAAAAGCAAATAATGGAATATATGGTCTACACTAAAACTATTCGTTTGGTGCAAACTAAATTTTTCTGCTAAAAATGCCAGATGTTCATGTCCTAATAAGTTTATTGATTTTATTAGTTTCATTTGTACTTAGATAATGATATAGTTCTCTTTATTGTGGATTCAAATATGTGGACATATTTAGAATTGTGCAGTAATGAGCCCAAGATACCGAAACTTTAGCATCAATTTTCTTCTTTCTTTTGTATCACAAAATTAACTTCAGAAGTGTCTTTTTATATAAAATGCAATACAATAGGGTTCATTTGCCTACACTTTGTCATTCATAATTTTAAGTTTAGTTATAAGGACATTGAACTTGATATTTGGAACGGTTCAATATACTTCCATTATATTTTAAAGAATTTATTTATATCTCAAATTTTACTTCTTGGCCTTGTCTGAAGTAACTTTCTTTTCCAAGTCCCGATTTTGTCGGTACTAATAGTTTGGTAGATATGACAACAACAATGTGAACGTTACTGTCCACCTCTGAAATTTGGTCAAGTTAGCACAGAGGTTAATCCCAGGGGGCTTAACTCTTATCAGACGCTTCACTGGAAGTCCCTAGATCCACTCTAATATTACATTTGTTGCCTATTAGAATACTATATATTTCATTGGAAATGCGTTAAATGACAGCCAAGCTGCGAGGAAACATTGTTATTTTGTTAATAGCAATGTCCGCAGGTGCCTTTATAACACGGAATAGCGAATTTGCGATCGTGTCCTCTTTGTTCCAACACAAGTGTAATCAATGGAATTCAACTAGTAAGACTTTTATCTATCCTTTCACTAGCAAAGACTCAATTGACACAATATATGTTGACACTGACTAAGGAAAACGTTGTCATTTTCATAATGTGTTATAATATATAATAAAATCCTAGAAATTATAATGTCATTCAACAGTCGATAATATACGATCAAAGAAAGAGATCAAATGAGTTTCTTCATCATTGTAAATGTTGCATTTTTCTCTACTTTATTTAACTTTCTATTGATATCAGAAACTTATATAATTTATAATATTTGAAATTAAAAATGTTGGAAAATTATGCAAAGGAACCATGAGCTACAAAATATCCCCTTCATTGGATTGAAAAAGGAATTTTAAACAGAATTTTATTTTTAAATGAATATGGTTTATGGGTTGAATTGAAAAAAAATTCAATTAAGTTAGAATTTTTTGGGTTAGTAAAATACTATTAATCTTAAACATTAACTCCCATGTTCAATATCCAGTTGTACACTCGTCTATTTTACTTATTAAAAGAGATAAAAAGAGCTGTAAAAGAATGTATACAAATTAATTTATAATAATTACGAAACATTTTCAATAGAAAAAGGAATCTGGAATTTAGTGATTTAGAGCAGATCGAATGGAATAATTACTTTTCCCTGACACACCAGGCGATTAAGTGCGCCAAACTTAGGTGGTTTAAAACTAAAACTCTGCATGAAATTTTACCATCGAATGGTTTCTTGAGTAAAATTGGTAAAATCCCAAATAATCTGTGTTCTTTGTATAATTATTCTACAGAAACTCTTTCACGTTTATTTTGGGGCTGTCCAAGAATAAAATTAATCCTTAATTGTTGTACTGAATGGCTAAGGAATGAATGCAATCATCGTCAAAATTTTTCAATTTCAAAGAAACAATTTATTCCTGGTGTTCTAAGTAGGAGACAAATTGATGATGTGATAAATGTATTCATGTTGCAACTGAAACTAAACATTTACAGATCTAGATTTACTTGGGAATCACCAATTTTGGTTCACTTCTAGAAAGAAATGAAGTTAAACTTTGTCTAAAAAGAATTCTGCGTATGTAAGACGTAAACGGGATAGTTTTGACACCAAACGGCATTCATACAAAAGACTTTCCAAATTGTTAGCAAGAATATATGTATGTATGTATGGTCAAACCTGTCTTAAAAGGTCACCCTTGTTAAGCAACTACCTGTCTTACACAGCCACTTTTGACATATTCCTGAAATCAAATTATCACAGAAGTTTTCTTCTTTTGGTTAACAACTTGCTTTGAAAAGTCACTTTTCTTGTTTTTCACAGGTGACTGCATATAACAGTTTTGTATGAACATGTGTTAGAATGTCTTTGTGTATGTATGCACTGTACGTATTGGGAATATATATGTGCATGAGTAATATATACGTGTGTGTATGTATTATTTATAGATGTAATTATATATATATATATATATATATATATATATATATATATATATATATATATATATATATAATAAATTAACTGGTTGAAAAAATGCATCATTTAAAATCAAAAACATGCTAAAAACATGTTTTTAATATACTATTTTGAAAGCATTTGGGTAAAAAGTGATTATAAAAATACTTTAATGATTATATGTTTGTTAGTTTTTACAAATATATAGATACGTTGACAGATCCAAAAAATATTTTCACACAACTAGTGACGAGATCATGATAACAGTAACTAAGTTTGCATTTAAAATATTTTACAAGATTAACAATCAGGAAATGCAAATACCATACCATACCATACCATACCATACCATTCTATTCTCTCTCTCTCTCTCTCTCTTGTTTCATCTGTACTGAAACCTGCAGACATATGGAACTAAAATAAATATATCCAATCCATACTTACTTGCTAACTCTAAAGTTTTCATGCTGTGTAAAGTACATACGTCTCTTTTATACATAGATATTGAACACTACGTTTTTGTAAACGGTGAATACACGGCAACACAACCTTGCAACCTTAATGTCTAGGGCAATAAAAAAATTAAACATTTAAAAAGTATCCCTTTTTTATATTCTCCAAGATGAAATCTATCAATATTAATGTTCGGCAAGAGCGCCAGTATCACATCATTCACAAAAGAGAAAATGTTTCCAAAGCGATATCTATCAGCAGTAATTTATTTAAATGAGCGATTCTGAATTATCAGCAGAAAATATATTAACGGTTTTCATAATAATATATAATTACTTAGAAAAGAAACAAAGAAGAAGAGGAAGTCAAAAGAACTGATGACATTTTCCCTTTTGTCATTTTGGATCAATAGAATATGTGAAGAAGACGAGGAAGCAACGGAAAAAGAGGAGAAAGATTTCGATATTATCATAATTGTTGATGTACATTATTTAAATTTTTGCTATGAGTGAGACCAAGGACAATGCAATTATAAATGTTATTTTTTTAAATACCAATGTCGCCATTTACAGGAGAGAGTCTTGAACAAAAATGATGTTAATTATTGCATCCAAAACATACATCTAAAGATATTTCATCAGGACTCGGCAAGACTAGAAATAATTTTCATACATTTTGAAATTAAATTTACAAAGCTTTGCAAATATTTGCAAATATTTTATTATTTCAAAAAGATGTATTCTTAGATGCACATATTACGTATTAATTGAACAAATAAAAAATGCATATTTATTTATTTAGCTGTCTAGATATATAACTATCATGTGACACATACATTAAAGTAATCAATGAGGGTACGCCTGAGATACAAGCTATGTCAAGAAAGCAGGACACATCATTGAGTGGAATTCTTGCTTTCAAAATTACTTCAGTCGTTGATCAAATCCACTACGATTCATGCGAATTTCAACTCCAATGCATGACACCATATGTGTGTGTTAATAAACTTTGCTTTCAAAAAGAATTGAGTATATAATTTTCTTATCATTAAAAAAAATATTTGAAATATCAATCGAAGAAATGGATGTTGTCAATAACGTTGTGAAAATTTGCAATATAAATCAAATCAAGAAGAGAACTCATATTGGCGTATATAAAATTTTTTTTTTTTTTTTTTTTTTTTTTTTTTTTAAGCTTAATATATTTATCAGATCTACGCGAAGTTTAATTTTCGCGATCATTTACTGAGTAGGTGACTTTCGCCACCTACTCAAGGATTGCGAAAATTAGAACTCGCAGAGGATTGAAAAAATCGATGTGATTAACTTTGCGAAATTAGAAAGAAAAAAAAACAGCAAATGGATTCATAGAAACTTGGAAATTAATTAAAATTCAACAATTTTTTTTTCCTTAGCACAAAAACCTTCAGAGAATGTATCAAAGGGAGAAGTCAAACCTTTTTGTAATACAAAGGACTAGCTGGACTTTATTGTAATACAAAGGACTAGCTGGAAGAACAAAAATTTAAGAATATGTATTGCAAACAGTGACAAGAATTTGATAGGTATTATTTTGCGAGATTTTCAGGAGCCATCGAAAAATTATCAACATGTTCTAATCAAAGAAGGATTTAAAAAATGAATTAAAAATTAATGTATATATTTTAGCACATTAACGTTTACTTGATTTAGACTTTGCAATATATATATATATATATATATATATATATATATATATATATATATATATATATATATATATATATATATATATATAATATATAATATAATATAATATAATATAATATAATATAATATAATATAATATAATATAATATAATATAATATAATATAATATAATATAATATAATATAATATAATATAATATAATATAAGTCACCAACACATCCACATGCATTTAAAGTTATGTCTCTGTAAAGTTCTGAGTGAGGAAGGTAGTAATGAAACGTGTCATGAGATTGTTGTATCAGGATAGTGAATAATACTATTACTAACATTAATACTAATTATAATCATAATTTCAAATAAATACTCAAGGAGTGTTTACAGTGTCAAAATTGTCACAAAAATAAAACTGATGCCTGACTGAAATATTGATATGACTGCATTCGGAAGGTTACAATTTCATTTAGACCAAATTACCCATGATTTCTCAGTTGTAGAATCCTGTATCGTTCCTTATAAAAACTCGATCGGTAGTATTTCCGAGAATATGCCCAAGACCAAATCGTTCTGAAGTTCGGCTACTGGAGGTAGATTTTCTATTTATCTAAAGTTAGGATGTTGAGGCAAAAATGTAATCTCTCTCATGGCAGTCTAATCAGGGGTGGACCGATTTAGAACGCAACTGTAAGAAACGATACTGGATTCTGCCAATGAGAACTCGTGGGAAATTTGGTGTAAATTAAAAAAAATTAACCTTCCCAATGCCGTCTTGTCAATATATCAGTCAGGCATCAGTTTATGACCCGTACACAAATCTTTGCTACAAGTTTCAAATATGTAAATACTCCTGGACTCATTGCATTACATTATTATTATTATTATTATTATTATTATTATTATTATTATTATTATTATTATTATTATTATTATTATTATTATTACCATCATCATCATCGTTATTATTATTATTATTATTATTATTATTATTATTATTATTATTATTATTATTATTATTATTATTATTATTATACAGTATCCCACTACAACAGTCTCATGATACATTGCATTTACCGCCTTTTCCACACATAACTTTAGCTGGATATGGTAGTTTCTGCTTTTAGATGGTGTTCTTTCTCGTCGTTATGCACGGTTTCCGTCCTTTGTCTTTAGCCTTAAATTAGGTCAAAATAATTTGGTTCTCTGTACGGATAACAGCTTGGATTAATTGTTATGATCTTTTACTAAGCACAAAATTAACATGTAGTTTGCACATTTTTATCCTTTTTTCCATATGATTTATTATTATTATTATTATTATTATTATTATTATTATTATTATTATTATTATTATTATTATTATTATTATTGTTGTTGTTGTTGTTGTTGTTGTTGTTATTATTATTATTATTGTTATTATTATTATTATTATTATTATTATTATTATTATTATTATTATTATTATTATTATTATTATTTCACTCCTTTTCTGTAGATCTTCCCCTGTCATTTCATTCAAACATGTAAATAGTTCAGCTTATGTGTTATATGTTTTGTTTTGTTTTTGTAATTGTTTTTTTTTTGTTTTGTTTTTTTTTGGGGGGGGGGGTCCCTGACAAGGAGTTTGATTATCTATTCGATTGAGTCATCAAATCATGCGCTAACGTAGTGCCTAGAACGAATTTTATCAAACAGAGTTTTCAATGTGGAGAAGCTTTCCGTTTTATATTTTTCTAAATATAATTACATGCAACTGCTGATCATCCATCAGTGTCATTGATTTTATGGCCTAAAACGAATCCTACATATTTTTTTTAAGGTTTCTGATATTCAAAACGAAAAGATGCTTACAAAAATAGTATATGCGTGATATCTCATATAAAATAACAACCAATATTCAGGATCAAAATTCGCACGGGAACAACATCCCATTCGTGTGAAATACATAAATAACAATGATGATCTCATTTTATGTTACTGACTCCTTTTTGAACCCTATATCTAAAGTTTTGTGTGTGTGTGTATGTGTATGTATGTATGTATATATATATATATATATATATACACACAGAAGCACACAAACGGTCGAATCAGCAAGGTGCGGGTTCGAATCCTACCATCGGATTAACCTCAGTGGGATTTTATGTTACTGACTCCTTTTTGATCCCTATATCTAAAGTTGTGTGTGTGTGTGTGTATATATATATATATATATATATATATATATATATATATATATATATATATATATATATATATATATATATATACACACACACAGAAGCACACAAACGGTCGAATCAGAAAGGTGCGGGTTCGAATCCTACCATCGGATTTACCTCAGGTGGATTCAGTGGAATGTCTCTGGGCAATGCACTTGATTCCGATTGCATCGGCACTACATAGCGTTTCAATTTTGCTGTGGGGTAAACACCAAACCAAGTAAAACATTTCTCCACTGTATGGCAGATGAAACGGAATTTTCAGTAACTGATCTAGCAGCGAATATGAAAATTAAGTTACTTTTCACTTTCGTCAAGTACATTATGATCAAATAGACGTAAATACAAAATATTTGTCACCCGAAATCATGTCGAACTTGTCTTTCCTCGCAAATACTAGTGCTCAATTTCTTTAAGGTATAACTGGGAATGAAACAACAACAACAACAACAACAATAATAATAGTAGTAATAATAATAATAATAATAATAATAGGTGGAGGAGGGTTAATATAATAAAAATCACTGGGGCCTTTTATGTGTTTACAGATATTCAACAGTCATTCAGTGGCTTCAAAATAAGATTTAGAGAGTTGCTTCCCTTGCAATACATTTGCTTTTCATGAACTTCAGGTTTTGCTCTACATTTATTAAGTACTTCCAGTGGCGTACAAAGGGTAAATAGCGCCCGGGGCGACGATGATAGCCCAAAGGGCCAGAATACGAGGCCCGAATTTTTATCAGCTGTTTTGGCGCCCCAAGACCTCTGGCGCCCGGGGCAACCGCCCCGTCCCCTCCCCTCGTTAGTACGCTACAGAGTACTTCTGAAAGAGGGAGCGGTATAAGATGAAGTTTGCATTTACAACAATGTACAGAATGTTGGCATACCCCTATGTCACTTTTCATGTACTCCGACTGAAATTCCTTTATACGTGGTATTAGGGAAACAACACGATACCTAAAGCAGACAGCTGTTCGAAATGGCTATTCGAATGTGCTCGAAAATGAACTAGTTCCAAGTGCATTAAGTGCAGCAGTTGTTAAAACAGGGAAACAATGCTAGCTTCTGAAAGTGCAAATATGAATTATGAAATATAATAAAACTAATGCAAGATTTCAGCTAGTTGTTGTTGGGTTCTTGTTTTGTTTTGTGTTTTGTTGTTGTGGGTGGTGGTGGTGGTGGTGTTTTTCATGCTCGAAGGTTTGCTTTTTCTTTTCTTTTTATTTATTTTTCTTTTAATTTACCTCTTTAGTCCAGGAAGTGAAAATCACCAGGCGGAGCTAGCTGTCTTATAAGAGATTCACATCTGAAGTAAGGCCAAGCTCTATACTGTCCAACCCCAAATTACACCCATCAGTCACACACCAAAATAAAGGGAATTACAGGTTCTTTTAACAATATCTAAGATATTCAAGGTCTTTTTAAAATAATGAGTATCACCAGTGAGGAAGATCTGGGAAACTCTCATTCTTTAATAGTCAACCCCCGTGCAAAGTACGAAACTAAAGAGAGGAACCTTGGTAAAATGACTTTGATAGTTTTCTGTCTGTCTGTCTATCTTTCTTTCTATGTCATGTTTATTTCTTTCTTTCATTATTTCTTTCTTTTGAATATAAGTAATTGATGAATGTTATTTCATAGAAAGCTGACATGCGTACCATTGTATTAATTTCCCCCCGATGCACATGGCATTTGCAGTCAGCCTCTTTCAACGATGTCTTTTGAAAGTGATAAAGCAGAAGTGGCTCCAGATGATGAAACGTTTTTTAACACAACAATTCATAGGGATTACTACATAAAAATATAAATAAATTTCAAATTAAAAAACTTAAATAAATATTTTCCATTATTTTTCGCCACTTTCATAGAGGTCTGATTCACATGACTTAAAACCATGCCATACTTTCCAAGGTAAACAAGCAATAACGGGGGCACACGGTCAGCAGAGGTTTCGTATTAAAAAAAAAACAAAAAAAAAAACGGCCGTTAGAAAATCGTTGATTTTTGTTATAATCACCGGTCCTAAATAGGTCCATTCACGCCATTTGTTTTAACATTTCAACCCCAGGCATATGGGCAATATTATACACTGACCAACATATCTCCAGGAAGAAGAAAAAAATCAAGTAATGGTTTCTCCTTTCATATCTACAGTTGGATGCAATAAAAACCAATAAGCTGAGTTATAATCACATTTATATATTAAGTTGCTATGAATTGCAAAAATATCATCCTATTATGATGAAAAGTATTATACATATATGAGCCATTTATGTTCACTTTAGATACCATTGCAGGAAAATATTGATGCATATTAATACAGTAGCGGCGCGAGGGTTCGAGGCGCCCGGGGGCAATGTTCTTTAGTGGCGCCCCTACTTTGCCACAGAGAACAGTTTTTATGTCAGTTGCCGAGCTCTAAACTCCCCCCACCCCAACGCCCCGGTTTTAGCTAAAAAAAAAAAAAAGCTCTCGACGGTGGCCTCCTCGCCGGGCGCCCGGGGGCAATTGCTCCCCCCCCCCCCGACCACCCGTCGCGCTGTATGAATACAAAGATTTGTAAAGATTATTGAATTAGTTTTCGATAGAAAAGTTTTTGGCAATTGTCACTGTTGTATTTGTGAACAGATTTTCTACTTATTTTTCTCCCTTTTACTATTTTAGAGGTCAAGTTTTCGAACTTGGCCCCGAATTTCCTTATCATCTTGTGCAATATATTTTGTGGTACATTCAACAATTTATCATCGTCTAGGATAGAATTTATCAAACCTGCTGACATAAATCCAATAACAATCTTTGGCATATTGCACTTACATTTAGGGCCGATAATTTTACTGAATAATTGAGGACAGTAGAGAAGGGGAGAAAAACGTAATCATCTCTTCTCTCGAATCAGAAAATTTGTTTCTGGGGCTTGTCTCTGTCACAATAGAATCCTGCAAGTCAATTTGATTAGATTCTCATAAATTTACCGAAATTAGCCTGTAATTTTGCATAAAGGTTGAATCAGTTTACGGCGAATTCAATGTGATTTTAAAAAGGGCTTAAAGTCCTTATCGGTGAATCCTTTTGGTAATCTCGAATAGACGAGAATCTCATCCTAGCGCGCGCTTTCCGCGAAGCACAGAGTGTCAATTGGCCAAAATTAATGGCGCGGTTCTTCTAATATCGACTCTGTAGTACAGATAAATATGACACAATATTGTATCTTCCATGCATATTCCACTGAAGCTGTTCCATGGAAGCTCAATCCGGTTTAACCCCTGATCCCTCGGGATTTTCTCAAATCCCCAGCTCTCTTCATTTATTATGAATATGTAGACATTAATCAACAAGTGTGCCACAGATTCTCTCAAGATAAACAACGCTTTATTGATTGATTGGGAATTAAATAGGGATCCTTTAAAATGCGGGGAAAGTGGAACTTAGAAAAAATCATGGGAGGTAGGGATGTACTATACGTTGATGGTAGGGTAAACAAAGACATGAGTAACATTTTGCCTCTAAACAATGTGCATTCTCATCGCCATAAAAGGGGAGTCATAAATTTTACATTATTAGCTGACACTGAACCTTTTGCTTTTTACTCGAATTATAATATGGAAAGAAAGCAGGGAAAAAACGGACAATTTGTTGCACTCTGTTGTTTATTTTGGTGTCTTACGGCACATCAACACGTTGAAGGTTAAATCATACCGAACCAAATAGGGTAAAGTGCCTTTCCCAAGTACGTTAGCTGATCTGGTGGTAGGGATCGAACTTAATACCCAAATGGTCAGGATCAACACCTTAACCACTAAGCAATCGCGGCTCTCCCATCGATTGCCGTTGCTTATGAATGTCCAATATTTGATAAATTTTAATTTTAAAATGTGCAATTTTAATTGCGCAGAGATGGGAACTACCGTCGCGAAGTCTGGAAATGATGAAAAGTGAAATGTGTCATCTTAGCCAGCTAAGAATATATCACGTTCTTATAGAAGGAAATTTTGTGTTTTTTGAGGAAAAAACTGTTTGCAGTGATGGGAATCAGACTTAAGGCAACCAAAGTTAAAAAACAAAAGTACCCAAAACAGACATGGCGGAGAGCCCAATAGGTTCCAGATTCGCTCAAGCCAAGTAAGGTTTAAATTCTGGCAAAAATAAACTTTCCAATAACCAGTGGTGAAAGTAGATTTTAACTCTTAAAGGTACGGTACCGACTCCCCGACCCCCCGACCCCGTCTTTCCGGTATGGCCGTACCGGCAATAAATGTCTTAACGGTACAGCGTACCGGACCGTACCGGCTTACTTGCACCACAGCTAATAACCAGTGTCAATGCGAGTTAGTAACATGTGAGTAAAGAGATAGATTCGCATCGCAAATCAAGACGAACTAAAAAAAACTTGTAATAAAATGCACACATAAATTAGATGTGAGTGTATGTTAGCCAATAGCAAAAGATTTTGTTGAGATAGATAGATAGATGTTTTAAATATTTTTAATATGACATGGAAGATTTGCTCATGCAAATTTGTATTATCACTCATGGAAGTTTTGCGACAAAAACCATCCTAATTAGCAATGATTCACATTATATGCATGAATTTGTTTAAAATCCTAATGGATTATCAAATGTTTCGTCTATACGCAGGAGAATATTTTTTTTTTTTTTGTAAAAATATCAACAATGAATATTTTTTAAATAACGAAGTCATTGTTTGTTTTTCTTTTACGATCGCATGATATTGTTGTGCGATAAATCTGTACCTACAGAAAACCTATATATGTATAAACACGGCGACCTGAAACATATTCAGAAAACCTATCTAGTTTATCGTCCTTCTAAATTTAACAAAAATGAAATTTGTATTCACAATACAATAATTGCTGTGGTTTGTATCAAAATCTGGTGTAAAATTTATTAAAAAGAAAAAGAAAACAAAACAGAAGTGTTGCATATGCCGTTGATGTACCTTTAGTTTTATATTTTCACTGGTTTGGTTAGATTCAGAACATTTGTACATTCAGTTACCTTTTTTGCTGTATGTTTTCACCTATGTAGCATTTAAATATGGTCTTTTGTGTCTGACCTAATGTTACGTTGATTCCTAAAAGAAAGGATCTTGATATACACGCATGCGTGTGAAAAGTTATGTATATTTTCGTATCTATCGCTGTAACGTGTCTTTTTCCTATTTTTATATATGTTTCCATTTGTACTGTTACGGAATTGTTTGTGAATCTTTTTTTTTTAAAACATTTATAATCTTTAATAATTTTAATTGGGAACTGCTTCATCCTAATTCTGATATAGCTATTGACCGTTTATATGAGCCCTTTAGGTTTAATAGAGGAAATCGTGGCGGTGGTATAGCAGACATTATTATATATTTCATAGTGAGATATTGAAATATATCCGTGGGAGAACAACGGTATCGCCACAGTGGCGACACCATTTTTATCGCCACAGTGGCGATATCACTTTTGGAACTACTTTCTTTTTTCCATTTAGGAAGTATATCTGCCCTTTGTATGTTATTCCGACCCGTATTTCCATATTTAGGCCTATTTCATTTTTCTTCTTCTTTTACTCTTTCTCTCTCTCTGTCTCCCCCCCCCCCCAACTCTCTCTCTCTCTCTCTCTCTCTCTCTCTCTCTCTCTCTCTCTCTCTCTCTCTCTCTCTCTCCACATCAAAATGTATGTAGATCTTAAAAATGTATCAACTGTATCCCCTCTAGTGTACATTTATCCAAACAATGATTTGCCATAAAAAAAATGCCAAAAAATGAACTCCAAACAGCAAGAAGTAGACTTCAAGTATTAACTATTTTATAATTAGTTTTCTACACGAATCATGGAAACCGTCAGTGATTGAACTTTCATGACCTGTTGCTATATGTCACTCATACAGTATTGTATACCTGTAATACTCTAAGACAAACGGTACACATTTTTTAGACAAAAAAATCGTGATTAAATGTAAGTAATACTATTTTTTAAGTAGGAATTTTAACTCGCATCACAATTGTGTTTGAAAACGATGGATAAATCAGGCGTTGATCAGTGTTGATTGCAACCGGAATTAAGTGACAATCTAAAATTGGATACAGCGTCTGCTACCGAGCTAGACTGCAAGCTTGCCAAGTCCACTCACAAATTTACGTTTGAATGTAGAAATAAACATAATGAAAAACCCAAATCCTTACAAGTAAACTCACAATCATTAAAATGTTTTGTTTAAAGATGTTACATTCTGAAGTCTGTCAGATACAGCTGCTCTTTTATGTTTCTAATTATCCCAGCCCAACTGTATCAATCCGCGCATTAACTGTGTTAACAAAAACAAAAATGTCTTCATTTTCCTATGAATACAGTAATTATTTTGACAAAATACACAATTCCAAGTATGATATGTACAAGCTAAGTATGAAAAACGTCGCTGTCCCAAAATTATTGCAAAATTTAGGAACTTTTTTTATCGATGTAATGCGGCTGTTAATCACATTGACACAGAATTTTTAAAAAACATGCAAATGACGGCTTTTGCTTTAAAAAAATATATAATAATAAGAAAATCTACGTTTTTAGAGTAGATATACGGAAATATTTCACTTCGTGAAGTGGAAACAGTTTGTATTTTCAGGAGTGGCTTCAATACGATGTTTCCACTTCACTCGTGAAATATTTCCGTATATCTAATCAAAATCAAAAAATGTTGATATCCTCTATATCTCTTCATTTAGGTATTTGTTCATCTCAGTGGGAAAATACCAATGTTATTCCCATTTTCCAAAACTGGCGATACGTCGT
The DNA here is from genome assembly GCA_029931535.1 of Margaritifera margaritifera. Classification (NCBI taxonomy): domain Eukaryota; kingdom Metazoa; phylum Mollusca; class Bivalvia; order Unionida; family Margaritiferidae; genus Margaritifera; species Margaritifera margaritifera. Next base: position 3,908,440 of record JAQPZY010001607.1, read on the forward strand.
ATCCTTCGAACTATAGAGAGGACATTTGCTTGAAACGAGTGAATAACGGATATATTTTTCATCGAGTGGGTGAAAAACTCAGTATTTTCACCCACGAGATGAAATATATCCGTTATTCACTCAGAGCAAGCAAATATTCTTTTCATTTTATGCTCAAGCGTATTGTTTAGCAATTTGTATAAGAAACTGAAGTAGCTGATTTCGTACTGCATCCCGCGCGATAATGTCAGAAGTTTACCGTTTATGTTCTGCTCTGTTTTGTGTATATTTGCACATAAAATATCAGTAGTAATACTCCTTCCCAATTCAAGGTAAAATAGCAGATAGAAAGATAATGAAAAAAAAAATTTGTGTGAATTGTTGCATTTGAACTCGGTTCGCCGGGATGCGAAGCGGCCATCTTTACCATTGCACCACGTTAGTGTCTTAAGAAAAAGTTTGAAATTTCTTCCTTATAATGTTATCAATGTCTATTGACGGCCAGTGAAAAAATCATATTTTTTCACTGCAGTGAAATATCACAATTATTTCACTCGGAAAATCCAGTATTTCACTGCCTAGCATAAAATAAAGACCAGTGTCTCTAATGAGTGTATTGGGTAAGATCTTTGAGTAAATTATTTTATTAAATATGTTTAGAATCATCTTCAATCATATCAACTTATTTATAAATTGCAATCTGGAATAAGAAGCAAATCGCTTTATTGTTCAAAATTTGTCTGCAGCCGCAATTACTCTCACAACTCAATATCATCAATGCAGTGTTCCTCAGGGTTCAGTTCTAGAACCACTCCTCTTTCCAATTCATATTGATATAACTGACAATTTTATAAGTTTTACATACCTGTTTGTTGCTGGTTTATATTTGTGCTACAGAAGTAATTAATTATTGAACACAGCGACATACGATCAATGTGCAAATGTTAATGACTTAACTCGTAACCTTATGACGAATGACATCAGTGTCAATATTTTTGATGACCACAATCATCTAGGTATAACATTAGGATCCAATTGTAAATGGACCCAGTATATCAATTGTCTTTTCAGCACTGCAAACAAGCAACTGGCAAATGTTTGAAAAGCTCTCCCAAAAATGTATTAACATTTATTCGACCGACATTCAAATATGCTTATGAAGTGTGAGATAAATTATTATTGATTATTATGAACGGGCTGGAAAATTTTGAAAGCTATAAGAATATTTTACAAATTATCTCAGTTTTATAATATTTAAAATAGAATGGATATGTCATATTCGCTAAACATTCTTCCACCTTAAGTAGAAGAGGTATTACATTAATCTCTCTTGAACAAAAGAGGTATCACCGTGCGCTCGCTCTCTCTCTCTCTCTCTCTCTCTCTCTCTCTCTCTCTCTCTCTCTCTCTCTCTCTCTCTCTCTCTCTCTGAGATAGTTTTACAACAACTTCTTTGCCGTGCAGGCTCGAGCTCTTTTCCTCAATAATGTCTTTGGGTTTATTTAAAAACTGACTTCGATCTAATGTTGAAAAGGCACATCGATACTTCACTAAAGAAAATAGAAAATTCGAATCATTTTAACCAAACTGAGATACAGTTGTAATCATTTTAAACCTGACCACTATTGAGTAAACATTACACACGGACCTATATTGAGTAAACCTAACACACGGACCTATATTGAGTAAACTTTACACACGGACCTCTTTGAGTAAATCTAACAAACGATCTTTGTTGTTTATGTCAAGTTCAGTATGAAAATTCGACGCACTTTTTATTCACTGTCCTAACTACCAAAAAGAAAATTAAGTTGTTTGGATCTATTCAGACCGTTTCCTCCCGTCACTACTCTCAAACCTTTGCAAGGAGCACTGATTATTATCCTTCTGACAATGAATGCGTTCTAAAGCAAACCAATTTTTTTTATTAAAGAGACTAGTACTTTGATTCATCATCCTTTTGTTTACAGCGTGTTCAATTTCATTCTGTTTTGGTTTTTTTTCCCTTAATCTTCTTCTTCTTTTGCTGTTGTTTCTAAAATATAGCTTCAGTATTTTTGATAGTTTCATTATTTCCCTTACACATTTTACGGAAGTTCTATAACTTACTTAGCACCATCTGTTACCATTTTTTTTTTTTTTTTTTTTTTGTTTATGAACAATTTTGTCAGGGATAGAAAATATTCTGGACCAATTTCATTGCTTACTTTGAAATTAAAGGCAATACCATTGTGAAATGAAACATTGCCAAAATGTTGGAATACATCTATGTCTTTTCTTGAGCTCCAGTAAATGCGTGCGACTTACATGAAAGAGTCTCTAATAAAGACTTTATATCTAAAATTAAGATAAAATATTGGCCAACTGTGATGATACACAACTCGTGTTCCAATCACTTTAAGTACCAAATGCCAGATTAAAAATCATAAAGTCTTCAATTTACTCAAGTTTAACCATGTATAATAAACTTTCTGAAAACATAAGACTTAATCCTTCGGAATTCAAACTACTCTTAGTATTTGTTTAATGGTCGTCATTAGTCAGTTATCTCCTGCTTGTTTGCACCACAGGAAAAGTCGGCACATATCATCCGGATACAGTCTATTTCAGCCCCAATGTGATTTTAAAATACCAATCACCGCTTTTGTTTTCATAATTTGTCCAGTAATTGTATTTAAACATTATGCTATCGGTATTCAGAGTAAAGTTGATTTATGCTGTTATCAATAATATTGTTTTTCTTTCAAATTTGATTCCATTACTTTTAAACCTCGCCGGATTTGAATTTTACATTACAGTACTTAAAAAAGAATTCTAATCATAATCAAGACAAGATTTATGTATTTTACAAACAAGAATCGCCAGTATCTTGTAATAATCTTTAGAATAATTTTCATATCATTATGTTTCATGTTACAAGGTCCAAGTTTAATATATGAAAAGATTTGAAAATAAAAATGAATGGAATATATTTTAAAGATCAAATACTGTAAATAATACTCTGATTGACGTTTTTATATCAGTAGTGTGATTTATACGCTCATTGATGTTTTTATATCAGTCGTGTGATTTATACGCTGATTGACGTTTTTATATCAATCGTGTGATTTATACGCTGATTGACGTTTATATCAGTCGTGTGATACTGTTCTCCTGGAGTTTCCTATCTTTCCTTCATTTCATTAATGATATGAAATATTTAATTTAAAAATACTTCGTTCTAAAATATGATATAAACCATCGAAATGGCATAATCTTAAAGCATTTGTTTTTAAAATTTTATTTATCTCTGTCTATATTATTATTATTATTATTAGTAGTAGTAGTAATAGTACATGGTTGGAAAAAAATACAGCCTCTTTAGACAGTTAAAAATTTGTAGGAAAATACTTTCATATTAATTTGGAAAGAAAGAAATTCGACAGTCTCGAGATAAGAAGGAATTAAAGATTGATTTTGAAAAATAACCTTAATTCTCGTGTAGTTTAATGAAGTATTTTGTAATTATAACTGGGATTAGTACATTTTAACATCATCAAACAACAGCAGCAACAAACATCACCATAAGCATCATTCTCATCAGATGATGATGATGATGATGATGACGATGATAATGATGATTACACTGAGTTCTTAACTATATAAGTTCCAATAATCATTTAAAAATGAATATTATATATAAAATATTCATATTAGGTATATTAAAAATAAAATTTAAAATATAATAAGTTCCAATTTACCAAGGAGAATCACAGAACGAGAAAAACTCGAATTAACCTTTTTATTTATATATTAAGATATACACCTTGCGTATATGAATTTATACAAACATATTTATCGCAATAACATGTTATTGTGGTAAGATATATTTTCTTAGCAAGATATCTGAAACAAAGACAGATACCAACCAAAACGCATAATAAGAATTTTGTTGGACGGGGGCTTTAAGGTGTCTCTACCTATCGAAATGGGAGGGGAAGAGGAGGGGGGAGTGACTCACTTCGATTCCCAATTGCCACCCCACCCCACGGTACATATAATACCAGAGAAGTCGTAATTCTCCATACAAGAATGAAGTGAATAATGCTATATAATTAATTACGTTTGTAGGACAAAGACTCTAAGTTGGAGAACATGTTACACCAACCCCAAATGCGTCATAAAAGAGGAAATAAAAGATGTTTAAACTAATCGTTTGACACAATATGACAATAATATTAAACTGAGGAATATAAAATAGAGTGTTCATATATATTTTTTAATTGATGTTCTTCGATTTCAAAGTCGTACCCTCGATGTTCTTCCTAACATTTGGCGTAAATTGGATCTCATTTAACTGAATAATGTATCACACAGAATGATACATTTTGAAATATGAATTACATTTGTAATGAAACAAATCTATTTTCTTCTGAATAAAAATGAAAAATTGACACGAAATAAAGAGAATTGTTCCGTTAATAGTTTATATTATGTTTTGTGTAAGTCATGTTAAAATAATATTCTGCGTTCACCTTCTCAATGAAGAATTACTAGAGACAGGCAAAAGGGAAATAGAGGGACAAATATACATACTACAAAGGCAAATATTTTTTTAGCTAGAAGAATTTATTGGAAATATGAAAACTATACCACTGCGTACGTTTTCCATGCTGCACGAATCTTCAACATTTGGTCAATGGAGACAGAAAGGAAACATTAAGTATAGAGTAACTCATACCATCTGTTCTCTGTGTTTTTTTTACGGCAACTCTACCGCGTTTTCCGTCTTTGGTTTCAAAATATGCACTTGTAGTAAAGTGTAACCGCGTACAGAATGACACCAACTTTTTGTTGCTACCTACTGGCAAAGAAAAATATATGGAAATCGGACACAGCTTGCTTGCAAAATCTTGGATGTTGAAGATGTCATGAAGTGCGTCCGATGTAATTGAATGCTGTAAGAAAAGAGAATAAAAAATCGAATTTGAGACGGAAACTCCTGCGGATCACATAAGACTTTTTCTCAAGAAAACTCAGTCCATTCGTGATGGTTTTACACCATGCTCTGAATTTCAAAAATCAGTTACAAACGAACTAATTATTTTGTATGGTAAATGTTGCAAGAGGCTGTGAAAACATGTGTGAATATTTTGAGAATTGATTATTTCTCAATTTATAAAATTCTCTGCGCGTTGTTTGCATTTTCTTATTTCAGTCTTTACCTTACATATGTTAAAATTATTGCTAAATTTTGGCAAATCAGAAGTGTTTCGTTTTGTTCTCCTCGTCAATTAAATCTGTTCTAAATTGCTGAAGAAATCGATTAAAATCAGGAAACATTCAGCTGAATAAATTCTTTAAAGAAATATTGAAGAAATCTTCTGTGTCAACAGCAAGAAAAGAGTTTCAAAAATAACCAAAAAAAGACCTTGTAATATTGAAATATTACATATTTGATTCAGAACATCTGTACCGAATTACCTCCCTCATATAAGCAACTTTTGAAGTTGCTAAATGCTGTAGCGTACTAACGGATGGGGGGGGGGGGGGGGCGCCAGAGGTCTTGGGCGCCAAAACAGCTGATAATAATTCGGGCCTCGTATTCTGGCCCTTTGGGCCATCATCGTCGCCCCGGGTGCCATTTACCCTTAGTACGCCACTGGCTAAACGTCTAATCTTTTAAACAGATTATCAATTCAATGTTGCAATCATGTTTATTCATTACTCCAGAATTTCGAAATGAAACATTGTAAGATTTAGACATATTGCATCTGTTTAAAAGAAAGGCCGATACGAGATAAACCAATATCACTGTGAATCGTCAATACACATTTATGGACTTTTAAGATGAAAGAAACTGTTTTTCTAGAAATAAAATATCATTGTGTAATTAGTGAATTTTAATGAGAAATTTTGGTTCAAAAAAAGGAAAATAATATTGCAAAAGGGAGGGACAGTACATTAGAAATAGTAATTTTGCTCAACAGATGGACCGAGTAGAACCTTGTCGAATTTTCTTTGAAATCATATGATCCATCTTTAAACAATTGAAATACATATTGTTAGATTCCAAGTTTGTTTATCAATCGAACAGCTAATGATTTGGGGGTGCGCTCTAACAGCTAATGATTTGGGGGTGCGCTCTAACAGCTAATGATTTGGGGGTGCACACACTCGATTCTGTTGAATACTATCGAAACACTACCGAATATGCAATTCCACCTATCTGATTGGTTCCGACGGATGCTATTGTACAAACGTTTTCCGGTCTTATTTCTTCTTGTTGCAATTTATTATTGTCTTCGCTACGTATCAACAATTATCTGAGATTGGATACACATTAATAGAATTTTCTAATCCTAACTATTCTACGCAGGGAGTTTTCCCCGCATTGGTTGAGTAACTGTTTAATTTAGGATCTGCAAAGTGGGTTCCTACGCATAAATATCTCACTCTGGAATTAACTGGAGCCAATTTATAACACTAAAATATCGGGTTTCCTTGCTCAATGTTACAATAGGTTGTTTCTGTGTTTGAATTGCTGTGTCAGGAAACAATTTAGTTATCTCATATTATTTGTCCAGCTTACATAGCAATTTTATCGGCAATTTGGTATAAGTTAAGTGGAAATAACACAGGTTCCTTGCACAGGTGTTAGATGGGTCGTATATTAATTATTCTTTTAAAAATAAATGTCACATATACATTTTGGTTCAAACGCACGAAAGATTTGAACTGCTACGAAAAGAGTACATTCTTGAATAAAATAAATTAATTTTACCAATAACAAGAGTTAAAATTTCTTCTGGATGATTGTGCGATAGAAAAATCGGCGATTTCAAAAAGAAGAGACTGTTTACTACTGCATATTGTATTAATAATAGTCTAAAGTCCGTTTTCTGGTTTTGCAAAATGGTTGAAGTAGAAATTTTGGGTCACCATTAAATCTTGTCTTAAACCAAGAAATGTCTGTCGAAATATGCATGATAAACATCTATGACGATTAAATGACGATTAAATAAAATAGGTTGAGATATATGTTTAAAAAAATAAAATTACCGAAACAGAGCACTCTACGGATGTATCTTCAGATGTGTGAAGTTGTCCTTTACCCTTTCTTTACAAAGTACAACATATATTCCAAAATTGAAATACGGTGGTCTCTATTCCAATGACGAAGGCGAAAAGATGTCTCTAGTTTCGACGATATTAGAATACTAACATATAAAGGCCATTCAGGTCCCAATTTCACTAAGCATCTCATCATATTACTTTTTGTTAATGTATTTCATATTACCTTGTCTCAGATAACAAAATAATGTTCATATGTCCTGAAATAATTGAAAAGTGTATTGTTTATTATATGAGGGAAATTCACTTATTCTCTCAAATGTAAGACTATTCTGAAATTTTTATTTCGAGAGTGAAAAACTCATTTTGAAGTTCAATTAAATTTAAGTATCGATTGGATTTATTTTTAATAGCTTTCTGTCTGACGAAAATCTGTCAGTTTCGATATTATCATGAATGAAATAATGCAAAATCTTAATCTGAAGCGAAAACTTTGACAAGAGGACAAGGGGTGTCTCTTGTTGGAAACTCTTAAAGAGCAAAACTCGAAGTTTCGCCGAAAAACTCCAGTCGAATGGGATACTCAGAGTCTGTTAGTGTCATTTAATTTGGTATGCAAGAAAAAGGAAATAAATTTAGAATTTTACAGATTTTTTAAATTTGTTTTACTCTTCCCACATTACCGGAAAGTACTGGATTATCAAACTTTTCAGTCTCGGTTGGTTTGAATTAATATAGTTGTTACTCATTTAACGTGACAACTCTCTTTCTCACAAGAAAAAATCTAAACAGCTTTCTAATTCAGAGAACGCTAAGCGAGACCTGAACGATTATGATATTGATTTATGCATGGGATACAATTTACAAAAGAGATTGCTAACTCTTACTGTACCTTTCATTCGTCTTCTACAGTGAATCCCAAAAATGATCATAGAATTATAGACTCGTCTAGTAATTTTGATTAAGAATAGATAATCACAATTCAAATATTTAAATTAAATAAAATTAATTTAGAGATAGGAGAGAAACATAAGTGTGCACTCCGTGTCGTATTGAAAACAAAATGTTGGAAGGTAACACATATGTAGGCATTATTGGCTTAAATCCAAGTAATAAACGAGAGAATTTCGTTTCTGTTGTTTTAAACTCTAAGAGGCAGATTGGTATAGTAGTAACACTAGGAAACCTGATAATTAACAAATGTCCTTGTAATAAATCTTTGTATTTAGTTTTTTTGAAACTCTGTCACTCATCTGTCTGATTTTACAATTTTTATTTATTTTATTTGTTCTGGCATGTGAGTCACTTGTTGTACAAGCATACAATACTTATTAAATACTATAGAGATGAGCCTAGTTTAGTATTAAAACCTTTTGATATAGAACTATCGATACAGTTTGTACAAACTTGTCACACAGGAGTTTATTAATTTCTTAAGGATATTCTATATGAAATCCACTTGAACAACTAAAAAACCTTTTGATGAAATCGTCAAACCGTATTAATAATGAATAACTCAGGGAAATATCAAAGATTTTAAACTTTTAGCTCAGCGAGAAACCACTCCAAATATCTGGTAATTTTTTTAAGTTTCTATTCTGAACCTGCATGCTAGATTGGAGTTCCCTTTTAATACACCTTTTAAAAATCTTGGGAGTCCCAAGGGTTCAAAGACCAATATTTATAGCCCTCTCATCCTATTTAGATAGATGAAGAGTCAATAGAACTCTTTACCTGAATAGCATTAGAAAAATCCTTCCTATTAACATGTTTAATAGCAACAAAGTTTTCGGTTGAGTAATTACACTGATTGACAAGCTATGTGAAGGCGAGGCCAGACCATCTGGCCATCTGTTTGAATTCCTACTTTAAAAATGTCAAGATATATCTATTTTAATTTACTTTCTGTAAAAATGAAAGCCATGGAAATCATATAACTTATTTGACTGAACTAAGCCATGTATTGAAATATCCAAATTCACATGAACTATTCCAATATTTTTTTTGGCTTGGAATGATTACAGGAGCATTCTATGGAAGTTATCAGACAATCGATGGCTTTGCACTTACTATACAGCATCCCTATGAACCTTATCGGAAATTCGCCAAATATCGTCGGTAAATTAAATTGGAAGAGAAACTGACGCCATTTAAAAAAAAAAAAAATTTTGTGCATCGAATACAATTTGCATGTGTGATCGGCGATTTAAACATTCCTATCAATCAACCTGTTGCTGGTTTCTATCTATTTCTTTTTTTCAGGCATTAAATAATATACTTATGTTGTTGTGCCGTAAAACACCAAACGAAACCAATCTTTTTTCATTAAGAAGTGATTAGCAATTATAAAAGGACACATATGACAATGATAAACGCTGCAAACGTAAGATGACATCACAATAAATCTCTCTCTCTCTCTCTCTCTCTCTCTCTCTCTCTCTCTCTCTCTCTCTCTCTCTCTCTCTCTCATGCTCACCAATACACATAACCCGCCAATACTATAAATCTATAAATATTTTTGATTTCTAATTATGTTATGTTATCTATCAGAAATATGCTTGAACATGGATACATGGTAACCGCTCGATCCGTAATTTCACTGTGACTGATGGGAATTCCAGTGGCGGCGCTGGGGGGTGGGGAGAGAGAATGGGGCAATTGTCCCCGGGCGCCAGGCGAAGGGGGCGCCGTGATGAGATTTTTTTTTTGCTTAAATTTTCATAGTAGTACACCATCACCTTAGTGTAATGGGACCAATTCTTCACGAAACTTATATTTATAGAGGGGGGGGGGGGGATTGGCAACTGACATAAAAACTGTTATCTGTAGCAAAGTTGGGGCGATACTAAATAACATTGCCCCCGGACTCCTCGAACCCTCGCGCCGCCACTGTGGAATCATTTCCTCTCCTTTAATTTTGTTTATTTACAGTTTGCAAACATTTTATATCTTTCAAGGGCCTTGTCATCAGCACCAACAAATACAAATGACTGTTCGAAAATGCAGGATCTTAAACCGTACAAGTATATCACTATGTGTACAGGAGTGAACACTAATGGCGTCATGTTGTTTTTAACTGTTATTTTACCCATGACGCTTTGGATAGTTCCGATAAGGTCTATTGCTTCCTTCAATGCGGTTTTCTTCCGTAAATGAGGATTTTATCGTAAAGTATGTAGTCAAGCTGGTTTACCCGTGAGTTCAGTTTTAATTTTTAAAACTCAAGATACATTGGAGTAAAAATACTTGGACCACTGCTGATAAATAATACCCAAGTTTTTTGTTTGTTTTTGTTTTTGTTTGGTTGGGGGAGTTTGGGGGTTGGGGTGGAGACCTTTTGCTACTAACATCTAATGACAAACACTAACTTTTAAAAAAAATCTGTTACTTGTCACATAGTCTTGCATGAGTGAAAGGGTACTTTTGTAAATTGATTTAATACATTCAACAAAATTGGAGTAATATTTTATTGTGTGATATTATATTAATTAGCCTGATCGTCTATATGTTTTTACATAACAGTTCACCTATGACATTTAAACGAGTGCTACATAAACGTTTTCGCGAAACATCCGGTTTTATTCGAGACTTATCGTTCATCAGTCTTAGAGAATAAGGAGTTACATTTTGAACACGCTATCAGCGATATATATTTTTTTCGGTATAAACCAAAAAGAAAATCGCACTTAACTAGATTACACTTAATCATCAAAATCAAAATCAAAAGATCTTAAAGCGTTTTGGTACAAAGATCTGAATATCTATTTAAATTAACAAAACAGTTAAAAGAGTTTCTTCTGGTTGTCTAAATGCAAGCGCTGAACAAAAAACAAGATGGATTGATTGTAAATAATATTTAATTTAGATCTTAAGGTGCGTTTGTTTGTTTGTTTCTAATTTTTTTTTTTTTTTTTTATCTTTTTTTTTTAGAATTACATATCATGACATTGTGATATATTGATGTTTTAGCCTCTGTTTCTCTTCTTATGTTTATTTGTGTTATACAGCTGAGGAAACAACAATATATATGGCATCAACGACTTACAAAAATAGCAAGAACTGATAATAATAACATGTACGATAAGATGCGTCAAGCTATAAAATAAAAATGAATAACAAAACATGATTTTTCTCTTTTTTTTTTTAAAAGTTTTATTACTGCGTACGTACCTAGTTACACATTGAAAAGGACATGTACACTTGCTCTTAAATTTAAAATAATAATAGCACTCTACTGTGAGGGCGATTTTAGTATAAATCTGCTATTTTCATCTATATTACTGCTGAATGAGTTCATTGTTTTCTATTTCATCATTATTCTTTCTCAACCGATATATAGACATCACGCCTAACTGTATATAATTTGCGCATTTTGGTACAAATTAATTACACCCAAAGATATATATCGTGTGGTTAGATTCCTGTACCAATATTATTGGAAAAGGGATTTACTTACAACTACTACACATTTATTTGGCTCGTTCAAATCGAGTCTTATCAGAAAGTTACATGAAAATTCACTTCTCCCTAAAACTATATAAAACAACCAATCAGTATTCACTTACCAACGGTATGTTGTTTACAAGAAGCACAACGATTCTCCCTGAGGGATTAACAAGAGTGGTCGGGAGCGACTCTCGTTCACTCCTTGAATCAACTTCTCAATTTTGCTCTAGTTTGCCGAGGGATTTATTTCTAGCGATATGTGGAGATTTTCAAAGAATCTTTGTTATCAGTGCAGTAATACTTTGTTTGAAGATAGAACAATGCATCCGAAATTGACCGTTAAAGACCGCAGACAGATAGCTATATTTTCACAGCTGACTGGGGTTTAGTGATATATCTTGCAAGAAATTCATACCATGTATGACATAGTTAAAATACTACACACCATACACAAGCACACCTGCGGATCACCTGCGGATCATACATGATATAGGAAATGTTTGACCCATATAAGCAGTGAATGGTCCATTTACCGTTATCTTATGAATAGTGATAACTTTTCGACACTTGCTTTTCACTATCAATCACAGAATCATATTTTAATCGTTTGTTTGTGGTTTAGATCATAATGAATATTTTAACAGATTATATTGATTTGTACTCGGAATTTATTATACCTGTGCTAGTTTTATATAAAACTAGTATTTGCACAGGCTTCACCCTTCTGAGCTTGTAGCTATAAGAACAAATTGTACATGAAACGCATGTGTTGGGAATAAAATATAAAAACAACTTTTTTTTCTCCAAGACCTGTTGAATCAATTCTAATATTTATATAAATGATACTTTTTGGCACAAAGCATTTTCAAAAGGTAATTACATGTATTTGGTATTGGGACAAAGCATTTCCAAAAGGTAATTACATGTACTTGGTATTGGGACAAAGCATTTACAAAAGTTCATTACATGTACTTGATATTGGGACAAAGCATTTTCAAAAAGTAATTACATGTACTTGGTATTGGGAAAAAGCATTTCCAAAAGGTAATTATATGGACTTGGTATTGGTTTATGTTATACAACGTATACCCTTGAACTTCTTAAAAGTTTTAACTTGTCCTAGTTGCTATTGGTTTCTTTTTCAGATATAGATCATTTGAATTAAATTAAATTATGAGGATATCAACCTCACATTTAAATGGTTCAAATAAATAATGCCAAAAATAAGCCTCATTGGACTGGAAATAAACATTTTTGTTTCTGTTTCCAGTTATTTATACTGTCAAGGAATTTTTAAAAAAACAACAAAAAACATCTACTTTGGTTAGACTTTCAATTCCGCCTAAGAGATGAATAACAAAAAAACAAAAAAACATAAGCCCTCGTGCAGTAATGCTTTATGACACTGTCTGAAGTTGATTTTCATCCGCACAACATCCCTGCTTCTGATGTGGTTTACTAAAATGTAGATTTCTTATGCGGACTAAATTCTCCATTATATTAACGCCCAAAAGATCGAAGCTCAACACACTTGGTTCCGTCGGTCGACTCTTCCACAGACACAGAAAAGACAGATTTTTTCAAATTTGACATAAAATGCATTTTGTCTACCTTAAGACCCATGTTCTTCAAATAGGTGTATTTAAAACATGTATTTAGTATTATTTAAAACATGTATATAGTATTATTTAAAACATGTATATAGTATTATTTAAAACATGTATATAGTATTATTTAAAACATGTATATAGTATTGTTTAAAACATGTATATAGTATTATTTAAAACATGCATATAGTATTATTTAAAACATGTATATAGTATTATTTAAAACATGTATAAAGTATTATTCTTTACAGAACAATTTACATCGAATTTAGTGTGGATTTCTAGCAATGAAAGTATATATTTACCAACGACCAAAATTAACTCAAAAGTTTACGATATGCCTTAGTATTCCGTGGTTATAAAAGCAACCATCTGAAACAGAAAGTTTACGTCAAAGATAAACTTTGTGTTTGTTCTTAAGTTTTGGGATAATTCAAAACTATAATGTTTCCTTCCTCAATCCGAAAAAAAGAAACATAAAATCAAAATGTGTCAGATTTCTAATCATTTGACGTTTAGAATGCTTCTCAGCTCTTTTTCCATGACAAAGACCCCATCCACTTTTAAATCAACCGTATACCAAGCAGCCTTACACCTTGTAGATAAAGCACGAGTGGTCTATGAATACAATATTTACTATGCAGATCAACTATGTATTCGATCTTTATATTAAAGACGGTTTGCTCATTGGTAGAGTTTTAAAACGTTGCGGTAAGAGAGAGAGAGAGAGAGAGAGAAAGAGAGAGAGATTTTAGCTGCAACATATTTAATTGCCACAACTAGTAACGTTATAAAGGTAATAGGATTGAAAAAAAGCTGATCTTACAGGTTTCTCTCCACTTTACAACTAAAACCATATAAGCAATAGGTATATACAATAAAGAGGGGAGGGGGTACGACTATGGGTTCCTTTGCTTCAGCAATGGGTCCAGAAACACCACAAACGAAGAGCTCGCGACAAGAGGCTGCCTCATGTAAATAGTCCAAATAGAGACATGTGTAAAACCAAAGACGGTCCAAGTCTTGAGTCTTAAGCCAGCAAAGCCCCAGCCCCACGATCCGTCAACGAGCTTTACCCCCTTTTCTTCATTGACCCGCCCAGGCCAGCCCTGGTCCGCTGCCTCGGTGCGTCCTTGGGAAAGGCACTAAGTTCTCATTTCCTCGGCATGATGTAAGCACTACTGTGTTAAAAATGACTTTAAAAAAAAAAAAAAAAAAAATAAAAATTAAAAAGAAATATTTTTGCCACCTTCTTCATGTTATACTCAGTACGCTTGAATTATAGTTGCACGCTTAAGTACATTAAACTCTCTCATACCAACCAACACCATTGTTTAAAGATTGCAAATAATTGTAAAGGCTGCTGTTTTGCTGTTTACCCGTGAAACCCCCATCAACGGTTTCGACCAACCACATTTACCAACGGACAATAATATTTCGTACACTAGAACATTTTTTCTGATTGTATTAAAGAACACCAAATAGGTTCGGAATGACTAATACTGATATGGCTTGCTACTGATACCCTAGAACACATTCTCTGAAGCCTTAACGATTGACTCATAGCCGATAGTATTGGAGAGCATGACGATAACGAAAAACCAATGGACCTTTCACAATAGCATCTGTCAGCGGCCCGTATCGCTGGCTGTAGAGCCATATGAGTTACGACGTGTTTTTCTTTGCAGTAATACAAAAGTAATGACCGTATTATAGACATATGGAAAGAAATGTTTGAATTTAACAAACAGGTGTAAGATTCCAAGCCGTTGCTCGTGTAGTGGTGAAAAGAGGTGTCAACTGGGACGGACCCCTACGAAGCTAAACGAAAATCAACCGCGTTTCATAGCAAAGATGATTGCTGTGTTATCCGCAGAAACAAGGAATAAAGAATGAAACTTAATAGAATATATACACTCCAGGGGCATACGTTGAAGATAAACATATGTTGCAATAGTAAAATTCAATTCATTTGTTTATTTATTTCTTTATTTTTCTTAGTTTAAATCAACGCCATTTTTTTTTCTGGAACCATTTTTATCACAGCTTAATTGAATCGTCTGCATGATGTATATATGTCATATAAACAACACTGATACTTCTTAAAAAATGTATGCCACCAGGTGGACAATTTCAACAAATAAATGTTTTGATCTTAAAGTTTCTTTGGAAGAACGTGGTCCTGCTACAACCACTGTTACGGCTATGATTACTACTACCACCACCGCCCGCCACCACTACAACTGCAATCACTACGATTTTTAGTGATACTACTAATACTATTAACGTGGAAAATATATACATTCATGCTTCGAGTGCACAATGACTGTTTGACGTGGATTTCAAAATTGGTCGAAAAATATACCACATCGTTGTCGCAAATTCAACAGCAAGTATCCATCATCGAATGTAGCACCGATCAAGTCTATATTCGTATCGGATATTTCTAACTTTTGAATTAAAATGAAATCAATAAAACATCATCGTTAGTCTCGAAACAGAATAAGCTGCCCTTACCAAGCATGACCTTTCATTTCGTCCAAATGTCAATGACTCTCTGCAAAATTCAACGTTAACAAGGATCGTGTGCTGATTGAAGTAGAGAATATATATATATATATATATATATATATATATATATATATATATATATATATATATATATATATATATATATTGATTTGGCTTTTGAGAGATAAGATATAGTCTCACACCTTTGTGTTTTATCCTCTTTTATATTGCTACCTACATCATCAAAGATCAAAAGTCGACCCCACTGGCCATTGTTGCACAAAGTATGAATGACAATAAAACATGCAGCTTCTGATATCAATGCCCTCCATACAATATTATTTATTCTTGATATGTATCTATTATGTTGTAAAATTATGGACTTGTATGGTTAATCTATATTCCTTTAATAATAAATAGGTTGATCGACATTATATATATATATATATATATATATATATATATATATATATATATATATATATAGAGAGAGAGAGAGAGAGAGAGAGAGAGAGAGAGAGAGAGAGAGAGAGAGAGAGAGAGAGAGAGAGAGAGAGAGTGATATCCATATTGAATTCCTAAATTATATGACATTAAAGCAAGCAATGAGTCATCTGAGGGGTTTTGGGGGGAGGGTACATAAATGATGTTCTAAATTATCTCAAATAAAAATTAAACGAATAAAAAAATTTAAAGCTTATATATATATATATATATATATATATATATATATATATATATATATATATATATATATATATATATATATATATATATATATATTGCTTTTGTGTCGACAACAAGAAATCTTGCGTTTAAAAAGCAGCTTCAGCAGTGCCTCGCTAGTCCAATTGCTGTAGCGTTCCGTGACTGCTGAATATGTAACCAACTCGAGAGAAATTCCGCACCGCTGGTGGTGAAACTAGGTGTTATTATTTGCTATAATTGATCACCATCAAATGAGTCAGTGTTTAAGACTCGAAAGGTTAAAATTAATGCTGCACCAATTCCTAAACATTTTCTTTGGAAAATTTTTGAAATAAAATTATCGATACAATCAAACAATTTCAAACTTAAACTAAGAAAGAAATAGCAAACACACGGTTGTGATAAAACAATACACGATATTCCACATTTGCATTTAAATTAATGCTTCTGCTCTGCCAATTTTTTTATATTATTATTTTATTTTTAATTTTAGATAATTTAAACCTGGAGATGAAATACTGCTGTAAAGATTCGTCTTTAATGTTGTACCTATAAGTCAGAAGTTTAGGTTTATTAATATAAGATTCCGTGAGATTTGAAATGATATTTCACATTTCCCACAGAAAAATCACATATTCCAGGTGTATATCTTCAGAAACTTCTTTGAATGTAGCATCGTACAGAAACTAATTCCTCCTGCTCTATTCATCTCGTTTTGTCAAGAGTTGGATGACGTCTGAATTTTTGGTGAAGAAAGTTCTAGACAATTTTCTAAAAGCCCTGGTCTCGTGACCCAATCAGAGAAGGATAGTTTGTGCCAAATATTGATCCCTACAATAAGACTATTTTAAATTATTTACAAGTCCTGTAAAATCGGAAATAATCCTGGATAATTTCATTGGCTGGAATGGGAGGAGGAAGAGAGAAACTAACATATATAAAAAAAAATTTCCACAACGAAAGACGGTATCTTTGGAATGGATATTAAGGGAACGGGTGTAACCCCACGAAATTTTAAACCCCACAAATGTTTCTAATTTTACAGTAATTGTATATATATATATATATATATATATATATATATATATATATATATATATATATATATATATAATTTATTTCTATTTATTTTTCCGGATACATACTACCACTGATAGACTAGGGCTGTAGTACCATATGGGGAAAATAGTAAAATTGTAATTTATAAAAAATTTCTAAACTCCAGAAAAAGGACACGCGAATAAATCTGAAACTTCCTATTTCGACTCTATCTCATGTTTTGTTCTGGCGCGTCTACAATGGTTACCTATGCAAAAACGTATTCTTTATTTTAAAGGAATCATGACATATAAGTCTCAAAACAATTTTTCTCCAGATTATATCTCTAACCTAATTGAACTAAGATCATCAAATACTGAGCATAATCTCAGATCTATCACTAATAACAAACTCCAGATTCCGAGGTCGAGAACCAACCATTTCAAAAGCTCTTTTGCTGCACTTCCTACTCAGGTAGATACGTAATTCAAATTCCCTTGCTTAATTTAAAACCTCATTTAAGCAATTCTTTTTTGACCATATGTAAGAGATATGCTGATTCATGAAAGTACTGCAGTTTTGCCAGCCCGTTGGTCAGTGAGAGGATAGAAAAATAACCTAATGGGACCATTATATCTGACAGCAAATTAATTTGTAAAAGCTAACAAGACTAATGCAGAGTTCAGTTTACATTTCACTGGTAATATTGTTTTCCACACCACTAGCGTTCAGTACCAAAAAAAAGTATTCCGTTTGAAAGATTCTAACTGAACTATTACTGTGGAAAATACCTTTTAATTATTTGTAGCAAAAATAAAATAATTGAAGATTTTAAGTATAATGATAGCCTAACAGCATGGACATGGCAAAAGAATATCAAATAAGTGGGAAAGGGCTGAAAGTGAAGCTAATACAAACAGATTAAATTCCCACGCATCTCTAGGTAATGTTTATTTTCAATTAGCAGCACTCCCAATGGGCTCATAGAGAATAATAAGAAACTGACCAATCACAATCAGCTTTCCATAACAACCTGTCCGCTCAGTGCATAGCCCTGTTAGTATTATAATCCACTGCACACAAGCACACACACGCACACACACACACATATATATATATATATATATATATATATATATATATATATATGTGTGTGTGTGTGTGTGTGTTGTGTGTGTGTGCGTGTGTGTGTGTAGGCGACTATCTACAAACAATAGTATTCCTGTGTACAAGTGGGGTGGGGGTATACATGACGTAACTTAACTTTCTTTCTGTGGTTTAGTAAAACATTAAGACTATTAATATATAATCTAAACCTTTGCTGCACTGGCCATATGAACTTTTTATTTATTTACATATTTTTACAATTTAAAGATCGCGCATAAAGCAAAAGTCACTCGCAGCGTCTCTCGAGAACTTGTTGAAAGTCGATATTTAACTGTAACAGCAAAATACAAATATAAAATGTACATGTAGAATTGTACAAAACAAGGACGCTACTTCAACTGATGCATCATAAAAGACTAGTAACACTTTATTCAAAAACAGATTAAGAGTTAAAAGTTGTAGCTCAAGCAACCGTACCTGTAAGCTAATTTGGAGAAAATAGGACGAAGGCTGGTCACTAATGGCCCCCTTATCTTCGCTTGGGGCGGGGGTAGGCCAAGGCCTTGTTGTGTTTGGCGGGCATTTGGTAAAATACCACCGTCGACCAGGTACACAACGATACATTCACCACCTACGAAGATAACACTTTCCAATAAGGTCCCTTGTTTTGCCCAACCTATCCATCATAGGCCTGCCTTATCTCCAGAGGTCACGTGGGACATCACGCAACCCGGACACTTTTATTGTCTCTAAAGACTGAAGAGCCTTCTCGATTTCATGATGCCTTTCGTATCTTAGATGAAGAGTATTCTTTTAGGCTTTTCACACTAGCTCTTTTTGGAAGAGATTTGACACATAATCAATTTCAAAGGAAAATACCGGCCCATCTAAATGTTTGAATAGCGCAAAGGTTATGTTTGTCCGTTCGTAATTAATCAACGATGAGAAAAATGTCATATTTGAGTTTACAATATTGTTTGCTTGATTTTATTCTTAAGTATTTATTCGGGATACTTTGGTATGCATACCTTGGTTTTGATAAACATGGATAAAGAAGAAATAAAGACCGTTTTATCTCTTCAGACGTCAGCTCTCTTTTTTAATATGAAGATATCATATTTTCAAGTTGATATATATCTACAATCCAGAGAAAACAGAACAGACATTATTTCTTTATTTTTTTTTTATTTACTATTATAAGTTTTTAATAATAGCTTTAAGCGTTCTTGTAAAATACCAGTTGTGTTATGTAATAAAATATTGAGCCAGACAAAATGTTAAATCAAGAAGACTCAACTGAGTTTTGACCGTGCATATTTTATTCTACTTTTTCTATATATTGAACTATATGTAAATTGTAACCTGCATGAAGTGAAACGAATATATTGCAGCATGCTATTTATTGTTTTGTTTTTGCATCAGCACTACCTACATTATACTGAAAATGAAGATATAATTTTGTATGAATAAATTTCACTACTATTGATATCGTGTCTCAGTATCCTTAATTTTTAAAAAATACCTATAATAAAATTTGGCAATTTTTTCCTCCTCCCATGAAGTAATGCAGAGATTTGTCCATTTTGTTATACATATTTACCCATTTTGTTATACATATTTGCTCATTTTGTTATACATATTGACCCATTTTGTTATACATATTTGCTCATTTTGTTATACATATTTACCCATTTTGTTATACATATTTGCTCATTTTGTTATACATATTGACCCATTTTGTTATACATATTTGCTCATTTTGTTTTACATATTTACCCATTTTGTTATACATATTTGCTCATTTTGTTATACATATTTGCTCATTTTGTTATACGTATTTGCCCATTTTGTTAAAAATATTTACCCATTTTGCTATACATTTTTACCCATTTTGTTATACATTTTTGCTCATTTTGTTATACATATTTACCCATTTTATTATACATATTTGCTCATTTTGCTATACATATTTACCCATTTTGTTATACATATTTACCCATTTTGTTATAAATATTTGTCCATTTTGTTATACATACATGCTCGTTTTTATACATATTTGCTCATTTTGTTATATATATTTGCTCATTTTGTTATACATATTTGCTCATTTTGTTATACATATTTGCTCATTTTGTTATACATATTTGCTCATTTTTTTTAGATATTTGAACATTTTGTTATACATATTTGCTCATTTTGTTATACATATTTTAAAATTTTATTATACATATTTTAACATTTTGTTGTACATATCTGAATCATTTTGTTATACATATTTCAACATTTTGTTATACATATGTGAACATTTTGTTATTCAAATTTCAACATTTTGTTATACATATTTGTAGTTTGCAAGCAAATTGAATAAAAATGATTGATATCATCAGAAGATTGATATGACATCATAATTAGCTCAGTACGTTAGTATTATAGAAGTCTGATATTATATGTTTAAATGAAATGTTTATTTCTAAATGTGTTAAAAAAAGATGGGGAGAAAAAATTTTGAAGTACTTATTCAATGGCGCTCAGACTAACTTGGACCTTGGAAAAATATTGAACTTAAACAAGCGTGAAGACAATGTAACTTTAATCCATCCATGAGAAGAAAAAAACTATTTCGGCCTGCGGAATTTTTTTTCTAGATTATTTATATTATTTTTGCAACCTTATTATAAATTAAGTACAGGTGACCTGCACACAAGTAGTTGCTGCTGTCGTTGTTGTCGTCGTCGTTGTTGTTGTTGTTGTTGTTACTGCTGCTGCTGGTGCTGCTGGATTTTTTCTGATTGTTTCCTGAATTTTATCTTCTCATTTGTCTAGTTATCACCCATATTTTTAATTTCCAAAGGTTTTAAGATAATGTCATTTGTGCAACGTAAACAGTTTAAAATATTTTACGATAATTATTTATTTATTTTTATTATTATTATTATTATTATTATTATTTATTATTTATTATTATTATTATTATTATTATTATATATATATATATATATATATATATATATATATATATATATATATATATATATATTCCATATTATATGGAGTTCCTCTGAGTTCAAGCTTAGCCTATTGGTCCCAATATGTATTTAACACAAACCTTCCA